>SJYO01049755.1:41501089-41952751 GCA_006410555.1 Capra ibex | reverse complement strand
TTGTACATATGATAGTACATTCTTAACTTAGCGGTCAGATACAGACTGCGTCCTATGTCGTAAGAACCCCGACCACGTACCCCTACTGGGTGTCTACAATACCCCTCCCTCCACCCTCCCCCCAAGTACAAACCCTTGTGTACATTCTTAATTTCTAAAATTTTAAATTTTTTTTTTTGTACATTTTTATTTATTTATTTATTTATTATTTTAATTTAATTTTGTATTTTTATTTTTATGTTTTTTTTTTTTGTTGTTGTTTCATGAGTAAGACCTGAATATATACGACAGTTGACTAACAATGTTCTCCATATGTTTTTTACTAAGGTCACTATATACGTTTCAGGTTATACAAAGTCGGTTTTTTACAAATAAAGTCCTTACCTTCATATTTAGCTCTAATCTTTTGTCACATTGAATGATGTATTCTTATCTTCTTTTTAGTGTGTTAATAAAGTTATCTAAATATCTTTTGTAAAGTGTTTTAAATTGTGGGTAAGTGTTATTTTATAGAATCGTTCCGTCATTACTTTCCTTTTCAAGAATTATAACTAATTATTATAGATTTTTTTAGATATCGTTTACAACATGAGTTACCATTAGATAACTTTGGAAGGGAGTTTACTCTATTGATACGAATGGGAGTTTTGATAAGTCACAACATGGTCTTCATGATCGGTCACTTTATTCTTTTTTTTTTTTCAATATTCCAAACATTTCTTTCTTTATTTTTCGGAAATAAGTATCTTCAGTACAAAGAAATAGATCTTTTAAGTTTTATTAGGTATCTATTTGTTAAGTTTAACTATTACAACTATATTCCTACTACAAGTTACAATTAATCTTAATATAAAGATATATGGTCGATGGTTTTCTTTTTCTTTTTGTATGTAAAATACTACCATAAGTTACTGTATTCTATGGAACCTTTATAGACTATTTTCTATACGTATAGGAAAATGATTTTTAATACTTTGATAAAATTCTCTTTTGAATTTCCTGGATTTATTTACTTCCCTATATGATACCTCGCTATACGATCCGACATATAACAGTGGGACGAATAAGTTGAATACACGTCTCATGTAGTACTCTTTACGATGGGACCTACTTCGTGTTCGACCTCAGTACTAACGGTCCTCTTTATAGTTATTGGAGTCTATACGTCTACTGTGGTGGGAATACCGTCTTTCACTTCTTGATTTCTCGGAGAACTACTTTCACTTTGTCCCTCTCACTTTTTCAACCGGATTTTGAGTCGTAAGTCTTTTGATTCTAGTACCATAGATCAGGGTAGTGAAGTACCATTTATCTACCCCTTTATCACCTTTGTCACAATCTGAAATAAAAACCCCGAGGTTTTAGTTACGTCTACCACTGATATCGGTACTTTAATTTTCTGTGAATGAGGAACCTTCTTTTCAATACTGGTTGGATCTGTCATATAATTTTTCGTCTGTGTAATGAAACGGTTGTCCAGACAGATCAGTTTCAATACCAAAAAGGTCAACAGTACATATCTAGACTCTCAACCTGAAATTTCTTTCGACTCTTGGTTTCTTAGGTACAAAAACTTGACACCTCAACCTCTTCTGAGAACTCTCAGGAAACCTGACGTTCCTCTAGGTTGGTCAGGTAGGATTTCTTTTAGTCGGGACTTATAAGTGACCTTCCTGACTACGACTTCGACTTTGAGGTTTTCTGGGACTACGGCTCTTTCTAACTTCCGTCCTCCTCTTCCTCTGTCGTCTCCTACTCTACCGACCTACCGTAGTGACTGAGCTACCTGTACTCAGACTCATTTAAGGTCCTCAACCACTACCTGCCCCTTCGGATCACACGACGTCAGGTACGTCAGGGTTTCTCAGCCTGTACTGACTCGCTGACCTGACTTGACTATGATACAAACACTTAACTTTCTGAGTTACAATATTTCTACAGTTAAGAGAGGTTTAATTTGACATCTAAGTTCCACAACACGACACGAGTCAGCGAGTCAACGATTCAACGTAGACTGAGACACTGGGGTACCTGGGGGAACCTGGTACGGGTGGTTCGAGGAGACAGGTACCTTAAAAGGTCCGTTCATATAACCTTGTCCAACGGTAAAGGATGAGGTCCCCTAGAAATGTTAGGTCCCTAACTTGGGTTCAGAGAACACAGAGGACGTAACCGTCCTCCTAGGAAATGGTGACACGGTGGACCATTAAGGACAGTTATAATGTCGTTATAAAAACTAACTGGTCGACCAAAATTTTAACTATACGTTTTCTAATTTTACCGATTCCGTAAAAACTCCTTCATCTTGTTTCGACCACGTGACTGTAATGAACTATGGGTCTGGATAAAACTTTCATATGATTGACTCTGTTATACCATATAATTGGGTTTCTATCTGTTTATTTAGAGACTTTGTATTATATCAGATCTTTGTCTTGGTTATATAAGTTGGAGACAAAAAAGTACTGTTTGTACTCTGTCTCATTATTCCCTTTCATATCAGACTAAGTATTTATTACGGTCTACCTCACCTATAAGTAAACCATTTTTTTTTACTTAGAACTGGGACATGGAGTGGGAAATACCTTTTTTTTCTATAGATAAGGTTTATCTAACTTCTAGATTTACACTTTTCACTTTATCATTTTAAAAGTCTCCTTTTATATCCTCTTCTATACTAGATCCCTTATCCGTTTTACAGGAAGTTGTCTTGAATTTTTTATCATTGTTATTTTCTTTTTTGACAAATTGAAATAATTTAATTTCTAGAAGTCAAGTAGTTTACGCAATAATACTCTTATTTTTCATTGGCGTCTTGGAATCGTGTTATCTAGGTTATATAGTATAATTCTTTTGTAGTTCCTTAAGATTTAGTGATTCGTTTTTCGTCTGTTTCGTTAAAAAATTTACCATCCTCTGAACTCGTTTATAAAGTGTTTTCTCTAACAGTGGTACCTTTATTTTTAGACTTTTTTCTAGTTGAAATAATCTTTAATTTACTTACGTTTAATTTTGGTGTTTCTTTATGATGGTGTTTTACTGGTCTAACCTTTACAGTTAACAGTCGATCCTACACTTTATTTGTCTTAGGAGAATGTAACGACTACTGTCACACTTAACCGTCTTCGTAAGACCTTTTGGCACCGCTACAAAAACTTTCGGTTTGTATGCGTAAAAAGATACTCGGTCGTTTCAGATGAGGATCTACATATGGGTTCTATTTACGTGTGTTAATAAGTGACTTTAAGTGACTCATTTTATAAGTTGTGTTTTGATAATTATCAACTGATTTTTATATAATGGGTTTACAGTTGTCATCTTACCTATATAACGATGTACAATTAATTCAACTTATAATATGTTGTTCCTATACCTAACTTTAAAGATGTTGATGTATGTTGTAACGCTTATTTCGAATGTATGTATTAGGAATCAAATTCGTCAGTCCGTATATTCCCACATAAGTCATACGAAGATAAATATATTTAATATTTTTGTGTCGTTTAATACGACATTCTTGTTCTCATCACTAATAAGTGTTTCCTACACTATAACTGATCTCCTTCATACCGAAGATTTTACCACCGTTATAAGTTATGGAAAAAGACCCACGACAAATGTACCCATTCGTATCAAACATTTTTAAGTAGTTCGACATATGAACTTCATACACACAAACGAAATGTAGACAAAATACAGTTATTTAAAAATTAATTATCAAAGAATATCTCGTCAATATACTTTTGTTTTTACTTTTCAATGATTCAAGGATCTTTTCACAAAAGTCTGGAAAAACCTCCTTTTTTAGATAATTTGAAATGAATCATTGTATTTTCTTTTGACTTTATTTACCTCTCGACATTGTACAATTACAAACCCTTAAGACTCATGACATTATGACAAAGGGAAATAGACAGATATTTAAGTTAGATAGTGTTGGGTGACGTGTTTTTTTACAAAGAATGTCGGTACCTGTTCAACTTAAGAATTAAAAATACCTTAGTTTTATTGGTTCTGTTGAAATTGTTTTACCTTGTTCTTTAAAATAAAACAGTTCATCGTCTCTTTTTTAAAATCTGGGATCTAAAACTGATGTCTTAATAATCTTAAATCACACGTAGAGTGTAGTCATTCCTTTTCTGTGTGAAAGTCCATTCAGTACGACTCTTTTAAATTTCGTTTTACTTTCTTTCTATCTAGAAGAAGTATAGTATGTTTATACTTAAGGTTTACTTAATTACAGAGTTTACATTCTTACATTCTTCATTTCGATATATTCATATTTTTCTTTTTATACTTGTATACGAATACTAGTATATTGTTTACAAATTTTTGGGTACTTTCGAAAACCTTGAACTCCCGTAATATGATTCACTTTATTCAGTCTGTCTATTTCTATTTATGGTATACTAGAGTTAAGGTACACCTTAATTTTGTTTATCTGTGTGTGTGTGTTTGTATTGAGTTGCTATGTCCCTTGTGTGACCACCAACGGTCTCCACCACCCCCACCTACCTCTTCTCCCTCTCTACTTTACCCACTTCCACCGGTTTTCCATGTTTCCAGGTTAATAGTCCATTCAGAACCCTACATTACATGTTGTACCACTTATATTAATTGTTATGAGACAACATGTAAACTTTCAGAGATGCTCTCATTTAGAATTCTTAAGAGTGATGTTTTTCTTTTCTGTTAAACATTGTTACACACCACTATTTACAATTGATTTGTCACACCACTAGTAAAGGTTTTATACATATACAGATTAGTAATGTAACCTTCTGATTACAGAAGGTGTTTCTTCAACAATCATCAAGGTGTTTGATTGTGTTACAGTATACAGTTAATATAAAGTCAAAATTTATTTATTTTTATTTTAGTCACTTACTTATTTAACTATTTAAAATTTTGTGTTTATCCCTTGCCCCATACTCATAAATAGTGAACCTATTATTCTGTTTCTTAACCACAAGTCGTACGTATTCTTTTAAGATGATTATCAATTTGTTGTTTGTTATAACTGAATCGTCTCGTATACAAGTCCTTTAGCTATAAAAATTTAAAAAATAAATAAAAATTACCTCCTATTAAAGAAATGTTACAACACAACCAAAGACGAAGTGTTGTTTCACTTAGTCGATATTCATATGCATATAAGAAGAGGGAGAATTCGGAGAGAGGGTGGAGAGGGGTCCTTTAAATATCTTTTATCTTACGTTTCATGGTTATATAGACATTTTCCACTATTAGGAGTTATTAGTTGTTCCTTTAAGTTTTTATTTTGTTTTTAAGACTACGGTTAAAAAGTAGGAAATCTAATCGTTTTTAATGACCAACTAATATCGTTCACATCGATTCTAACAGTCGTCAAACTATGGTGACGATATTTCATCATCATTTAAAGATACTCATATATAACCATGTCAGATAGTTTACATGTTTATCTGAACGTATTCCCACAAGGAAACAATAATAACAAGTCAGTGAGTCAGTACAGACTGAGAGACTCTGTACTGACCTGACGTCGTACGGTTCTAAGGGACAGGAAGTGAGAGAGGGACTCAAACGAGTTGGAATACAGGTGACTCAACCACTACGGTATGTTGGTAGAGTAGGAGACAACGAGGGAAGAGGAGAACGGGAGTTAGAAAGGGTCGTAATCCCAGAAAAAGTTACTCAGCCTTAGTAGTGACCCATATTTAACCATGTCTGTTCAACTTACTTGATACGGTAACGGATTATTACGGTGAAGACTCTTATTATGAATGGGAGTTATTTATTATAGTATACATGTTTATCTGAACGTATTCTTACAAGTAATACTGTAACGATTAAGATTTTCGTCCCCACCTTCCCTCTCCTTCTTTCCCTTTTAGAATTAACTTAACATCGATTTATGTGACACCAATTTATATGGTACCATGTTACATATGATATACTTTTATACGTCACCAACAGTCTCATCTCGATACCTATGATAGAAAGAATTCCATCGAGAAGTACATGAATATAATGTCTCCAAATCGATGAGGACACACACACACACGATTCAGTGAAGTCAGTACAGACTGAGAAACACTGGGATGCATAACTCCGTCCGGTGTAAGGAGACAGGTACCCTAAGAGGTCCGTTCTTATGACCTCACCCAACGGTACAGGAGGAGATCCCCTAGAAGGGTTGGCTCCCAAGTTTGGACACAGAGAATGTAGAGGACATAACCGTCCCTCCAAGAAAAGTGGTGATCCCGGCGGACACTCTGGGACTAGGGGAGGATGACTGTACCAATTGAGAAGTTCTAGTTTACATTTTTTTTATTCCCCTTCTTTTACGGTGAAGTAAAGTACATTTTTACGTCTACTTTCCATTCTTTATTTTGGTGTGTGTTGTTTTATATGTTTATAAAATATATTTAAGTGTCTTTTTTTTTACACACCTACTTATCGGTGTCTTTTTTACCACTGTCGTTAATAGATGACTCTCATTCCCTTTTTATGGACCTTCCCCAGAAGTGTCCCCTCCTAGTACTTCTACAGGATAAAATAGGGGGTCATAGACCAGGACGAGGAATTCCATGACTAAAACGTAAACCTATTTGGAGGGCACAGTTGGTTATACGAACCAACTTTGACTTGTGAGAAGTAGAACTTGACTTTGTACATTTATTCTGGGTTTTGTTATTCACGAAAAGTCTTGGTATGTTTGTCACTAGTCGAGTTCTGAGATTAAGTTTTGTTTACTTTGAATCAACACGTTTGAACTTTTTTAGATAATATTTTATACTTTGGTCTTCTTCCTTCCGACTTCGGTACCGTTAGGAGAACGTTAGAATCTCGTTCCCAGACTCTTGTTCCGGTAGAAATAACCAACGGTCCTTCCCCAACTTAGTTCTATATCTGTTTCTCTCTCGGTCCCAGGACGATAGTGACTTTGGGACCCTTCTGTTCCCGAAGTAGTACGTTAGTTGTGTAGTACGACCACAAACACGGTCAACCCAATTGAAAAATCGGTAAACAGTATTTTTCAAAAGAGAGTGTTCTAGATAACCCGAATGGAAAACACAAAATTAAAAATGATCCTTTTACGTAAGTATATACGATGTTAATTTTAATGAAATTTTTCTTGTTTATTTCTTTTATAGTATGAATCTGATTTCCTAAACATTCTAAGTGAGTAAAAATACTCACATTCTAAAAACAAGGTCCAAAATAACTTCATAATCTTTATCAGTAATCTTTCGGAAAAACAATTAAAAAACTTAAGTTCATATCAACTAACTGTTACAAGGTCCACATGTCTTTTCACGAAGTTAATGTATATATATTAACTTAATGAAACGGTGTATATATAGGTATATATGACCGATATGTATACACGTTCGAAGGGATCACCGAGACGTCATTTCTTAGGTGGACGGATACGTCCCTGCACCCAAACTAGGGACCCAGTCCTTCTAGGGGACCTCATCCTTTACCACTGGGTGAGGTCATTAGAAGGGACCTTTTTAGAGTACCTGTCTCTTCGAACCCTCCGATGTCATGTACCCCAGCGTTTCAGTCTGTATTGAGTCACTGATTTGTCCTTGTATGTATTTATGTAAGAAAAGTCTAAGAAAAGGCAATATCCAACAATACTCGATCACTTATGCCAAGGGACACGATGTGTCATCCCAGAATACCAATGGATAAAATATATATCATTACACATATACAATTTGGATTAAGAATTAAATAGAGGAAGGATGACAGAGGAAACCATTGGTATTCAAACAAAAAGTACAGACACTTAGATGAAGACAAACATTTATTTAAGTAAACGTAGTAAAAAATCTATGGTATATACACCATAGTATACTACAAACTTACTTTATTACGGTAAAACGTCGTTTAAATCTACTTGGATCTTTAATAGTATTCACTTCATTCAGTCTCGTTCTGTTTATAGGATTCTTTCTTATAAATTATTAAATTGTGTAATTGGACCGTCTATCAGATGTTTCTGTATTAGTGAAGTTTAGGAAGAATCTAAATGCACCTAAATTTATTATGTAACTATATTAATCTATCATGTTTAACATCCATCTTGGTTTGTTTGAGGAATGTAATTTGTTGTCCGTATAACATGAATAAAAGGTTTGAGTAAACGGAAATTAATAACGGTTGTTTTTTATTCGCAGGAAAATTTTACGGTGAGAGACTTTACTGGTGTACCTGTCGTACTGTGCATATCCATTTCCTTGTTCGGGCGAAGAACATTGACAACACGAACGGACTTTTCTTTCGATGTAGAAACTTATCCCTGAAAATCTATTTCCGAGAAAACATTAGAAGGAAGAGGGGGGCACGAAGTGTAAAACCAGAGAAAAGAAGTTGAACACCTCCTAAAGCTCGTGTTCTCCTCGGTAAGTCAAGGAGAAACACATAGAGACGAGAGGAATGTCGGTCGAGACACAAAAAGGATCTTACAACGTCATAAGTTGACTGTAAAAGATGAAGTAAAAAGGGGAGACAATGAGTACAATGGGTAAAGACTATTCTGGTGCCTCTTGTATCAAAAGAGTCTTTCCTTTTTTTTTTTTAACAAGAAGTCACCGGTACTCCACACTACAATTGTAACTATTTGACACGAAACGACACTCTCGTACTGTAAGTAGTACGGAAAAGTCGGTGTCTCCACGTTCAACATGTCACCTCTTCTGTGGACAAATATTGTTTTACCCGGACCGGGTGTCAGTAAAGTGTATGCACGATTATCCGGTGTTTGTTTTCGTTAACGGTATATTTTTGAAAGTCAAAGATGTACAGTCAGACTGTTGCTCAATGTATTTTAACCATCAAAAAATAACAGAAACACATAAAGACCCGGATGAGTCAGAGAGCCGACAAAACATTTTACTACGATGACAAATGTTAGGACCTAAACATTTTGGTTTTATTTGTCCACCAGACAGACGGTGTTTAATCGTTCAGTCTAACAAGGAACAATTGATTGGTGTTCTTTTATGGACCAAACCCCGTATTTTAGTTGAGTGAATTCTTCCTCATTAAAACATTACGTTTTGGGAGAACTCTTTGACAGTCATCAGTTAAATTAACATACAAGTCTTTCTGTTTTGTACAATTTTACCGTATACGTGTGTCAAAAATAAGAACTTGAAGTATCCGCATTACGTCTAACTCGATATAGTAGAGTGATAAACAGGTACGGTCCACGGAACACCGATATAAATAAAATCAAAAATTGACATTAAAAGATAAAAGTGAAGATGTAGGTAATAGGATGGATGAGATTAACGAAAATTAAGGGTAGAAATTCACGGAGGAAGTTTTATACTTCAAGATAAAATACACATAAAAATTTTTAAATTTAACTCCATGACGAAACTAGAACAAACTACGAATGATAAGTGTAGTTAGATCAGTATGTATAATAACACATGAATCATGAAAAGTGACATTGTATCATAATGAAACTTACGACAATAATGTGAAACGAAGAGACAAGGGAATCGTTACTTATGTTACTTCCGAAGAAACGACGACCTTTAGAATTGGAGTCACTTGTAAGAGTGGGTAGTGGTAAACATTGTGAACACATTCTCTCAATAAGTAAGTTGTTTATGTATAATTCATAGATCATTAACAGTACGTAACAAGAGTAGTACATCCTACGTAGTTACTTTTCTTCTTCGATTTTCGGACCCGATATTCTTCGAATACGAGATCACCTAAAAGAGGTCTCTTATATAGGTCCTTTCCCTGACGACTTAAAACGTCATGTATATCAGGATTAAAGTGATGAATTAAAGTAACTGTCTTAGGTGAGGTTTTATTAAAGTGGTTCTATTTTGTACTTATTATATACTTATGACAACAAAAGTAATAGGTTTAAATCAACTACGTCCCTTAATACGTAGAGATTATAAACCGTTGGACTATCTTTGTTTTACTGTATGATAAAGAGACTAAATTTACTGTGTAATAAAGAGACTAAAGATCTTTCAAAGATTTAAAGACTAAAGATGTATATAGAGATTTTACTACACCAAAATTGAAACACACTTGACGGATAGGTATTAACAAAAATTAAAAAGACGAAGGACAAAAATTAAGAATTTGTAAATTTTTATGAAGATAATCTTTTATCCTTTATCGACCCCCTCTCTCGATTTTTTCATATCGTCCAGGTTTTATTCTTCCGACCTATATTTATTATATATTTATTATGTCCTGAGTACTTTATCTCTATTTATCGGTGTCATTTTGACTTTTCTATGTCGTAAAGAAACCTTTTTTTCGTAGATTTTAGTTACTTTGAAAAACGTTATATATTATTTATAATGTATTTATTCGATGTTTATTTAAGTTTTATTCTTTTGGTTTATCCATATATAGCACTAAAAAGAATATTTGATCCGTAACCATTTAAACCTTTTACTCTACTGTACAATTCTAGAACCCCTATTATATTATACAGTTTAATAATCTTTTTACTTTTGAAATTACATGTTTATAGATAATTCATTTTCAATTTTACCATTAATTTTTTTTTTGTCCGGGTGTGTCAAACTCTTGATTAAAATTACTCAATAATTACTGGTATTTATGTCCAACAATAATTACTGGTATTTATGTCCAACAATGTTTTTTTGTCCTTTCACTATGTAGAGTAAATTACTCCGATAGTTTTAATGAATAAAATTTTTGTTCCTGCAATGTTAACTTCTTATGTGTTCAACTTTTATTTAAAGTTTAAGATGAAAACGGGTAATTCCTAATGATAATTATGGTACCCTTAACGAGAGGGACGTTTTGATGTTTTGTTCCATTTTTATATACTTTTGTCTCGTCCTAATATTAGAGGTTCTTTTCCCCTTTTATTTCAGTCGAAATACTAAGTGGTGTATAAGGAGGATCTCCATCAAGGGTCGGACGTAATATCTACCTTTACGTTTGTTTCGAGTTATCGGAGGGACACAACTCATCTATCATTAACCTCAAATCGTTGGGTTCCTCGGAACTTGATATATGAACCGGTCCCCGCAGAACTCTCCTCCCTAGACGTGTCTCTTTATCAAGACACCCAGATGTCTCCTTAGAGAAACTCTAAAGGTGATTATACACTTTGTAAGATAGTATTATCTTAGTGGTCTTTGGTCGTCCGACTCGTTAAATATCCCGGAGTGTGTTCCAACACTTATCAGGCACGACAGTGGTCGGTATCACTTGTCTGGAGTATTCCTACCCCACAATCTCAAGAACACGTTATTTTGAAAAGGGAATTATCATTTTAATTAACTTGTGATTTCCTTTTTTCCGACGGGACCTAATTGTCATTTTTTTATATTTTCTTTTGGAACTTTTTAAGTCTGTCGAGTTTCCGTTGACGTACAGTCTTGTTTCGACTTATAAGAAATTTCTTTATGCAGGTCACATTTACTCTATTAGATCTTATGTTTGTTTTTAACAATCCGTAAATTTTTTCGTCTTATTACACTGAACACTACACACACACACACACACACACAAGTCAACACAGACTGAGAAACGCTGAGGTACACTGAGGTACCTGACGTCGGACGGTCCGAGAAGACAGGTACCTTAAAAGGTCCGTTCTTATGACCTTACCCAACGGTGAAAGATAAGGTCCCCTAGAAGGGATCGGTCTCTAGTTTGGGTACAGAGAAGGTAGAGGACGTTATCATTCACCCAAGAAATGGTGACCGTGGTGGACTCTTTGGGTTTATACTAAGTATTGACTTTAATTATAGTTGGTTATTTTGTATCTTTAATCTCTCTCTACTACTTTAATCGTCTTTTCTTGTGACTGTAAATAACGAGGAACACTTGTTCTTTCAATTTGTATATGTTTGTATTTCTCTCCTTTTTCTTCCATATTTTTTGTTTTTACCTTACCTTACCGATTTTCACTTTTCATTTTAAAGATTTTAATCTATGACGTCATGTAATCTGTGATGTTTTTCTTTCTATTCACTTGATTTCTGTTTCGTTATTTTTAGATATTTTTACTCCGTGTTTCACTTTTTATTTTAATTTTAGTCACAAAGGGATACTTTGTTACAGTTCGTCAATTGTATCACATACTGGTTTAAATCTTACTCTCATCCTCATTCTCTTTTTTTTAGTTCTTTGTCCCCGACTTTAAAATGTGGGCACCGTCTAAGTACAGTTACATACCGTTTTGGTTATGTCATAACATTTCATTTTATTTCATTTTATTTATTTATTATTTTATTTTTTATTTTATTTAATTATTTTTTATTTTAAGGTTTTTTTTTTTTTCTTTGTCCCCGACTTTAAAAAGTTTAAACCTCTTTCGATAGTTAGGTGTCTTGGTTCTTCGAGTCTTTAGGGTTTCGTAGGGAAAGTCAAGTCAAGTCAACGAGTCGTCACATGTTGAGAAAAGTTGAGGTACTTGACGTCGTGTGGACCGGAGGGACAGGTAGTGGTTGAGGGCCTCAAATGAGTTTGGGTACAGGTAGTTCAGTCACTACGGTAGGTTGGTAGAATAAGAGACAGTAGGGGAAGAAGAGAGTGGAAGTTAGGAAGGGTCGTAGTCCCAGAAAAGGTTACTCAGTCAAATGCGTAGTCCACCGGTTTCATAACTTCAAAGTCGAAGTCGTAGTCAGGAAGGTTATTTATAAGTCCTGACTAAACTAAATCCTACCTTACCAACCTAGAAGAACGTCAGGTTCCCTGAAAGTTCTCAGAAGAGTTTATGGTGTCAAGTTTTCGTAGTTAAGAAACCACGAGTCGAAAGAAACGTCAGGTTGAGAGTGTAGGTATATAGCGATTACCTTTTTGATATCGAAACTGATCTGTATAACACAACGTTTCATTACAGAAACGAAAAATTATATGACAGATTCAACCAGTATTGAAAAGAAGGTTCCTCGTTCGCAGAAAATTAGAGTACCGACGTTAGTGGTAGACGTGACTAAAACCTCGGGGGGTTTTACTTCAGACAGTGACAAAGGTGACAAAGGGGTAGATAAACGGTACTTCACTACCCTGGCCTACGGTCCTAGAATTAAAAGACTTACAACTCAAAATTCGGTTGAAAAGGTGAGAGGAGAAAGTAAAAGTAGTTGTCCGAGAAATAAAGAAGAAGTGAAAGACGGTATTCCCACCACAGTAGACGTATAGACTTCAATAACTATCAAGAGGGTCGTTAGAACTAAGGTCGAACACGAAGTAGGTCAGGTTGTAAAGAGTACTACATGAGACGTATATTCAATTTATTCGTCCCACTGTTATATGTCGGAACTACATGAGGAAAGGGTTAAACCTTGGTCAGACAACAAGGTACAGGTCAAGATTGACAACGAAGAACTGTACGTATGTCTAAAGAGTCCTCCGTCCAGTCCACCAGACCGTAAGGGTAGAGAAAGTCTTAAAAGGTCTCGAATAACACTAGGTGTGTCAGTTTCCGAAACCGTATCAGTTATTTCGTCTTCTTCTACAAAAAGACCTTGAGAGAACAAAAAAGTCACTAGGTTGTCTACAACAGTTAAACTAAAGACCAAGGAGACGGAAAAGATTTAGATCGAACTTGTAGACCTTCAAGTGCCAAGTACGTGGTAACTTCGGACCGAACCTCTTAAAACTTATAATGAAAAGATCACACACTCTACTCACGTTAACACGCCATCAAACTTGTAAGAGACCGTAACAGAAAGAAACCCTAACCTTACTTTTAACTGGAAAAGGTCAGGACACTGGTGACGACTCAAAAGGTTTAAACGACCGTATAACTCACCTCGTGAAAGTGTCGTAGTAGAAAATCCTCAACTTTACCGAGTTCACCATAAGGTAGTTAAGGTGACCGAAACAAACATTACTACGAAGGATTCTGGGTGAACTGGAGTGTAAGGTCCTACAGACCAAGATCCACTCACTAGTGTGGTAGTACTAATAGACCCAGAACGTCTAGAAAAAACATATTTTAATACGGTTACTATAAAGTTTAATATGATTTCCCTTTCTGAAATTTTCGTTAGTTTCTTGTTACATAATATATGTCTCTTGGTTTTTATGTTGGAAATTTTTACATATACGTAGGTAGTCTTCTGTCATTCTATGTATCTCGTAATTTCCCGAATTTTCTGCTTAAACTTTCGTTTAGTCATTATCACCCCCTGAAATTGTGGGATGAATATGGTCACCTATCTAGCAGATCTGTCTTTTAGTCATTCCTTTATGACATGAATTCTTTAGTGATCTGGTTTACATGAAGTATCTATTAGATGTCTTGTAGGATAGATTTTAGTAGTCTTATGTGTAAGAAGAGTTCACTAGATCCTGTTTAGTGTGCAATCCAGTGTTTCGTTATGAGTTATTTCTTTTAGTATTGTCCGTAGAAGAGACTAGTGTTACCATACTTTGATCTTTAGCTAGTGTTCTTTTTTGTTACACTATGACTCGTTAGCGACCTAGTGATTTCGTTAGTTTTCTCTTTAAATTTTGCGGAACTTTGTTTTGATATTTATACTACATGGTTTTAGATGGAGTTTTTACTCTTTTTTTTTAAAATTTGTTTAATTGAAACATGGATTTCCTTACTCTTTTCCTTTTTGTTTAAGGTTTTAAGCAATAACCCTCTTTTTTTACTTAGTCTCACCTTCATTTATTTTAGTTAATTTTTTGTTTATTTTCTAATTATGTTCAATCTCGATCAAGAAACTTTCTATTTATTTTAACTGTTTGGAAATCGATCTAATTGGTTCTTATTTTTTCTGAGTTATAGACTCTAATTTCTCCTCTTCAATGAGACTATGATATCTTTATATTTACTAGTATTCTCTACTTCTTAATGTACCGTTACTTATCCTATTGACTCTTCTTTACCTACTTCAGGATCTTTGTTTAGAAGGTTCTATATAGTACTTCTTTAATTTTTAGACTTATCTGGTTTATGATCAATCCTCTTACTTTGTCATTAGTTTTTAGAGGATTGTTTGTTTTCGGGTCCATGGTCTACCAAATTGACCTCATGAGATGTTTTATGAGTTTATTCTAAATTATGAATAAGAGTTTGAGAAGGTTTTTATACTTTCCTTCTTGTGGAAGGTTTATGTACAATACTTCGGTCGTAATGGGACTGTGGTTTTGGTGTGTTCCTATCACGTGTGTGTGTGTGTGTGTGTGTGTGTGTGTGTCCGATACTTGGTTATAGGAACTACCTATTATCTACGGTTTTAGAAGTTGTTTTATGATCATTTGGTTTAGGTTGTTATACACATTTCTAGTGTGTCATAGTAATTCACCCCGAAAAAAGGTCCCTACGTTCCTACCGAGTTGTAGACGTTTAATTAGTTGTACTTTGGAGTATGATATTATTGTTTTATTTTCTTATTTTTAGTATCCTAGTGAAGTTATCTATGTTTTATTTTCGTAAACTGTTTTAAATTCTTGGTAAATACTATTTCGAAAAGAATTGTACTCGTCTCTCCTTTCCATGAAGTTGTATTTTTTCAGGTACATACTGTCTAAGTGTCAACTGTGGTATCAGACTACTCTTGACTTTGAAGAGGAGATTCTAGTTGTTATTCTGTTCTTACGGGTAAGAACCGGAAAAAAAAGTTGTGTCATAACCTTTCGGATTGGTGACGTCAATGTGTTCCGATCCGAACGTTTACGTCGGTTTAATCTTTCCTATTTAAATTTGATAGTGATAAACGTCTACTGTACTATAATATATCTGTCTTAGGGTTTCTGAGATGATTTTTCTTTTTTTTTTTTTCTGACAATCTTGATTACTTACTTAAAGTAACGTCCTTTGTTTTGGTCTTTAGGTATTATAGTTTTTCTTATTTTATTGATCCTTACTTAAATTGGTTGCTCTACTTTCTGTTTATGTAACTTTTGATACTGAGACCATTTCCTTTAACTTTTTCTTCCATGTTTATTTGTTTCTATCAAGTACGAGGACCTAACCTTCTTATTACAATTTTACAGGTATACTTTCCTCTCTTCCAATCGTGAGGGGAACTGTTCCTACCTTCTCCGAGAGCCCGGACTGTTGTGCGTATGTCAATTCCGTAACGGTGGAAGAAGTACCGTAGATTGGTGTCAAAAATTATGTCATATGATTACGTATATATACCTTAAATCTTTCTACCATTGCTATTGGGACATACGTTCTGTCGTTTTCTCTGTGTCTACATATCTTGTCAGAAAACCTGAGACACCCTCTCCCTTTCCCACCCTACTAAACCCTCTTACCGTAACTTTGTACATATTATAGTATATTCTTTGTTTAACGGTCAGATCCAAGTTACGTCCCACGTCCTACGAACCCGGACCACGTGACCCTACTGGGCCTCCCTACTACACCCCCCCTCCACCCTCCCCCAAACCCTAACCCTTGTGTACATGTGGGTACCGTCTAAGTACAACTACGCACCGTTTTGGTTATGTTATAACATTTCATTTTTGTTATTATTTAAAATTTTTTTATTTCTTTTTTTCAGGTATAATGGGTTTCGTTAAATGGTTAAGTTATGTTAGGGATAATTTTAAGGTTATCGTGTAAAGCATCTTGATTTTGTTTATTAGGTTTTAGACATACTTTGGTGTTTGCTACCCCTTATCGGTTTTGTTAAAACTCTTTCTTCTTGTTTTATAGGTAACTCTGTGAACCAGGTACGGTTTTTCAAGAACTTTAAACCAGGACAGGTTTTGCAGGTAACTCTACGAACCAAGATCGGTTTTGAAGGTAATTCTACAAACCAAACACGGTTTTTCTAGAAAATTTAAACCAGAACAAGATTTACAGGAAACTTTGTAAACCAGTTACTAAACAATTTATTGTATTTGTAAATTGAAATGATATAAATAAATACAATAAAAATAACATTAAGTAATACTTAAGACTCAAAGTCTAAATAAGAACAAGAAGAAGTAGTACTTCAAGTCGTACCAATCAGAATTCCGGTCACTAGTCCTTCTAGGGAACCTTATCTTTTACCGTTGGGTGAGGTCATAAGAACGGAACTTTTGAGGTATTTGTCTCCTTGGACCTCCCGTCTCCTTCGATGTCAGGTGCCTAAACGTTTCTCAGTCTGTGCTGACTCGTGTGTGTGTGTGTATAACTGGACTAATAACCGAAATATAAGCAATATAGATAATTCTTAAAACCAAAACGTTTAAATTGAATTGTTCATAACACTTCAACAACCGTTATAAACTCACACTGATAGTTCCGGGACTCACTATTAAACGAGTAACGAAACGACAAGTTAAACATTTTATGAAGTTATTTAGAGGTTTAACTTCCTACTCCGTATTGATGACAGTGAAGTGGTTGAGAACTTTTAACGATATGTTTGGAAGGTGACGTAATTAAAAAGAAAGACAACAACAAGTCAGTGAGTCAGTACGGGTTGAGAAACACTATGGTACCTGACGTTGTACGGTCGGAAGGGACAGGAAATAGTACAGTGTCTCTAAAGAGTTTGAGTACAGGTAACTCAGTCACTACGATAGGTTGGTAGAGTAGGAGACAACAGGGGAAGAGAAGGACGGGAGTTAGAAAGGGTCGTAGTCCCAGAAAAGATTAGTCAGTCGAGAAGCGTAGTCCACCGGTTTCATAACCTCGAAATAGAAAGGTTTGGTCCCCAACTTGGACGTAGAGAATAGAGAACGAAACTGTCCGCTCAAGAAATAGTGGTCGCGGTGGACCCTTCGGGAGAAAGAGACACGTAAAGAAATTGACATCCTGAGAAGGAAACATGTGTATAAATTACATTTATGGTAAGAAGACGTTCTCAAGTTATAACTGGGTATATGGATTGAGACGCACGGTAATTGTCCATCGAAACACACTCACGATTAAGGGAGTCAGTGCAGGATGAGAAACGCTGAGGGACCTGAAATCGGGCGATCCGAAGAGACAGGAAACCTAAGAGGTCCGTTTCTATGACCTCACCCAACGGTAAACAGAAGGTCCCCTAGAAAGACTCGGTCCCTAACTTGGGCATAGAGAATACAGAGGACGTAACCGTCCGTTCAAGAAATGGTGATCGAAGTGGTTTCGTTTTTACCAATAATAATGGTTTTCTCTACGTTGTGTTAATAACGTAGTTACTTTGAAATATGATAAAATATACATAATTAGGACATTCGGTTTTCGTATTTGTCATTCACGAAAAACTTGGGTCAGTGTAAAAGATTGGTACCTAGAATGATGGTTTATAGTCCTTGGTAAGCCGGACCTATTTATACGAGTACCTACAAAAACTATCGTGTTTTAAAATTCTTATAAACCTAACTTACAGAATAACTTATAAAACTTATCTTGATTTACATACAACTAGAGATGATCTTCGGAATGGTGAAGTGATTCCTCTATTTTTTAATTTCAATTTTATAACTTTTACTTATTCCTTTTTACATAAAAATCTGGTGTAATAACATATTCATTTCGTAAAAAATTTTAAATGTTTTCTCAAAATCAAATACTTCAAAGACTCTACACTCTAGTTACATGTTGTTAATATAAACGTACTTTAAGTCAAGTCAGTGAGTCAGCACAGGTTTAGAAACGATGGGGTACGTGACGTAGTATGGTCCGAAGGGATAAGTACTGGTAGAGGGTCTCGAACGAGTTTGAGTACAGGTAGCTCAGTCACTACGGTAGGTTGGTAGAGTAGGAGACAACGGGGGAAGAAGAGAACGGAAGTTAGAAAAGGTCGTAATCCCAGAAATGGTTTCTCAGTCAAGAAACGTAGTCCACCGGTTTATGACCTCAAAGTCGAAGTCGTAGTCAAGAAGGTTACTTATAAGTCCTGACTAAAGTAAATCCTATCTGACCACCTAGAGGAACGTCAGGTTCCCTGAGAGTTCTTAGAAGAGGTTGTGGTGTCAAGTTTTCGTAGTTAAGAAACCACGAGTCGAAAGAAATATCAGGTCGAGAGTGTAGGTATGTACTGATGACCTTTTTGGTATATAAACTGATCTGCCGGAAAAAAACTGTTTCATTACAAAGATCGAAAAAATCATACGACAGATCCAACCAGTATCCAAAAGAAGGTTCCTCGTTCACGGAAGATTTAAGTACCGTCGTCAGTGGTAGACTTCACTAAAACCTCAGGGGGTTTTATTCAGACAGTGTCAAAGGTAACAAAGTGGTAGATAAACGGTACTTCACTACTCTGGTCTACGTTACTAGAATCAAAAAACTTAAGACTCAAAATTCGGTCTAAAAAGTGAGAGGAAAAACTAAAAGTAGTTTGCCGAGAAATCAAGAAACGAAAGACGGTATTCCACCATAGTAGACGTATAGACTCCAATAACTATCAAGAGGGTCGTTAGAACTAAGGTCGAACGTGAAGTAGGTCAGGTCGTAAAGAGTACTACATCAGACGTTTATTCAATTTATGTGTCCCACTGTTATATGTCGGAACTACATGAGGAAAGGGTTAAACCTTGGTCAGACAACAAGGTACAGGTCAAGATCGACAACAAAGGACTGGACGTATGTCTAAAGAGTCCTTCGTCCTTTCCACCAGACCATAAGGGTAGAGAAAGTCTTAAAAGGTCTCGAACAACACTAGGTGTGTCAGTTTCCGAAACCGCATCAGTTATTTCGTCTTCTTCTACAAAAAGACCTTGAGAGAACAAAAAAGTCACTAGGTTGTCTACAACAGTTAAACTAGAGACCAAGGAAAAGATTTAGGTCGAACTTGTAGTCCCTCAAGTGCCAAGTACATAGTAACTTCACACCGAACCTCTTAAAACTCGTAATAAAACGATCGACACTCTACTCACGTTGACACGCCATCAAACTTGTAAGAGACCGCAACGGAAAGAAACCCTAACCTTACTTTTAACTGGAAAAGGTCAGGACACCGGTGACGACTCAAAAGGTTTAAACGACCGTATAACTCACCTCGTGAAAGTGTCGTAGTAGAAAATCCTAGACTTTATAGAGTTGATCTTAAGGTAGTGGAGGTGATCGAAACAAGTATCACTACGAAGGATTACGGGGGCACTGAAGCGTAAGATCCTACAGACCGAGATCCACTTACTAGTGTGGTAGTACTAATAGACCCAGTACTTCTACAAAAAGCATATCAAGAAGACACACAAGAACGGTGGAGAAGAATTATAAAAAACGTAGAGAATCCAGGTATGGTAAAGACAGGAAATAACTCGGGTAGAAACATACTTTACTAGGGAACCATAGAGACTAAAAGAACTTCTCTAGAGATCAGAATACGTGAGATAACAAAGGGAGATAATGAAACGTAACTAGTGACTCCTTCAGAAAGAATAGAGAGGAACGATAAGAAACCTTGAGACGTAAGGTTACCCATATCGAAAGGAAAAGAGAAAACAGAAAGGGAAGAGAAGTAAAGTGTCGATAAACATTCCGGAGGAGACTGTTGGTAAAACGGAAAAACGTAAACTACAAAAACACCAGAACTAAAGTAGAATACCAGAACTAATGACGGAGGATATGTTAGTTTACTTGAAGGTAGGTATCAAGAAGTCTGTGAGACAGATAGTCTAGATTAGGGAACTTAGACAAACAGTGAAGGTGACATATTAGTAAGTCAAGTCAAGTCAGCGAGTCAGTACAGACTGAGAAACGCTGGGGTACTTAACGTCGTGAGGTCCGGAGCGACAGGTAGTGGTAGAGGGCCTCAAGTGAGTCTGAGTGTAGGTAGCTCAGGTACTACGGTAGGTCGGTAGAGTAGGAGACAGCAGGGGAAGAGGAGGACGGGAGTTAGGGAGGGTCGTAGTCTCAGAAAAGGTTACTCAGTTGAGAAGAGTACTCCACCGGTTTCATGACCTCGAAGTCGAAATCGTAGTAAGGAAGGTTCCTTTAGGGTCCCAACTAGAGGAAGTCTTACGTGACCAACCTAGAGGAACGTCAGGTTCCCTGAGAGTTCTCAGAAGAGGTTGTGGTGTCAAGTTTTCGTAGTTAAGAAGCCGTGAGTCGGAAGAAGTGTCAGGTTGAGAGTGTAGGTATGTACTGGTGTCCTTATTGGTATCGGAACTGATCTGCCTGGAATCAGCCGTTTCATTACAGAGACGAAAACTTATATGATAGATCCAACCAGTATTGAAAAGAAGGTTCCTCATTCGGAGAAAATTAAAATACCGACGTTAGTGGTAGACTTCACTAAAACCTCGGGTTTTTTTATTTCAGACTGTCAAAGGTGACAAAGGGGTAGATAAAGGGTACTTCACTACCCTGGCCTACGGTACTAGAAGTAAAAGACTTACAACTCGAAATTCGGTTGAAAAAGTGAGAGGAGAAAGTGAAAGTAGTTCTCCGAAAAATCAAGGAGAAGTGAAAGACGGTATTCCCACACAGTAGACGTATAGACTCCAAGAACTATAAAGAGGGTCGTTAGAACTAAGGTCAAACACAAAGAAGGTCAGGTCGCAAAGAGTACTACATGTGACGTATATTCAATTTAGTCGTCCCACTGTTATATGTCGGAATTGCATGAGGAAAAGGATAAACCTTGGTCAGACAACAAGGTACAGGTCAAGATTGACAACGAAGGACTGGACGTATGTCTAAAGAGTTCTCCGTCCAATCCACCAGACCATAAGGGTAGAGAACTTCTTAAAAGGTGTCAAAGAACACTAGGTGTGTCAGTTTCAGAAACCGTATCAGTTATTTCGTCTTTATCTACAAAAAGACCTTGAGACAACGAAAAAACTACTAGGTCACCTACAACCGTTAAACTAGACCAAGGAGACGGAAAAGATTTTGGTCGAACTTGTAGTCCTTCAAGTACCAAGTACATAACGACTTGGGACCGAACCTCTTAAAACTCGTAATGAAATGATCACACACTCTATTCACGTTAACACGCCATCAAACTCGTAAGAAACCGTAACGGAAAGAAACCCTAACCTTACTTTTGACTGGAAAAGGTCAGGACACCGGTGACGACTCAAAAGATTTAAACGACCGTATAACTCACGTCGTGAAAGTGTCGTAGTAGAAGGTCCTAAACTTTGTCGAGTTGACCTTAAGGTAGTGGAGGTGATCGAAACAAACATCACTACGAAAGATTCCGGGTGAACTGAAGTGTAAGGTTCTACAGACCGAGATCTACTCACTAGTGTAGTAGTACTAATAGACCCAGTACTTCTAGAAAAAACATGTCAAGAAGACACATAAGAACGGTGGAGAAGAATTATAGAAGACGAATTCAATCCAGGTCTGGTAAAGACAGGAAATAGCTCGGGTAGAAACGTACTTTACAAGGGAACCATATTAAAAGAATTTCTCTAGAGATCAGAAAGGGTAAGACAAGAAAAGGAGATAAAGAAACGTAACTAGTGACTTCTTCCGAAAGAAGAGAGAAGAACGAAAAGAAACCTTGAGACGTAAGTCTACGAACATAGAAAGGAAAAGAGGAAACGAAAAGCGGAGAGAAGAAAAGTGTCGATAAACATTCCGGAGGGGTCTGTCGGTAAAACGAAAAAACGTAAAGAAAAGGTACCCCTACCAGAAGTAGGGACAGAGGACATGTTACAGTACTTGGAGTAAGGTATCAAGTAGTCCGTGAGTTAGACAGTCTAGATCCGGGAATTTAGATAAAGAGTGAAGATGACATATGAGTATTCCCTAAACTAAATCCAGTATGGACTTACCAGATCACCAAAAGGGATGAAAGAAGTTAAATTCAGACTTAAACCGTTATTAGTCGAGGACCAGAACAAAAACAACTGACATATCTCGAAGAGGTAGAAACCGACGTTTCTTATATTAGTTAGACTAAAGTCACAACTGGTAGAAACCAGTATGGACTTACCAGATCACCAAAAGGGACTTTCTTTCTTTCACTTCAGGGAGTCAGTACAGACTGAGACGCTGGGGTACCTGACATCGGGTGGTCCGAGGAGGTAGGTACCCTAAGAGGTCCGTTCTTATGACCTCACCCAACGGTAAAGGAAGAGGTCCCATAGAAGGTCTGGGTCCCTAGCTTGGATCCAGAGGACGTAACGTCCGTCTGAGAAATCGGAGACTCGGTCAGACTTAAACCGTTATTCCTCAAGTACCAGACTCGGTGTCAGTCGGAGACCAGAACAAAAACGACTGACATACCTTGCAGAGGTATAAATCGACGTTTCTTATCTTAGTTAGACTAAAACCATAACTGGTAGACCACTACAGGTACACATCTCAAAAGAGAACACAACAACCTTCTCCCACAAACGACACTGGTCACGTAAGAGAACCCTTTTGAGACAGTCGGAAACGAGACGAAGTAAGACATGTGGTTCCGGTTTAAACGGATAATGAGGTCCATAGAGAACTAAAGGACGAAAACGTAAGGTCGGGGGATATTACTTTTCCTGTAGAAAAACCCCCCAATCAAGATTTTCCAGAACGTCCAAAAGTATCTTGACAAGTTGAAGTCGAAGAAGTCGTAATGACCATCTCCGTATCTGAACCTATTGACACTATAACTTACCAAACGGAACCTTTACTTGTCTCTAATAAGACGACAAAAAACTCTGACACTAAAAGTACGAAGGGAGACTACCTATTTCTATTCGCCGAATACCTTCGTAGGACCACCCTCTCTGACTGACCCCCCTTTTAACCCCGAACAAGACTATTCGACCCGGATCGAGTCGTTTAGAAATTAGGTTAAAAGATAACTACCGCCAGACACAAGGGAGGGACAACAAACTGGACTCCGGTCCCCACCCCACCCCCACCTCATTACTTCTATTACCGTCAAGTCAAGTCAAGTCAAGTCAAGTCAGGGAGTCAGGACAGGTTGAGAAACACTGGGGTACTTAGCGTCGTGTGGTCCGGAGGGACAGGTAGTGGTTGAGGGCCTCAAGTGAGTTTAAGTGCAGGTAGCTCAGTCACTACGGTAGGTCGGTAGAGTAGGAGCCAGCAGGGGAAGAGGAGGACGGGGGTTAGGGAGGGTCGTAGTCTCAGAAAAGGTTACTCAGTTGAGAAGAGTACTCCACCGGTTTCATGACCTCAAAGTCGAAATCGTAGTAAGGAAGGTTTCTTTAGGGTCCCGACTAGAGGAAGTCTTACCTGACCAACCTAGAGGAACGTCAGGTTCCCTGAGAGTTCTCAGAAGAGGTTGTGGTGTCAAGTTTTTGTAGTTAAGAAGCCACGAGTCGGAAGAAGTGTCAGGTTGAGAGTGTAGGTATGTACTGATGACCTTTTTGGTATCGGAACCGATTTACCTGGAATCAACCGTTTCATTACAGAGACGAAAACTTATACGATAGATCCAACCAGTATTGAAAAGAAGGTTCCTCATTCGCAGAAAATTAAAGTACCGACGTCAGTGGTAGACGTGACTAAAACCTCGGGGGGTTTTATTTAAGACAGTGACAAAGTTGACAAAGGGGTAGATAAACGTGGACAACGTTTACAACGACTTTGTTAATTTATAAAAATTTCTTTTTATTATTTGAAATTAAAGATATAGTGTAGTGTTTACTTTTAAGTAAATTGTACGTAGTATCTGACTTTGTACATTGTTTTTTGATATTTAAAAGATATTCAATTTTATCCTCTCTTTAGTAATTTGGAGACAAATCCGATTCTAAAGAGTCTATCCTGTGTTTTCGGTGGTTTGGTATCCATATATAATTATAAATGATTATAAATTTATAAATTTTAGAATTTTACATAATTATTTAATCTGACGTAATTTTACTTTTGGAAAACGAGAAGTTTTGTGATAGTCTTTTAATTTGCCGTTCAGTATCTAACCTTCCTATATGTAAACTTCGAAAGAATAGGTCTTACATTTTCAATTAAGAAGTGAGGTGACTTTTCTTCTATATATTTACTGGTTTCTCGTGTAATTTTACGAGTAATAAGTAATCAATATTTCCTTAACGTTTAATTTTCATGTTATTCTATGTTTTTCACATAAATTTTTATGGTGTTAGAAATATGTAAAACCTAATAAGGTCCTAGGGTTCTTACCAGAGTAATCCTTTACGAGTTTTTATTGTCCTTTTGAAGTCATCTATTTCTTTGTACTTAACAATTGAAATTATATACTAAATTTTTTAATTCACTACTTACTATTTTGTTCCTTTTCTTCCCTGGAAGAATTGAATTATTTCCAGGTCAACGTTTTTAAAAATGGTTTGTACAAATTGGTTCTTTCTTTTTTATTATTAAAGGAAATTCTGTTCCTCGGTCTATATAAATTTGTTATAGAAATTCTTATCCCTCAACCTATACCAAAGATTGGTGATTATTCTGTCCCTTGATCAACTCCTACTAGTGATAGAAACAAAAACGGGTCGTATCATCACAAATCCAGAACATGTTACATTAACCCTTTCTTTTCACTGCTCCGTACTTCCTTTTCTTATGAACTCGTATAAATGTCTTTGGGTTAGTCTTACTCGTCTCTTCGATTATTCTAAACATTTCGAATTAATCAGACATCAGACTATTTTTAAGTAACAACAACAACACGAAGGTAAACCCTTTTTATAAGATCTCCTTGTACCTTACGACAGTTTGTTCTCCATCTTCCCTAAGTAGAACCCGATCCGAACCTAAGAAAGACTTCCTGTGATTCCTTCAGACTCCCTTCATTCCTACTTAGAGTTGACCGAACAAACATTCTTCTTGAACTTTCTACGTCCGTACTCGATCCCTAAAACACGAAAGAATTTAATTACCGATTTATTAAACCTTAGGGGATACGAATTATCGTTTTGTCTACTCCACGTAGTAACCCTTCTTTCGTCACTAGTGAGTTTCACGCAAGAACTGCAGTAAAATGTTGACACCGTACTGGAAACATCTATGTTCCAACAATTGAAACGTCGACTGAAATAGACACAGAAGGGATTGTACGACTAATTACCGGACCGACGAAAAACGAAAAAGTGACTCTTGACTAAACGTGAGAGATTAGGACCTATCAAAAACTAAGGAAGTTTTGATGTCTTTTGAATTCGTTCTAACCGGTCTATTTTCTGGTGGAATTTTAAAGTTAACGAAAAGAGTTAAGGGAGTTTTTGTTAATATTTATGTTAAATTCTTCATTTTATATTTAATTTATAATTTTTTTGTTGTTGTCCCTTAGGACTTTTTTCTCAATTTGAGGTAAATTACCGTATCTTCTTGTACATTTATTTAAGATAACTTTTCTAGAATAAGAACCAACCCTATTAAGTTCTAAAGTTTCTTCAGTTAAGGATGACATGGGAGTGTGGGAGTTTAAGTTCAGTGAAGTGTGATTCTAAAAATCCTCCTTTAACTTTATTTTTCAACTCAAGTAGTTCCGACGACTTATGTTCTAGTTAGATTATTTTCGTTAGTGAACATATATAGACGGGGTTTATAGATTTTTTCTTTTTCTTTTGACGTATTTTTTGAGTATACTTTTTTAATACACTCATAGATTCCGTTAAAAAAAATTTCATTTTTATTTTCGTTTAACTCTTCTTCGTGGATGGTATCATATTTTGGATGTTTTTATAGTACCGTTATTTTGTTACATCATTTCCTTCTACTTATTTGGTTATCAGTCAGTATTTCGTCGTATCTCTCCGGTCTATTGTTAGTAGGTAAGTACGTTTGAACCATTTATTTTCTTAACCGTAATGTTTAGTGACTCTGACAAAGTATTAGTAACGTTCTCTTTTACCAAGTGGTCCATCTCTTTTCATTTTAACATAGAGATGGAGTATCTTATGTGTTTATTCAGTAGTTTATCACTCTATAATTGTTTTTCCACGATTTCAATTGTCTTCTTTACGTCTTAAAGGTACAGACAAGTTTTATTCTTTTCTTAACGAAAAGTTACCCTATTTTCATTTAAACTCAGGTAACTTTAATTCCTGACAAGAAGTATTTAGTACTTCTCTACCCTCTTCAATAGATGAGGTAACTTTAGAAAATTTTTATTATATTTTATTAAATATAATCATATTTATATAGAGGTAGTAAATAATTGATATATCAATTATGTATCATATATTTATATTTTATTATTTGATATTATTTAATAAGTCTTTATTAGTAAACATCAAGTATAACAGTTTAAAGATTATATAAACGTGTAAGGTTTTATAGACTTCTATAAGGGAGTACTTCTCCCTCGTACGAATAATAAATATCCAGTGTTCTTAGTAAAACAAAGGTCGTTACACAACTTTTAGACAAACAGAATACTTTATTTTCCCTCTTCATAAAGGTTTTAGTACTGTAGTTTTATCTTTAGTATCTCTTAACTTCACATTAAACTCTAAGGTTTTATACTTAAAGACGGTAAAAGTCTAATTCAACTATTTGACTTTTCTCATTATTTATAAGATCGACCATAACTGGTTCTTAACGATCGTATATGATAACAAAACCGGTTATAGTGAAGATATTTAACGTTTGAGGATATCGACATAAAAGGTAAAAGAAAGAGAGAATCTTCGATCACTGGGGTAGTAATAACTTTTTATGATTTTTCGTTAATTCATATCTTTAGTTTTCGACTCATAAACCACCTCTTCTTACTTTCGAACTGGAATCAGTCGAAACAACCTTTTCTTACACAGAAAAGTAATTAAGGACAAAGTATGTTCTGTTCCTAATGTTAATAAAGTATCCTCCTTTTTCTGTTTAGTTTACAAATTTGTAAAACGTTGAAAGTCGGAGTAACCGTTCTTACGAAAATAGAAAACAGTACGACAAGAATCGAATTTCGTAGGACAGAGAAAGTTGTCTTTATGAACTGTCGACTATAAAAAAAGAAAATGAAGATGAAGTTGACGATTAACGTATAAATGTTAGGAAGTTAGTTCTCCTTTTCTCTTTGTTTAATCTTTTTAAAAGATAGACAGTTGTCTTGATACATGATATTACTTTGTAGATGAGTAATTTATATCTCTTGAAGTACCGTAGTTATTATTCACAACATTTCCCGTGTTTCCATAATAATTAAGACTTCCTTACGTCCTGACATTTTTGTTATTCAGTAAAACTGTCAACGATACTCCTGATAATGGTTTACAATACAAATGAACTGATCGAGTTAAATATTTTGTTCTGGATGTTTTTTTTAGATCTCAAATTAGTTAACTCTACACGATAATATTTGTTGACGATTACCTGACTTCGAATCGAAGGGAAGAATTACTAACTTACCACTGACGTCAAAAATTTTAATCTTATTAATGATCGTACCCGTCAAATACATGTAAAAATTTTCTTGGAATTTAGTTACTTTATTTTGACATCCTTGTCTAAATTACTCTTGTATTTACAAAGAAAAAATTCAATTTAATTCGATTTCTACGTTCAGAGAAATCTATGTCGTACACTAATGGATAAGTCCCTTTTAAGTGTTTCCATAGACAAATAGTACGTTTAATTCCATGTAATCACCTAAATTTAGGGGTAGGTATTAGTGACTAATTTAAAAAAAGCATACAGAGTATTTTTAAGTTAAGTCTTAACATCCTTTATCGTAAAATAGACTACCCCAAAATAAATCAATCTTTTCTTTATTAACTTCTTTAGCTAGTAGATTTATTAGACTCTCTATTCTACTACCTAGTCGGACATCAAATCCCTCTCTATGGCTAAAATTTAAAAGATAAACAAAAACCGATTGAGTATACACTTCATCAAAAGCCACTGTAGTAATCGAGAAGATTTTACATTTAATAAGTAAGAACGTAAGTAAGGTATTTGCATACAACTTCGATGAGAAAGCATCTGAAAACACCTACCATTTCCTGTCCTAACTTAATTTTTATATATGAACTAAATACCAGGATACTTAACTACATACTTTGTACAGTAATCTAAATATACATACACAAGAAGTACCCATCTACAACACCCGTACATATCCAGATATATATATTCGTCAAACACATACACTCACTAGCACGGACTTACCCACACCCCCCCCCGCCTTAAGTACACTTTTACATAAACTGTCATATTTACAACATGTATGACGAACATGTTTATACACTTACATATACCAATCTAGTATAATGGGTTTAAATCTCATATCCATTGAAGTCGTTTCATCCCTTCTTCATTAATACTTTCCTATTTGTACCCGAAGGGTCCATCGAGTCACCATTCGTTAGACGGATATTACGTCCTCTGTACCCACTCTGGGGATAAGCCCTTCTAGGAGACCTCCTCCCGTACCGTTGGGTGAGGTCATAAGAACGGACCTCTTAGGGTACCTGTCTCCTGGGACCGTCTGAAGTCAAGTACCCCAGAATTTCAACTTCTACTGACTCATGTTCGTTTATATAGAAAACTACTGAAATGTTTACATCAGAATGGTCCATAAACAAAAAAGGATAAAAGTTATGGTTGTCCTTTAAAGCCTCTAAAATCTATAATGGAACGAACACCTCTATGAGGTGTCCATATATATACGTATACAGACTTGTGTAGTTCAACATGTATGATTTAAACACGTAAAGAAACATATAATCAATATGGAGTTATTTGAACAATTTTTCATTGGTTAGTTCTTTACACTTTCCCCTCACTCATTCTAAGACTTTCACTTTCACTTCAGCGAGTCAGCACAGGGTGAGAAACGCTGGGGCACCTGACATCGGATGGTCCGAAGAGCAGGTACCCTAAGAGGTCCGTTCTTATGACCTCACCTAATGGTAAAGGAAGAGGTCCCCTAGAGGGACTGGGTCCCTAGTTTGGACCCAGAAGACGTAACCTCCGTCTGCGAAATTGGAGACTCGGGGGTCATTTTTACCCTTGTATCTAAAAAAATAGAGACAAAAATGTATGTATGTGTGTGTGTGTCATGTATGTGTACGATATTTATATGTATGTGTATGTGGTTTTTTTCTTAATACTCTTGAGGTTTTTCTGTTTTTGTAAGTAACGTTGCACGTCATTCGAGTAAGTTCCTGTAATCTCTTATTGACTACAACCTTCCTCAAGACGGGTGACTTATTCACATTCTTTGGACGTCACTCTAGACATCCCCTATGTTGTTCGGTGGGGTGTGCTTGAGTCCTTTGTTTGGTCATTATAAAGGAATGGTCAGTTTCTGTGTTTGTCTCCTCTTATCGACCCTCACCTCAGTTTTAACTTGTCTTACCTCTTTTTGTCTCTATTTTATTTTTCAGACTTACTTTCATCCCTTTTCTTTGTTTCGGTCCCTCAGAGTCTTTCGTTCGTCAAGATAAAAAAGATTGTAATGTGGTTTTCTATTCGGTCTCTTGAAACGTTTCAGTTTTTACGATTGATTTCTCGTTTATTTAGGATTATAAAACGGATGTATGAGGTCGTAGTTCTTTCACCTCATATCGAGAGTTGAGAAATTGACATCCGACTCACATCACCGAACATTTTACACGTCATGTCTTTCCTATATTTTCTCATGTAAACGTCATCTGAGTTATTTTTGATAGAGTTGATCCACTGGTTCCAATCGTAATGTTTATTATTTAGTACTACTCTGTGACATTGAAACCATACTATACTACTTTACTGTGAAGTACTAGAAGGAGACTGTTAGGTAGTGAGTCAACTTTTAGGTCTCTTTGTGTCCTGTTTAGGGTTGACCATCTATAAGATGTTTTATGGTCTGGTCATGAGGAGTTTTGACTTCCAATAGTTTTTGTTCTATTCAGATTCTCTGAGGTGTCGGTTCTTCTCAAATTGTACTGTTTTGTTGCTTCACACTACACAATAAGGTCCACTTAAGATCTTTTCGTTTTACAATTAATTTTTTAACTTCTCTAGATTCATTTCACCCCCGAAATCAATTATTACATAACTATAACACAGTGAATTACACTATTCATATTGTATCATTGTATTTACAGTTACTATTCTCTTTGATCACTTTTCATATACCCTTATGAAACACAATATAAGTATATAAAAGTCATTTTGATTTACCTAACATTTTGTTTTATAAATAGAAAAATTTTTCAAGACTTGGTTTAGAGGAAACTTTTCAAATGTTTTTTGTTTGAGTTTATAACCGTTCGGACTCGGTATTTTGTATAGGATTGTTTAAATTTCTAATCTTTAGTATACTACACACGAGAGTGTGGTGTTACCCTGATTCGATCTTTAGTCATTGTCTGTGTATCGACCTTAAGGGTTTATGAACTTCTAATATGTTGTATGAAGGTTTTTGTTTTACTCAGTTTCTTCTTTGGAGTTCTTTTTAAGAAAATTTAGGACTTGATTTGTTTTTACTTTTGTGTCGAATAGTTTTAAACACCCTAGGTCATTTTTGTCACGAGTCTCTCTTTATATATCGTAACTTATATATGTAAGCTATTCTTCTTTCTAGATCTTAGTCAGATTTGAAGGTAGATCCTTCGATCTTTTTCTTCTATTTTATTTCAGGTTTCATCCTTCTTTTCATTATTCCTCTTACTCTCGTTTTTAATTACTTTAACTTTTATCTTTTACTTACAGTTACTTTGTTTTTCGACCGAGGAACTTTTCTACTTTATTCAGTTATTTGGGTATCGATCTGATTCTATTTTGGGTATCGATCTGATTCTATTTTTTCTCTTTCCTGTGTTTAATCACTATTGTCTTTACTTTTTCTCCTGTAGTGATATCTCGAGAATCTTTAATTCTTCTATTATTTTTTTTTTTTATGACACTTGTAGAGATCCGGATGTCTGGACTGTTGAGATTACTTTACCTGATTAGGGAACCTTCTGTGTCACACGGTTTGAGTATGTTCTTCTTTCTTTGACTTAGTTATTAATTATTAAAAGGTTTTATTTTTCATGTTCCGGGTCTACCAAAATTCCACTTAAGACAGTTTATATCTTACAGTCGAAGTTATTCGGATCGTCCGTTGTTAGTTTGTCTTTCGTAGACAAACCCTAGTCTCTTAATTGAACCCCGTGTGCCTAAACCCATCGTTGGGTTACAGGGTTATCTTCATTTTCAACCCCCGAAAATTACCGTTTCTTCTCTTTACACATAATTTTTCTTAAAATTAACCTCAATTTCTGTCTCTAATCGTAACCGATTTGTACTAACTAATGATTCCGAGAATGATCTCCCTCCATCTTCAGGTAATGAATCCGTTTAACGTTCATAAGAACGTCTCAAGAACCTTATAAACACTAAACCGAACAAAGTTATTGAAGATCAAGGTGGTCTATTCCTGAGTAATTACTAGAGAGTCGAGGTAAAAGTTTGAGGAACTGTATTCACTGAAGTAAAATATGGTGTAAAGTATTATTCTTTCTTTAATATGGTGAAGAGATAAGAGAAAGTCTTCTATCTTCATCTCCCTTATCATTGAGTAAGACACTCAGGTCGTAATGGAATTATGATTTTCGTCTGTCTCTATAAATTCTTTTGATCCGGTTATAGTGAGAGAGTTCACGTTTTTAGAAGTTGTTATGTATTTTTCTTCATCTTTGGTACTGGTTCGTTCTAAATAGAGTCCATAAGGTCCGACCAAGTTGTAAACTTTTAGCTGATTACAGTAGATAGTGTAGTTGTCCGTTTTTTTATTTTTTGTCCTTTCCTAAACCGTTTTAGGTTATGGATAAGTACTATTTTGGAATCTTTTGATTTTTGTTTACCAGTTGGAATATACCGTATCTCTTTATGTTTAATTTTGTTCCTCTATGGTGTCCAGTAGATAAGGTTTTAGATCATCGGTTTTTGAAGAGTTTAAACTATTTTTCTATCCTTAGATGTGTACGATCTCTGAATTAATTGAGTTTTCTATTTGTGTCTTTCTTAAGCAATACCTGACTCAAACCTCTTCCTTTACCGTTGGGTCAGGTCATTAGAACGGATCTCTTAAGGTACCCACGTCCTCGGACCACCCGATGTCAGGTACCTCAGCGTTTCTCAGTCCGTACTAAATCGTTGACTTACTGTTGTTACTACCTTACTCAACCAGTTTACCCTACAACATTAAACTACACAGGTCTTGAAAGAAACGATAAATATATCAGAGTTCATACAAAGATTGGGTATTAATATACCTACCCCTAGTAGATTCTTAATTTTCTGAACTCCCAAAACTCTGTTTAAGAGTATAAAGTAGACACCTTTAGTGAAGATAAAAACTCCGTTATAATCTACGAGTTTTAGACAAATCAAATCCTGACTTGACTTTTCTGTAACTAAAGGAGTTCAAGTTTCTCGAAGAGATATCTAAATATAACTCAGAGATACATGGAAGTCTTTTCCTTTCTTTCAGGGTGTCTACATAAAAGAGTTTAATGACACGACATTTAGAGATACTTGTCGGTACATACTTTTCATTTAAATTAAATTCAGAAATCTAATTTTCACCAGTGACAGCATGAGGTGACTGATATCGTGGTGGACCCCTCGACAAGGGGAAGACTAAGTGAGACATTCCCCTCTATACATTTCACACGTTCCCTCATATTCACACATTAATTCCACTACTCCCTAAGACCTTTGGTAGATCATACACCTTATAAAGTTCTTATAGAAATCAAACCCTTTAACTTCCGTAAGAACCATTTACACAAGTTGTTAAAGGTATCAATTTAATTTAGTCCTTGTATGAATACGAAACGAAATAAACAAAAGTGTTATTCATCCTTAAATATCTCTCAAGTCTAAATGTCCCTCCATTTAAAGTCAAAGCAAGATTGTTAATATTGACACCCCAAGTCTCTTCTTTTTTTTCTTAATAGACGGAAATACTCCTTTATACTTAATGAGTGAATAAATAAGTAAGTAAGTAGTTTATAGATAAGTGAGTCACGAATGATATATGGTTCGTAATATGATCTCTATCCAAGTCATTGTTACTTTAGTTACAGTAGAAGTAAAAATTATTTAGAATGTCAATGAGTTCACAAGATTTGGTCTTAATATCCATGTGTCCTTTGGGTGAATCGGAAATAGTTTTAATACATACACACACACACTTACACATTGGTACGTATATAAAACCTCTCCTCTTTCTTTTCGGTATGGAGAGTAGTCTAAGAATGTTTCACAGTTATCAAATCGTCCCAAAGGGTTCGGAGGAAGACTAAAATTGTAAGAATCAAATTATAATACTTTGTAGTGTCGATTATAAGGAGATAAGAGATGGAATGGTGAAAGATTTTGATGAGAATTTATGACCGACTATAAGGTTAAAATACAATTAGAATTTCCTATCTTACGTAAGTAAATTTAACACTTTTACGGTGAGTAAATGTACCATTTAATTGTTCAGTGTCTAACTTTTCTTGGTTCTCTCTATAAAAGAACACAAAGGCACATGTATTTTAGAATTTTAATCTGTTCGGAAGTTCTATTCGACTTATCTTCCAATAATGGGTAGAGATATAAATGTAAAAATTTGTATATACAAGTTTACGTATATCAGTATATACACGTGTGTATGTTTATTTATTCTTACGTAAAACGTTATATTTTAAAGTAGGATTTTTATATTTCCTTTCTTTTTAAACGTTAAGTTTCTTCTGGTGTGATACAGATCTTTTAGTTTTAAACATCCCAATAGAGGGACCTTTCGTTCCCATTTTTTCCTTTCTATTAACGTAACGTTAAGTTCAAGGTTTCGTGTTTTGAGATAGATCTTTTAGTGTCAGTAGTACACGTACTTATTTTTAAACGATAACGAACCTCTGACACTAATTTTTTATTTCATTATAGCCCCTCTTATAACCTCGACTGTCAGGTTTATGTCCTTTTTCAATTGACTAAGAAGATTGGAGAATCCTCTATCGTAGTTCCAACTTTTACACAAGGAAACCACTGAAAAGGATCTCTTTTATCTTTTTCCTTTCTAAGACCCCCTTATATTGAAATTCCTCCGGTACCTTTATTCGTGACCGGATACAGAGAACCCAGATTTTGGTTAGTTCAGACCGAATTATTCTTTGTCCGAAAACTTTTTACATTATAAGAGAGAGAGAGAGAGAAAAAAAAACCGGTACTCTGTAGACACAAAAACGGTACTTGTTTACGAAAACAATAAAATTAGATTATTCTCTTCTCCATCTTTTCGTTCCCACAGATCTTCCCTTCCCCGACTGGGACTATATATACAAGAATAGTCTGATAGTAGTGGGTTAAACGATTCTAAATTTGTTGATCTCTCTTGTCCTCTGTATTGCGGTTTCTACCGTTAAAGTACCTGAACGTTTCACATAAATGTCCTTTCGTTTCGGAAAGTTCAACAGAGGATTGCAAGAAAACCCGAGTGTAACTGAGGTTTGGTACCGTTTGGTACCGTAAACACTTTAGTCTCGGGTGGAAGGTGGTATGGGTACAGTTCCTTGGATGTTGAGTTGTTTCTTTAACATTTCTCTCGCTATGGTCGTGTGACCTACGGTGACAGTACAAAATACATGATTGTCTTTGTCTCGTCACACGTCCACAACCAGTTTAGTCATATATATGATGGTCTGTTTAAGTGACATACTACGACCTACTCCATAGGTTACGAAGACGTAGAGACAACGAAGAAGACGTTCTGACACTACACTTCTAAAGTCAGGATACAAAGTATTACACAAGAAGGTCTACTAGGAACGTTAGCAATATTAGTTGGGTCCAACCCCCCCCCCCCCGTCACTAATCTCATGTTATGTATATTTTTACGTTTTAAGACGTAGGGTAAGGTCTGAATAGTCTTAGAAAGTCCAATCCTAAAAAAGTCCAATTCTTTGACGTAAAATTGTTTAAGAAGAGCACTATGAGTTTGTGTGTTTCATACTCTTACTGATTATATTATGGAGGGTAGAGAAAGTATTCGAGAAAAAAATAAAAATTCGTAGTCAAGTCAAGTCAACGGGTCAGTGCAGACTGAGAAACACTGGGCTACCTGACGCCGTGTGGTCCGAAGGGACAGGAAGTGGTTGAGGGTCTCGAACGAGTTTGAGTACAGGTAACTCAGTCACTACGTTAAGTTGGTGGAGTAGGACAGTCGGGGAGGAGGTCGGAAGTTAGGAAGGGTCGTAGACCCATAAAAGGTCACTCAGTCAAGAAGTGTAGTCCACCGGTTTCATAATTTCAAAGTCGAAGTCGTAGTCAGTAAGGTTGCTTATAAGTCCTGAATAAAGGAAATCCTAACGGACCAAACTAGAGGAACGTCAGGTTCCCTGAGAGTTCTCAGAAGAGGTTGTGGCGTCGAGTTTTCGTAGGTAAGAAGTCGCAAGTCGAAAGAAATACCAGATTGAGAGTGTAGGCATGTACTGACGACTTTTTGGGTATCGAAACTGATCTACCTGAAAACAATCGGTTCATTAATTGGACGAAAAATTATACGACAGATCCAACCAGTATCGAAAAGAAGGTTCCTAGTTCACAGAAAATTAAAGTACCGACGTCAGTGGTAGACGTCATTAAAACCTCGGGGGGTTTTATTTCAGACAGTGACAAAGATGACAAAGGGGTAGATAAACGTGGACTGGACGGAGAACTCTTTGGACATACGTCCAGTCCTTCACTGTCAATCTTGACCTGTTCCTTGTTGTCTGACAAAGGTTTATCCTTTTCCTCATGTAGTTCCGACTTATAACAGTGGGACGAATAAATTGAATATACGTCTCATGTAGTACTCTTTGCGAACCGACCTACTTCGTGTTCGGTCTTAGTTCTAACGAGCCTCTTTATAGTTATTGGAGTCTATACGTCTACTGTGGTGGTAATACCGTCTTTCACTTCTTGATTTCTCGGAGAACTACTTTCACTTTCTCCTCTCACTTTTTCAACCGAATTTCGAGTTGTAAGTCTTTTGTTTCTAGTACTGTAGACCAGGGTAGTGAAGTACCGTTTATCTACCCGTTTGTCACCAACTGAAATAAACGCCCCGCCCCTCCCCCCGGAGGTTTTAGTGACGTCTACCACTAACGTCGGTACTTTAATTTTCTACGAATGAGGAACCTTCTTTTCAATACTTGTTGGATCTGTCATATAATTTTTCGTCTCTGTAGTGAAACGGTAGTTTCCAGACAGATCAGTTCCGATACCAAAAAGGTCACCAGTACATACCTACACTCTCAGCCTGACACTTCTTTCGACTCACCGCTTCTTAACTACGAAAACTTGACACCACAACCTCTTCTGAGAACTCTCAGGGAACCTGACGTTCCTCTAGGTTGGTCAGGTAGGATTTCCTCTAGTCAGGACCCACAAGTAACCTTCCTGACTACAACTTCGACTTTGAGGTTATGAAGCCGGTGAACTACGCTTCTCGACTGAGTAAACTTTTCTGGGACTCCGACCCTTTCTAACTCCCGTCCTCCTCTTCCCCTGTTGTCTCCTACTCTACCAACCTACCGTAGTGGTTGAGTTACCTGTACCCCAAACCCCCTAAGGTCCTCAACTACTACCTGTCCCTCCAGATCACACGACACACACCAAGTACCCCAGCGTTTCTCAACCTGTGTTGACTCACTGACTTGACTTGACCACCCTGACCTATGGTACTAGAATCAAAAGACTTACAACTCAAAATTCGGTTGAAAAAATGAGAGGACAAAGTGAAAGTAGTTCTCCGAGAAAGTAAGGAAAAGAGAAAGATGGTATTCCCACCACAGTAGACAAAGAGACTCCTGTAACTATAAAGAGGGTCATTCGAACTAAGGTCGAACACGAAATAGGTCAAACACGAATACTAAGGTCGAACATGAATATAAAAATTCGTAATTAAGGTCATAAAATAAAACAATAAAACTTCTCAAAAACCTCTTATTAACGAAGTGTTACAATACAATTAAAGACGATATGTTATTGTACTTAGTCGATATTCATATTTACATACGTGGAAAGTCCCTTAATGTCAAGAATAAAAGTCAAGAACTCCTCACCTGTTAAGAGTCGATTCCCTTTCGTCTCAGGTAAATTTATCGTCACGACCAAACTTACTCAAAGGGGGTAGAGGATTCAAGATAAAAAGTATCAAGGTGTCCGAGTCAAGAAGAAGAACATAACAAGAGAAATATTATTTGTAATAATATGTTACAAGTAGTCTCTGTCCTAAAGAAACCTCGACAACTAGTAAAATCGCTACCCACTCACAGGTTGTCCTTGGTCAAACCAGAACTTCTCCACTTCTTAACAAAACGCTTCTTTAGAATAAGTACGTCCCTTTTAACTTAGAACTATCCTACAAATAGTTCTGAAGGGTTCATCGTGTCACCATTTCTTAGACGGACGGTTATGTTCTCTACGTTCTCTACACTCAAACTAGGGACTCAGTCCTTCTAGGGGACCTCATCCTTTACCGTTGGTTGAGATCATAAGAACGGGCCTCTTAGGGTACCTACCTTCTTCGACCACCCGATGTCCCAGTCTGTGCTGTCGTGGGTGTGGTGATGTGATGATCCTATAAATATTCAGATCATTGAGAAGTAAATGAAACTTAAGACCTTCTAAAGTTTCTGTTTTAAAAGTCTGAGAAAAATATGGAAGAAAGACACCCCTCTACAAGACAGTTTCATTTCGGAACAATAAGATAAGGAATTGGTGATAACATAGTTATTTTATAAACGACGACACAAAATAACCATTTGGACCAAAAATAAAAATATCAATTATTTTAAGTGATAATTTAAACAGGGTATACCAGTTTGTGATAAAATCTAGAGAAATATAACGGGTTATAGATATAATCAATGGGTTATTTATAAACAACGACACAAGGAAAGAAGGGTAATAACTTTTTAGTATTCGATCAATCTAAAAAAGTTAAGAGTCAACATAATAACGTCTTCAAGGTATTGATTTAAGACGGTTAGAATAAAGAAATACAAAATCTTGTCTATGTAAAACGACTTTCATTAAGAAATAAGTTGATGGAAGTCACTATAACAGTTAGTATAATACAGATTGGAGGAATAGACCTCGTGTTGTGAGAGGTATTAGTACAACCTTGTATGAAGGAATAAATGAAAACACCTTCAACTGGAGATCTTTCGTTCCTCACCCAAAACACCGATTGGTTCCTTTACACGAAATCCCTTCTAAACTACACTCACAACCGTATTACTCACCAACTACGAACCCCTTCAGTCACACCGGATCCCCTTCCCCTGTGTTAGATCTATAAGAGAAAGGACAGTAGAGTAGTGGGTCGAAACACGGACACCTTTTCAGGGAATTGGTGTACCGTGGACGTAAAGGAACGGAAATTTTACATCCATTTATACGATCTAAGGTTAGAAGAGTTTTCCTAACTAACAGTTGCTCTATTTTCTATGTCGACAATGAAAAGTTTACACGACTTTGTTTTTCTATTAAATTGTGAAAGACGACGACGACGATTCAGTGAAGTCAGAACAGGGTGAGACACGCTGGGGTATCTGCCGTCGGGTGATCCGAGGAGACAGGGACCCTAAGAGGTCCGTTCTTATGACCTCACCCAACGGCAAAGGAAGACGTTACGTACTTTCACTTTTCACTTTCACTTCAGCGACTCAGCACGGGCTGAGAATCACTGGGGTACCTGACGTCGGATGGTCCGAGGAGGTAGGTACCCTAAAAGGTCCGTTCTCATGACCTCACCCAACGGTAACGTCTCACAGGTTTATTCTGTAAAATTGTAATTGTTTCGGTTTTGGTAACCGACTTGATAAAGAGTTACTAAACTATCCGAGTTTATGAACGATACGAAAGGAACAGAAAAGATAGGTAAAACTCATTAAGAGTATTAAAGGTGGAGACTCTTGTAGAAATCAAAGAGGAGAAAAGACCTTCTATCAAAATGACTTATTTCTTAAGGGAAACTACCAGAAAATGAAAGTTGCGGACTTTTCACACGGAGAACGAAGAGATGAGGTACGAAAATCTACTCTTTGCGTGACGGTGAGTTCAACTTCAGAGGGACTTTAGTTACACAGTGAAGAGAGACCAGCGAAAATTGTAAAAGGAAACACAAACCAAAGTCTTCAACTTAATACTACGATACTTTTCATCTAGAAAACGAGAGTATAGGATCTCAGAGATAAGTGTGACAAAACCAGATCAAAGGGAGACAACAAGTCTAGACAGGAGTTCAAATGACTAAGACAGAAGAGAGTAGAGGTGAGATGACAGTTCAAAGAGATTCAAAAGTGTATGAAAATTATAGACTAAGTAGAGTTACAATAGAAGGTAACTAACAAAAAGAAAAAAAAAAAATAAATTCAACACTAAAACGATCAAGGTGCATCCTGTTCACTAAAATGTCATATAGAGCCTTCAATTTTTATCGTTCGATTACCTGTGAAATAAGATTAATTAAGGGCAAAGTCACCCGTTTCTTAGAACAAAGACGATAAACATAAACAGTTGGACCTTTTCAATTTATTGAAGAGGTACAGAGTCAAGGGAGAAAACTTTTTGTCATCATCAAAGATGAGTATCTTAATGACAATCTTATTTTTAACAACTTTGTCACGATTCTTGTACTATTTCCTTCCGAGTTATTATAGTCTATAATAGTAAAAGTAATTGACAGTGTAATTGATTTAAGGATACGAACTAAGAATTTTTAAGATCAATTCCCCTGAAGGGACCACCAGGTCACCAATTCTGAAGTACGAAGGTCACGTCTCCCCACGTCTAAGTTAGGGACCCATCCCTTGATTCTAAGGTGTACAGTGTGTCACGCCAATTTTTTTTTTATGAACTCAACTTCAATACAGTACACATAGGGTTTCAACCAGTTTTCCGTACAAGTAATAAAAAGGGACTCTTTTTCTTTAGAGTAAATAAGACAATTGTATGTAAGAAGACCTTAAGAGAAAAGAACACGGTCAAATAAGATTACTGTAAAGATAAGGCTGGCTACTATTACAATAACTGACTTACAAACACATAGGGGGTGGGGGTGGTCTAAACGTTCAACTTCGAACTTAAGGGTACCATTACCATAAACCTCCATCCAACCCTCCATTAATTCAATCCACTCCACTACGGTAGTACTACTCTAATCACAGACACATCCTCAAATCTCTGTTCCCGCGAAGGAGAGAGAAGGTGGTCTGTGTTCATTGACGTGTCGTTCTTCCGTCCACAGATGTTCGGTCCTTAGTCTAGAGTACTCTATGGTTTATGTGACCATGAAACTAGAACCTGAAGAGTCCGAGATCTTGATACTATTTATTCATAGACAACAAATTCGGTTGGTCAAACACCATAAAACAGTATCGTCGGACTCGTCTAATTCTGTCCATCAATAAGTTTAATTTTTCATAATAAATTTTCGGGAACGTAACTGATTTACAAAAGGGTGACACAGCATAGTGATACTTGTGGTGTGTTTAATGAATACGACATTTACTATAGTAAATCGATATTTGTGAATTAAAAAATACTAATAATCAGAACAGAAGGTTTAACCAATATTTAAGGAATCTTGTATTGGTACACGACATAAATACACATCTTGAGACACACACTAACACACAGAAAGTGTAATTGAAAACTTAATTCCGTCACTACCCGACTTCTTAGGTATCTCATACGAGTTATGTCTTCTCCACAGAAGGACCTAGTCTTTACACCCACTCTTTATTAGAGGGAATCATTAGGTATCGGGATCCGAAAAGAAGAGTACCCAGGTGGGATTTCGGTCTTACCGGAATATAGTTCCAGGAATTGATGTAGAGGTAGATGTTTCTAAAATATAGGTTTATTCCAGTGTTAGTGTCCTTGACCTTTACTCTTGAACCTGTATGTATAGTAAAACCTCCTGGACGATAGATCTATATACTAAAAAATTTCTTCGAAAATAGTATAAATGTATTAGAATAGAGAAGGAGAGAGACAGAAGAGAGAAAGGACGGTTCATACACCCATTTGCTAAATTTTTAATAAATACCTGTATTACAGAGAAGTGAGGATTTATAAAGTCGTACATAAGGAACCTTTGTTTTTATTTGAAATGTAGTGTGTCTTTAGATTAGTTTAAGTCCTTTATTTCTTATATTTCAGGTATAAACTTAAAGTGGTTAACAGGTCACTACGAGAAAAATTGTTATAACAAAAAGGAGAACTGCATTCCAATTCAAGTACCAGGACGTAACACAAGTAAAGTACATAGAAACGACGACGACGACGATCAACGAAGTCAGTACAGGCTGAGACACGCTGGGGTCTGTGCCGTCGGGTGGTCCGAGGGGGTAGGGGCCCTAAGAGGTCCGTTCTTGTGACCCCACCCAACGGTAAAGGAAGAGGTTACGTACTTTCACTTTTCATTTTCACTTAAGTAAGTCAGTACAGGCTGAGGATCGTTGGGGTACCTGACGTCGGAGGGTCCGGGGAGGCAGGTACCCTAAAAGGTCCGTTCTCATGACCTCACCCCACGGTAGCGGAAGAGGGGTACATAGAAATCAAAGAAAATTAGACCTTGTCAAAGAGACAGAAGGGAACTTAAAGTACTATAATTATAACAAACACATAAAACTTAAACCAAACAATTGACGTATGTTCAAATCTTAATAAGTTAGTAGAACCACGTAAAGTGATACATATTAATACGTCAATGAAAGAAATAGGGATTATTTACAGAAAACAGAATTTCTGATAAAACATACTGAAATGGTATAGATGTAGTCGAAAGAAAACCGATGGTAAACGGAGTATAAAAAGTTAGGAAAATGTATCGAAAGTCACGGGGCACAAAAGTCACATAGAGAAAATGGATAAAAAGTTTTTTATATCCATCGACTACATATTTAATGAAATAAATAAACCGACGTAACCCAGAATCAACGTTTTGACTCTAGAACCAGAGCCACTCGTCCGAGTCATCACCATCGCACCGACTCAACAGAGTGTCGTACACTCTAGAATCAAGGGGTTGGTCCCTAGATTGGACGTAGGAGACGTAAATTTCGGTCCAAGAATTGGTGACCTGGTGGTTCCTTCAGGGAATAGATAATAAAAAAAAATTAAAATTTTAAATAAAAAATTTAACTCCATATCAACTACACCCAGAAGGGCCCACCACGATCACCATTTCTTAGACGGAACGGTGACGTCCTCTGTATTCTCTACGTCCAAGCTAGGGACCTAGTCCTTCTAGGGGACGTTCTCCCTTACCGTCGGGTGAGGTCATCAGACCGGATCTCTTAGGGCCCCTGTCTCCTCGGACACCCGATGTCAGGTATCCCAACGTTTCTCAGTCTGTACTAACTTCACTGAATCGTGTGTACGTGTGTATCAACTATAATACATTCAATATCCACATGTCGTGTGACTAAGTGTTTAAGATTTCTAATATGTATTTGTATATGAATGTTTTATAACCGATATGAGAGACGTGACACTTTACATAGGAACGTCAAATAAAGAAAATATATAATGTCAAACATGGGAATTAGGGGATGAGGATAGAAATAGATAAAATTTGAACAACAGTAGTGGTAGTAATAATTGTCGTCGTCGTCGTAACAAAGATGTATATTTGGTTCACAACCTAAAATTTTGTAGAAATGATAATCCGAATGAGTTTTACAAAAAAAGAATTTAAAGTCTTACAGGACTATTGTAAAAGGAGGGAGAATTTTATGAACAAAGTCTTTTGTTCTGAGGTTTACTACTACTACAACAAATACCTCAATTTACTTCCTAAGAAGAGGTTTCCTCACCTGATATCTTCTCTTTTGTCTAAACCCCAGGTCTATCTGAACGTAAGTTTAACTCTGAGACGAAGATTGATTGATACACTTGAACTTATCAAAGGATTTAAAGAAACACCTAGTCCAAAACGTAGACCATTTGTTAAGGGTCCATCCTGTCAACAGTTCTTATTTTTCTGAGACAGACAGAGATCGTGTGTAAATTTTAAGTGTTACTTAATCAAGACATGGAAAATGCCAAATGATAAAGTGACAATACTCTCCAAAAACCAGAGAAATGATGATGACTAGTGACTTTACAAAACAAAAATTTAAACAACTAGTGGTAAATAAATTTCTACTCTCTCACTTGTTGATATTCAGTAACAAGCCATGATCTTGAGGATATCGGCAATTTTTCGTTTTACGTTTAGAGATAGTAATTTCATTTTAATTAAAATTATATTTATTAAATAAAAGTAAAATTAGTGTCATCCTTATTTTACGTTTGAAGATTACATTTTATCCGTCATCGATTTCTAATTTGTAGTCAAGACAAGTGTTGGTTCTCCTTAATAAACAAAACAGTTGTCTGTGAAATAAAATTGATTTTAGAAGACGGACGTAATATAAGTAATCTCGGACAGTTATGTATTATCACAAATTCAAAGTGAAGGACCGTAAGGTCTCATTTCTCAGTCTGATCTAGTTATAAGTGGATAATAGACGGTAGTTCCATATTTCAGAATAAACTCGACCATTAACGGAAAATATTATCCATCATTTCTCTTAAATTCAAACACTAAAACAATTAACAAAAAAAAGAGGTCTTATGTAATTGATATCATCTATGTTGAATGGAGATGTACGTTATATTAAATGTAGTAGATTGAACATATAAAGATATAACGTTTATATACACATACATATTAGTGTTGTATACAGACTCTTCATCCATCATGTACTTCATTTTTAGAATGTACAGGTTTTTTGTACGAGAAATATACACACTCAGTTTCCTCAGTATAAGAAAAGTCTCACTAAACATTCTATCTATGTCGAGTAGTTAGTGATATTAGTGACGTCCTACTCACAAGTAGAGTGTTGTCCGTGTACGTGTGTGTTTGAGTGACTCCTTCGGTGTTGGTGACCGGGGTAAGATGACGGTGATATATATGACCGACCGGCTTAATAAGTTTGACTATAAAGTTTAAAAATAAAACAAACGTAAAAACATAAATATATCCATGTAAACATGAACAAATGACAACTGTTCGTTCATCTCAACCCCAAAAAGAAATAAAAAAACAACACCTGGTAAAATTTGCAGAAATAACTTAAACAATGTTATAACTAAGACAAAATCCAAAACCAAAGAACTAGTACTCCGTATACCCTAGATTGGAGGGGTTGGTCCCTACCCTGGGTGTGGGAGACGTAACCTTCCACTTCAGAATTGGTGACCTGGTGGTCCCTTCAGAACTCGTTCATCTAAACTACACTCTCAATTCATATACAAACTCTTTCAAACAGCAACAAATCAGTGATTTATCACAGGTTGAGAAACGTTGGCGTACCGTCCCTCGAGGAAACAGGCACCAAAAGGGTCCGTTCTTATGACCTCACACAAAGGTAAAGGAAGAGGTCACTTTCAATGTATATACATTTTTTGTTGTTGTTGTTGTTTTTTTCTTTTTGTGACGTAGGAGATCATCAATTCTTGGACCGGAGGGCAAATGCCTGACACTATAACTACGTTAATTAGACGGAGATTATCAGAGAATATAGTAGTGATCTTACCTCTGCTATTATCGAAACGGAAACAGGTAGAATTGTAAATGGAGTCTTCTGAAGCACTCCCGAGATATCGTAAATACCCCATTTATTGAAGTAAACACATCTATGAACCGTGTATAAGTTGTGAATGGTTTCTCAAGAATTATAATATATAGACATATGTAATGATTTCTACAGAAATCTTTGTACTATAATGAATTAGTTTCTTTAAGTCGGAGAAATAGGAAAAACGTGAATTTGTCATTACCGGTTCTTTCTTCAACTACGAACGAGACTGTCTCATGGAACGTATACAAAAAAAGTCATCACAGGTTGAGAAACACTGGGGCATCTCACATCAGGTAGTCTGGACGTCGAGGATGCAACGTCCACTTAAGAAATGGTGACTCGGTGGCCCCTTCGGGTCGTCTCATGGAAGTCAAGTCAAGTCAAGTCAAGTCAGTGAGTCAGTACAGGCTGAGAAACGTTGGGGTACTTAGCGTCGTGCGGTCTCATGGAATCCCCAGTGGTTTAAGGTCCTAACGTGTGATGTATACATATAAAGTGGGTAAGACACTGGTACGTAATATAAAAGTCCGTCACTTCAGGATCCATCGATTACATATTTGATCTGATGACTGGATAAGTAAATATAGTCTTGTGCGTGTGACGGTCCGTCATCCATTAATTACAACTGGTTGTGATGACGAGGAAGTTTAATAACCCCGTAATTTTACTATTTCGGATTTCAATGAAACACTGGTACCTATAATTAAGTGACCGAGACCTTTTCAAATTAATTGAGAAGAACAAAGACCTATATTCAGGGAACTTTTATAAACTAAAAGTTCATTGAATAGGTTAAGACACTCAATAGAAAAGTGGAAGAACTAATACAAGAGACTTTGTATATTAGAAAATTAAAGTAACTTCAGGTTTAATAGACAAAAAAGAAACCAACGAATACTAAAACCACATTATATATTTTACTAAACAGTATAGGTTCAGTACTTCTCAGTAAGTAGAAAAGGATTCTCAAAGTGTCAAAAATAAGATGTTAATCCAGAAATTAAATAAAGTTCAATTAAAACACATCTCATAGGTTGAAGTAAGAAAACGCACACCGATAAGTCGACAAAGTAGTGGAAAATAACTTTTCTGATTAGAAAGAGGTAACTTATCAGGACCGTAGTAACAGTTTTTAATCGATCTGTATTTGTGGACCAAAATAAAGATCTGAGGATTAGATAAAGTAACTAGATGTACAGATAGGATAAAGTTCAAAAAGTAACACTCATATCTGTTTATGTTAACTAAAAACATATAACTAGAACACAGGACGTTGAAGTGATTTGAGAGAATAATCAAAAGGAACAAAAAATCTTCTAAAACATTCGAAAAAAATTTTTTTATATTCTGACACAGTAGACACTTAGGTCTATCAAAATGAAATAAGAAATGTTGACCCTACTTAAAATAACGAAACGACCTTAGAGGTCGTGTCATAACTTTTCTCTTGTCTGTAGGAACACAAAAAGGACTAAAATCTTCCTTTCATAGGTCATAAAGTAGTAATTCATACTATGATCGACACCCCAAAAGTATCGACGACAAATAGTTGAACTCCTTTGAGGGAAAGCAAGGATGAAATTAATCATAAAAATAGTTCTTTCCCACAACCTAAACAATATTAATTAAATGGTAGACATCAGTAAAGGAACCTGGTTATGTCGAAACGAGGGTGCATGAAGAAAACACGACAATAACCGTTGATATACTGTTTATATAATGTAAAGATATACAATACTTGAGTCGTTATGTAATATATATAATAACATCATATAGATAATAAAACGTGTAAAAAATTTTAGTCTTCTCTTTAATCTTTTTATACGTAAAGATGATAGAAAATATTACTGTATTAATGAAATGGTCACGAAAAATAAAGAAACACATCTAAGTTTAATAGTAAAACCCCGTGGACGAAAACGAGATTTCGTGAAGGCAGTCAGAGAACATTCCGTACATACGTTCATTGTGTAAGACAGGTAAAAACAAATAGACCTCTCCGGAGATAAAATAAAGTGAAAACTTTCTATCGATACGACTTATATCATTAGAACCAACTGTCAAAAAATAGAAACTCGTAAAACTTATACAGAAGGTTGATGGAAAGACGACTCTTCGGTCGACAATGTGATAACCTCAAGGGAACATTCACTGCTCAGTTAACAAAAGAATAACGAAAGTTCTAAAAGAGGAATAGAAACTGAATTTCGTAAAAATGATACTACACAGACAAAAAGTCAGGGAAACACAATTAGGATGACCCTTCAACTTCGAATACTTACACATGTACCTAATCAAAAAATCAGTTACACCCCTGAAACGTCAATAAACGGGATTATAAAAGACGAGAATGAGTGTAGAGAGAAAACCCATGAAAGTAATACGTATAAACTACATAAGTCATCATTGGTTGAAAAGATACTTCTAAAAAAAGAAAGAAAGTAAGAAAAAGGAGAAATAAAACATCCTACGTAACTAGTTAGATAGAAGTTAAGACTAGTAAGAAATAAGACTATTTACTTTAAATGATAACTCGTGGACATCACTTAAAAAGCAAATTCAATAACATAAAAAGTTGTGGTTTAAAAAAACTAAGAAAAAATATTAAGGATGGAGAGATACCTAAGATAAAGTACGTCATAACAGTAGTATAAAATGAAACGTATGAAATGAAGAAAAGTTTGTATAAAAGAACTTCAGGAAAAGATAATTTGGGGTGTAGAAACAGTAAGAGTGTCCGTCAAATACGACGGTGTTATAAATACTCACACACACACACACACACACACACAATATTAAAGAATAGATAAACGTACAGAGGAAAAAAACCAATATTTGACCTGTAAAACCTATTATGTAACATCGTTGAGACCCATGAACAAGGGAAAGTGGAACCCCGAACAATAATAACAATTATAAACAACAAAATAAACAAGTCTCTGAGTGACGTAAGAAAATCACTTCAAAATAAAAAGAAGGTATCATAATTTGGACACTACAACCAAAGGGCCTTCCGTGTCGAAACCCATACGGGTCTAAATGAGACCTTACTGTCACCAAAATCGTTCCTAGGAAGGAGAGAAGGGAACTGGAGAGGATCGATGATTTAATGCGACTAACGTCCGACTGACGAAGTATCAAAGTTGTCACGGGATACCGTATCTAATAAGATGTTTGAGTCGACTAATTCACACCCGAGGGAACTTCCCCTGTCGAGGATTCGAGCCACAAACCACAAACAAGAGTGGGGATCCACCCGGTAAGATTTGTAGGGGAAGGGATTGAGAGAGAACGTTCGATCAACCGAAAGTTAAGTTGGACATAGAACTGAGAAGAAGGTCATCAGAGGATTGTGTTGGGGGTCACAAAAACTCCCTTGGGAACTTGAAGACATACAATACGACGTTTACTATATTTAAGGAAACTTTTTGTAAGTCCACGAGGGACAAAGTGTCGGACTAAGGGTTGGGTGTGTTTTATAGACTCGGTCTTAAACTTCGATCTCCACTGTTCTTTTGCCATTCGAAAAGAGTCTCACTGTAAGAGACCCTCGACTCACGAACCACCGCCCACTATCTGTCGTCGGACTCCGGGAGACTCGAACTTAAAAAGATCATACCTTGGTAACAAAACGTTCGATCCCGTTCCTTTTAGAACCAGGTTTTTCAGAGTCGTCGAGGGACGGTTTTCATCTCAAAAACAAATTATACATCTGCGACCAAGGAGTGGACAGTTCTCGTGGACGGACCTTGAATCGGGGTCCTTGTCCGTCCTACTCTTTACAACTACGGTACGAAGAGAATGACCCTTGAGGAGGGTGATCCCTGATTTCTCTCTTCCTAAGGGCACAAAACTGACTACCCTCTGACCCTTTGTCCTCCCTCCCTTACCAGAAGGAAGAATTTACGTTAAAAGAACTGACCTATAAAGAAGTAAACATACGTGACTTCTGGTAAAGTCTCCGAAGTTTCCCAACAGTTCAATTTCACACTTTTACAACGAACGAGTCAGTACAGGTTGAGAAACACTGGAGTACCTGATATCGTGTGGTCCGAAGGGACAGGTACCTTAAGAGGTCCGTTCTTATGACCTCACTCATTGGTAAGGAAAGAGGTTTATTAGGAGGGTTAGGTCCCTATTTTGGGCCCAGAGGACGTAACATCCGTCTAAGAAACCGTAAACTCGGTGGTCCCTTCGGGGAAATTTCTCAATCAACACAAGAAAAAATTTAATTAAAAGTAGTCAAGATTACCCGTAATTCAGGTATCTCGTAGAGTGTGACAACTCAACTTTTAGTTAGAAGGAAAAATAATGTAAAATAGTAAAGTTTAATAACCATACCAAAGATATAAGGTTGATTTCATCCACTAAAGTACTTTTAATCTATCGTAAATAAAAGCTACGGGTACACACAAGAAGTGTCCCTCTCTATTTGTTTAAATAAATATTTAATTTTTCTCTATTTCATTTATTTGTCTTTTTTGTTTATTTAAATATTTATTTTCTAATGTATGTCACGTCTACCACTAAAAAATTCACATTGTATCGTGTGTAACACGAAGAAACTTTTGTAATTATAAAGAAGAAAAGATCAGACGATACGACTAGTCGTGATGAAAACAAGTGTACGGTTGTTTTCAATTATTACTCTGGTCATTATGATTTCTTTGTAACATTTTGTACGGGCAATTCCTCTGGCTGGAATATAATTTAATATATGAACGATACCTTATACTTTGTCCAACACTCTTTAGTTTTTCTTTCATAATCTTACTCAGTTTGACACAGTCTTCTATTTTAATTAAGTCAAATTTTAGAGAAGTACATTTAATATTCATTACCATTGTGTCTAGAACATTTACTGAAATTTCGACGTCTGTGTAAAATCACCCTCTAGCTTATATCCTTAGAATATTTTTAAAGTGTAACTTTAAACCGTCTACTTTATGCGATCTATAATTCTTAAATCGGATTACTATATCAACGGAAAATGTATGTACCAAAACAACTTTTTAGTTATATGAGAAGACGAACTTTATTGGATGTATTTTAACGTGGTATTTCTCACATATTTGAGACGGTAGTCTCACAGTCACTCCCTCTTTATTCTGTGGTCCTCCAATTCATTAAAGGGACAAAAAGTGCATCATTCTACCGAGGTTCATTAAAGTTTAGTCAAAATAAAATTTCTTTTCTTTATTGTTTATCTACTCTTATAAGGTCTTTTGATTCCAGTTCTAAAGTCCAAGAGACTTTTAAACTTCCCTTACTTCTTATTCTTGTACTCACCACTGAGTTTTTATAATTTACTGGGACACTGATAAAATTCCAATATTATTTAAAAGGACTCTATTCCTAAAAACAAGTTTCGTGTAAATTAAATATCGATTTTATTACATTGACATTTTATAGATGAAAAGTCAGAAGGATACAAAATAAGTGGTAAACACTTCATGACCACTTATTAAGACGAGTCTACAAAACGATTTTGAAAACCGACAGTGAGTTAAGGTTTTGACGTCCTTAACTGTAAAAATACTTTACTAGGGGACTTTGACGACTCATAATTTGACCCCAAAATTATACTCCTCTATGTTCGAAATCAAAGTATTACTTTGAGTTCGTCGAGTCACATCAGGTTCAAAGTGTACTTGTATTTTGGATTTCTGATTACTTTTGTTAGTGACTTGAACTATGTAATTTAGGTTCGAGTATTGGGATGAGATTGACAGTACCGATATAATTATCGTGCGAAAATTAGAATAGCAACTTTAGGTTTATAGACCTTACTACGCACTTTAAAGTGTTATTCAGTCTCGGGTTAATAGGTAATAGTCTTGGTACAAAAAGAAATACAGGTTCGGTATTAATTTAGGGTCTGAAGACGGATACTTGAACACACAAATAGGTAAGTCGTTTGTAGTCACCCACAGATGACACACAGTCCGAGGTACTATAGAACACTTGTATGTTTCAACTTATTCCTCAATGAGCGGAAGTTTCTCGATTATCACGATCTTCACTAGTATGTTAACACTACTCACTACGAAAATTTTATTGGCCTCCTATTTTCTCCTGTAATATTTAGTACGTCTAGTTTCATGTCAACCCTGAGGGGTCCACCGCGTCACCATTTCTAAGACGGACGGTCACGTCTTCTACGTTCTCAACACACAAGTCAGGGTCCCAACCCTTCTAGGGGACCTCCTCCTTTACTGTTGGGTGAGGTCATAAGAGCGGACCTTTTAAGGTACTTGTCTCCTCGGACCACCCGATGTCAGGTACCTCAGCGTTCTCAACCTGTACTGACTCCCGCGCGTGTGTGTGTGTGTGTGTGTGTGTGTGTGTGTGTGTGTCATATTAACTCCTCTTCAGAGGTCCCCTACTTGTATAAAATTCCCTTATTTACCATTCCTCCATCCGTCCTCCTTCTCTTCCCTAAGTTCGTCTATAGAGTCCGTCTCCATCGTACTTCTCACTTTTGTACCTTCGGACTTTCTCTATCTTGGAGATTAATGTTCATCGATCCATGTAATGTCTTCGGCTCCCGTGTTCACACCTTCCACTTCGACCTTTTCATTTCTATCCGGTCGAACACCTTCCGGAATATAATTTGAGTTCTCAAATTTAGGATCAAACTTTAGAATCTCCTTTTATCTCTAAACTCATCTACTCACTGTACTAGTCCGATTTAAAAGTTTTCTACGGAGATTGTCGTCACCCCTTCTACATCCCTCCTCCCACTCTTACCTCCACTACCCCGTTCTTCCTACGATAACCTAGGGTTATACTCAGTATTCAGTAATTCTACCCCTGGTCATCTCACAGTCATTCTTTCTGTTCCTCGTCTACTTATCCTTTTATAACTCTTTTCTCTAAAGTCCCTGAACCGTAGGTCAATCCGTTTCTCGTCTCTTTATTAGAGTTTACGACTCTATTGGTAAGACTAAGGTTCCTCACCTACTTTCCCTTATATTTTAATTCTTGTTTAAACCTTTCACTTTTATAAAAAGACTTAGTACTTACCATACTAAATAGTAGATACTTTAAAATTCTCTTTTAGTAGGTAAACCATCTATCCATACACCTAAATCTTAGGAGTTTTTTCAAGACGTGTATACGTAAGTTCACAGTGTTTCAGGGACGAATTCCTCATCGCTGGATCTACTCTTCTTTTAACCTGAAATTTATTGTTTATATAACTTACCCGTTCACTTGTTTCTCTTTTGTCCACAATTACCCACGCACGTGGTGTGTGTGTGTCGCGACTCTTCCTCGTCTGTCCCAATGTACCTTTTGGTCCTCAGTCACTTTGTTTCTTCTTTCAAAATGTTTTCCTTACGTCTTTCCCAAAGTAAGTGAGTAAACTGTTACGGGAACACGTGGACCGTACTCGGTCGTGTACGGTCGTCGACCCCACGTCCCACACATCGTGTCTTTCAGGAACGGGAGTGACACAGGAACCTGGTGTGACCTGTTCTCGGAGGACCTCGTGAGGATCAAGTCCCACTTATTCTCTACGACACAAAGAGACCAAGTCACCTTAATTTTTCTTGGAGGTGTCGGGGTGAAGTCTCTCATTAAAAATTTCAACATATTTTGAGTGAGTTATATTTTGAGACTTGAGTACGCACGTCTCAACGTGACAGAGGGACTCAGGTGAGTTCAAAGTGAGAAGTAGACTCTTAAATTTACGAATAGGTTGAAAGTAATTGGTTTTTTTATATAGTATTCTTGAATAGTAACGTGTGTCACGTTTCTTTAATAGTAACGTGAAAACGGATTTTTCGTTAATGACAATATAAAAAATTCGGTAATGAAAATCGATATTATTTTTCGTTTTTTAAATTTTCCTTTAAATTTTTAGTTTCGATTTCCTCTTCAGATATAATCTGTAATAAACACTGGTAGTGAAAACGAATCTATAAGTGAAGAGACCTTTAAGAAGATTGGTACTATAGTTCTATTTTTGAATGGAACGGAAACTGAGTTTTACTAGATGACGGAGAATTCCATATGTTTCATGGTATACCACATATTCAATTCTGATGAAATCAGTATATATTAGATGGGACGTCCGGTTATTGGTCTGTAATCGAAGTACTATGAGTGAAGAAGTTCCTTAATAACTTAAAACCGGGATAACACACACGCTGCATAAGGTAAATAAAATTATACGATGGAAGAAGAGGGGAAGGGGGAGTGTCAGGAAGTGGGGTCTTGAATTCCCGTTTTAACGAAAATGGAGGACTCTATGTAAATAGGATGTGTACTTTCACTAACCCGCCTCCTCCCAGACACACAGTGTACGATTTTATTATCACAAAGTCTCGTGGAAAGGGTAACAGTGGTAGACATGGGAGGTCTTCATACCAAAGTTAAAACGAGACCTTTATACTCAGTTCGATACAATGGTTGTGTATAAAAAGGGACAGTATTGTAAAGTGAATAAGACAGCAGGCACCTGTCAAATACCCAACGTAGAAAATGGATCAGAATAACTTTACCATAGAAGAACGAGAAACTTAAGTAAAACGTAATCTCCTCCGTTGGGGTCTAAAACACGGGTCATTCGTCTTCGTGGACCGGACTCGACACGGTAGTCACGACACAACCGGGGTCATTACTTGTCGTCAGTCTCCGGTGAGTTCTCTCCACTTATACGGTCTGTGAGACGGAAGGACACACCTGAAGTCATCCGTAATTACTAGTGAGGGAGTGGAGACAGGGTCCTTAGTTAGTTCGTGTATTATACGTCTCATCTTTGTCGGATTTCGTTTCTACGTTGTTTGACCTTGAATTAGCGCTAGGAAATGGACAAAGTACCGTGAAAACATTCAAGGACCTAGACCCAATTTACAGGGTGAACTGAAAAGAACACAGAACTCATTTCGTAGCTTCTTCGTATGTGTCACGGGAATCGATGTCCTAACACCTGAAAAGTTTTGAAATAGTGTTGAAATTCTTTGAGAAATTTCAATTTTTAACATCTCCATAACCACATGAAAGAATCCGTTTTACTACTTTCGTTTTACTGTTCTGTGGTGTGACCAAAATAATTATTTTGGTACGAAAAGATCACAATGAGAGTAGTTTCGTAAAGGTAGTTTTGACTAAGGAATTTCGTCTTTTCCATGAGTCAGAGTGACAAAAGTTTTCACAGATAATAAAGTTCAGTTTACTTAAAGTAGTAATAAATATTTAAATTCATACTTTTCCTTCTTGTGTCCTTTTGTTTACCTAAAACTATAGTTCATATTTAATTTGTTATTTTAGACCATATGAAATATTCCTTTAAATTGGTGTCATTATAGTCTTATTCTTTTATTTTACTTTATTTGTTATTCTCTTAGTAAAATGAAAGTATTACGTGTGACGTAACGTATCATATTTTTACTGTTATAGTCTTTATTTAGTGGTTTGTAACTGCAGTTCTCATTATTGTCGGTGTCTCGTTGATGATGTGAAAAATTTTGTCTACCATTTTTTCTTTCAGTGCTAGTTGACACAAAAACTATTTTTATTGTACGTATTTTATACACTTTATACTGAGTCAAAAGGGAAATTCATATTCCTAGAATCCTAGAACTAGGATTCCTAGAACCTTTGGACCTTAACAATGATTCCAAACAATTCTAAACAATATCCGAGGGAGTTGAACTTTACAATCAAAGGAACTTTTTCGTCACCGAGATCATAACTCGTTTGATGTTCAATTGGTTGCAACTACTACACGTAAATATACATCTCCTTCTTTTCTGACTCTGACCTTTTTCCTCCCCTTTTACGATATAGATAATGTTTAAGGAAGGTCGAAACTCAGGTTTTATTACGTTCTCTAATAGTCGTTTTATACTTATCGTTATTAGTAGTTTTTTACTGTCTTTGGCTCCCATTTTTACACGACTTACTTTTACTTTTATCGAACTATCTCTTCTTTCATCTGTGTAATTTTAGTTCTCATTTTTATTAGTTTAACTACGGGGTCCACGTTCCTTCCATCTTTTTATAAAATCTCGAGACTCTTTGTAAACTCTCGACTTAATTTATCCGATTTAATTAGAAACTCGTTAAAAGAATGACCCCTTCTGTCTTAAGTAAAAAAAAGTGGAATCACTTAAATAATTAGAGGGGTATCCGTTTTTTCAGTAAATGTAAAAAATTCATGTCTTTCTAGACACCTAAAAGTTCCGTCGAAATATTCTGCACTCAGTAGCAATGTTCACACACTTGTTAGTCCAAAAATTTCAGGAAATACAGATGTGAACACCCACTAAAATCTTTATGAACTACATTTAGAGTTACAAGTATCGTAAAGAAAGGAACCGTTTCATTTGTCTTATCTTCTCTTTCCAGTTCATTTTAAGAATTTTAAAGAAACTTCACTTACACTTCAGTGAGTCAGTACAGGCTGACAAACGTTGGGGTACCTGACATCGGGTAGTCTGAGGAGGGAGGTACCCTAAAAGGTCCGTTCTTATGACCTCACCCAATGGTAAAGAAAGAGGTCCCCTAGAAGGGCTGGGTCCCTAACTTGGGTCAAGAGGGTGCAACGTCCGTCTGCGAAATTGGAGACTCCTTGGTTCCTTCGGGTTTTAAAGAAATGAATGATAATTTTTTTCACACTCATTGATTACGTAACATAATTCCCGTCTAATTAAGTAAAATATACCTCTATCCTTCATATAGGATAAAAAAGTTTTAATAATCGGTTAAGAGTAACTAAGACAAAACACTTTTAAATAGGTAAATTATAGGATGTGTGTATGTGTGTGCAAGTTTTCTAACTTGTATTTCATGAAAAGATAAAACGAGGACTTTTTTATAGTATTTTAAAAGCATACACGGTTTAATCACTGAGGTTTATTCACTCACTTTTGTCCTAAATTTTAATCTTTAAAACTGAGGTACTTTGAGACTTCAATCACCTTCTATTACAAAGTTTTAAAGGTTATCTATAATTAAAAGTCTTAAACCTTTGTTTTTTAGACTTAAGGACTTTTGATAGTACTTAAGGACTTTATAATCCAATCAGTTTTTACGAAGGTTGTAAGAAGTACGAGAAAGTACTAATAATATCTAGTAATGTGTTAACGAAACCTTCATTCTTTACAATTCAACCTACCGAAAACGTTTCTTGACAGTGGACATCGTTTATAATTTTATTGTCTTTTGAGATTATTTGTAATAATCCATCATAGACATATTACATTGGCAGTCTGGAAAATAATTCCCGTACACGATTTTAAAGTCAACTTCCTACGCAAACCGAAGGTTTTGAACACTGAAGAACCCTATTGTGATTGTCCCAAACATATTTCATACACTTATTGAATAATTATAAATCAAATGGTGTTACTGAGTAACAATCGGTCGTTCCCAGTGTTTACATCAATGCTGTGTCGTGGTCGATGGTCATCCGACTACTTACCTGGTGAGGGAAGACGGACGAGGACACGGTTCAGGACCTTCACAGTTGAGACTGGAAGAAGAGGTGTCGCGACCGTAGAGGGCGAGGACGAAAGACGAACCGTAGACACCTAAGGAAGGTTGGTCATTGTAGAGAAATATCTAAGAGTGTACTTTTGATAGTATAAAAAAAGGTAAAGGGGTAAATTCCCTGATTAAAAAGAGTCCTAAGTCTTTTATATTTGAAGGGTTTCATTACAACCCCTCCTTAAGGATGACCTTTATGAACAAGAAACCTCCATAGACATACACATACGCCCGAAGGGTTCACCGAGTCACCATCTCATAAGTAGACGGTTACATCCTCTATGTCCCCTACTCCCAAACTAGGGACCCAGTCCTTCTAGGGGACTTCCTCCTTTACTGTCGTCTGAGGTCATAAGAACGGACCCCTTAGGGTACCTGTCTCTTCGGACCACTCGATGTCAGGTACTACAACGTTTCTCAGTCTACACTGACTCACTGACTTGTGTCGTGTCATGCACGTACATACATACATTTACACACAACCTACACAGAGTAGGTACAACATAAGGAAGTTTCGTCGTAAAAGAGATGATTGGTATCGTTGTAAGTCCGTTGTATTGTGGATGTTCGAAAAGGTGACGAGGGGTTTCAATAAAGTATTTTGTGTCGAACCTATCAGAAAAAGTGGATTATATCTTAATAAAGAATGACTGATCAATCTTTTTTATGGCTTACTCACTTACTTTTCAAACCTTTCGAAAGTCTTTAAATATTATGATATAAAAACAAATTTGAAAACTTAATGGTTTCGAAAGTCTTCGTGTAACTATTTCCATCCACTTAATGTTAACAAAGAATGGATAAAATACATCATCTTGTATCATTAAACAAATATAAAAGTTACTAAAATAGGGAATAACGTTTTAAGTAGTAGAATGATATTATCATTGTAGTGACGGTTAAAGTATTTTGAAATATTTTATAGAAATTTACCTATCCACAATATAAATGTACACACATATAAAATTTGGTCCTGAATCTAAGGACTGTATTGTGGTCGTCATTGTTAAAATCACCCTTTTTTTAAGGGTTCAAACATGTAAAAACACTTCAGAAGACTAAAACATCTCCTACTTAACTTTCTAATTCTGATATACTGTGTTTATTTTGGGTGGATATCCGATTCAAATCCATATTCTATGGTCAAACCTGGAGACACTTACACGAGTGATGAAATGTGTACTGTTGACGAGGTGGCACAACGTCCTTTGTTTCAACTTTCCCTCTCCTTCTCCACCCCTTTTCATCCTTCTCCGTCTTCGGTTATGTAAGGTTCGTCCCTCGACCGCTATGTGAAGGCGATGCTTTCTTTACCACGTCTTAATGTGTTAACAGGAGCCGTTAACACCTTATGACACATTTGGTAGAATCTTGTGGAGACGGACAAATTAAACAAACCATATATCGTTCCATCATTGAAATCACTACTACTGTTAAAGAAAAGTTGAAGTCGAACACCACAAAGTCAGTGAATGTAAGATCTATCGAAATGAGTAAAACTATCACTGAGTACCGAGTCTCCAATTTCGCAGACGGACGTTATGTCCTCTGGACTCAAGCTAGGGACCCAGTCTTTTTAGGGGACCTCTTCCTTTACCGTTGGGTGAGGTCATAAGAACGGACCTCTTAGGATACCTACCTCCTCGGACTACCCGATGTCAGGTGTCCCAGTGTTTCTCAGCCTGTGCTGACTCGTTGACGTGAAAGTGAAAGTGAAAGTAACAACTGTTACGTCCTTCTACCTTCGGGGTTTTCCGTGTTAAAACTAAAGATACATGTACTCTTCGTCGACTTTGAGATGTAAGTAGAAGTTTTGTTCCTGAGCAGCCGACTGTTTTCACGTTGCGATTGAGAACGGAAAACCAACAGTTACAAAACCCTATTATTATGAAAAGGTCACACTTGAGTCCTTAATGAGCTATTTTTGTATAGGTAAGAATACCTGTCTACCCACTCTTTAAGTTACGTTTACATTTGGTGTACGAAGGTTTTTGCATGTAACGTATTCCACTTACAAAAAATTTTTTATGAACCGTACATAAGGCCTCAGTCGAATGTCGTCTCAACCTTAAGGGAAACTTTCAAGGTCTACACTACTGACTAGTCTGTTATAGTGTTAACGATGAATTTATTCTAACACAGATTCGAGACATTACTCAGAAACACTTCACCATCAGTAAAGGAGAGTCTATAATAAGTGTCTCAATCGTTTCACCCAACTTAAAACGTGTTGTTCCGAACAAAGACTTGACGGTTTCACTTATTAGAGACTGTAGTTACGTATAAGACTTAAATTCGTTTTGAGTTCCTCCTTCCACTGAAGTGAGTCTCGTGACAAACTCCCAGATGGTCTTATAAGACAACTCCGTGTCAAAAATGGTCCCCCCACAGATAACTAACTACAGAATACAGGGATTTCTTAGTGTACTTTCCCTTACTATTTCGTACGCAATACCTGACTTAACATAGGGGGTGAAGTTTAAGTATGTGACTTCGGGATTTGGGATTATAGAGTCTTACACTAGTATAATCCTCTATACTGAAGATTTCATCATTAATTTGATTTTGTTCCGACAATCAAGGATTGACCACAGTAGTCATCTCCTTTAGACCTGTGTGTCCTTCTATCGTCCCTACACATGTGTGTCTCCTTTGTCATACCCTCCTGTGTCGTTCTTCCGTCTGTTACTGTTCGGCTTCTCTCTACTACCTTTCTATATAAAAGTTGTAAACATATTGAGTGGATGAGGCAACGTCGAGTTAAGTGAATTTTACTTAGGTAAAATTCGCTTCTCATACTACTCAAACTGTTTACAACCGTAATAGTGACATTCTACATCTTATTAAGGTCACACGAGAAAAGGTCGATTAGGTCGAGTGGCGATCGGAAGTAGTTGGTCACCGTACGAAGGGTAGAGAGAGGTGACCTAAACAGTAAAGGTCTCAAAGTATTTTCTCTTAATAAGTCACACATGAGAACACAGACCGAAAAGGAGTAACGTAAAAACGATAAAAACTCTAGGTAGGTATAATAATTTACCTAATTATCGTACAAGGAAAAATAACGACTCATCATAGAACACTGTACCCATAACAGTGTCAAACAAATAGATGAGTGGTCGAATATCTATACGAATGTTAAAAACTGATAATACTTATTTTGCTGATGTTCGTAAGTTTGTGTTCAAAAATGTATCTATATATAAAAGTAAGAGAAACCATTTATAGAGATTCACCTTAACGATCTAGTATACCTTTTACATACCAATTGTACTTTCTTTGACGGTCAAAGGGTTTCACTCCCACAATAAAATGTCAACGTGGTATTTACCTACTTTCGAGGTTTTAGGTTGTGAAAAATAACGATTATTAAAATAAATTTTTTAAATCGGGTAAGATCAAACACTCCTCACCTCGAGTAAAACGAAACCTCAACCTCAACGTAAAGAGACTACCGATTATTACTACTCGTAGAAAAATACACGAGTGACCACTAAACATCAAATAACAAAAACTTCGTTGATAAGTTTATAAAACGAGGGATAATAACCCAAATACGAGAAGAATGATAACTTAAGATATTACATTCCGATGTTCAGAGACCAGTTTATATGTATAACGTACGTAAAAGAGGGTAAGGTACCGAAGGGAAAAACAAAACAATTAATATATTAAGTTACTCGTTCAAAAAACTCACAGTTTAAATAGTAAAAAATTACGAAAACACAGAATTTTACAGAAACGGATAGAGTTCCGACTCTTCTTAAAAGGATGTAAAATAAAATCTTTAAAATGGTAAAATTTACAATGTAAATCTTGTAAAACAATTAAAAGTTTATACAGTACTCGAAATAAAAGTTTATACAGTTACAAGAAATAAAATAACGGGGTTATAGTGAACAATTTCCCATTATAAGAAATAGGTAACTTATGTAACCGTGAGAACCATTATTTAGTTACCTTCAATATACACACTATATAAAGACCGTAAGGGTCAGAGCTGATAAATAAATATACAGATAGGTACATGGTTACAATGACAGTTTTAATGACGGAACAATATCATTACTTTCTGTATAAATTGACGAGATGAGGGAGTCACTAGACTTTGTCTGATAAACCCTCAATGGATCGATACCTCCTTGTGTAAACCTTTATGATGGTAGTTTAATTACTCTGTTGAGATTATAGTAAATTTAATGGACATTTATCTTTCTATTTGTAGGTCTAAATATTCTATGTCGAAGTCTTTGTTCCCAACATCACTTTCAGTTCACCTTTGACACATATTTTCTCCCTTACTCTCATACTTCGGATCCTTATTACCTTTTGTTTCAGTAAGGTTTGTCCCTTCATGGTAGGAATCACCTTTTATGAACTTTACACAGACTCAAAACAATATTATCGTCATCAACATCCTTAAGTTTTACTTCTCTTTAATTTAGATTTAATGTTATTCGGGTTCTGTCTTCTCTAAGTTTACTTTTCAATTATTCTCTGTACTTCCTTTTTTTTTTTCTCTCTTACTTCTTTAATAAAACTTTTCACCTTTCTTAGTGTCTCCTACACTCTCGTTGTCTTTCATCCGTTCCTCCCATCTTATGTAAGTATATTGATAATTACCCTTTTTCTTCTTTAGTTATCTGATAAAATTTGAGAATAAGATCTTTTGAAGGATCTTTATTTTCCTCTGGTGTAGTTATATAACTTTCAGGAGTAACATATAGAATCTTTTGACCACACAGGACTATTTAGAAAATATCTGAATTTTGTTTTAATTTTTAACTCTTTTTTGTAAGTCCCCTAGGTTCTTTTTTTCTATCAGTAAGTCTTTTCCCTTCTTTTATGACGACTACTCGAAGAGTCGTTGGTATATGTTCGTTCTTTTACCACTCGGTTGAAATTTCTTTGATATGTTTTGTTTCACTCTTAGTTACTTAAAATATAGGTCCATTCTGAAGGAAATCTCTTCCTTTACCGTTGGGTGAGGTCATAGGAACGGACCTCTTAGGGTCCCTGCCTCCTCGGATCACCCGACGGTAGATACCCCAGTGTGTCTCAACCTGTGCTGACTTCGCTGAATCGTCGTCGTCGTCGTTCTGAAGGAATGGTTCCTTTCAGTTAGATAACTGGTACCTGAAGGACTGTTGACGGTCACATCGTTATCTTCTTATCTTATTGTAAAAGTCTTTGAGTCATTTCGTTTGTACCTAGGTTCCCACAATATAAGTCGGTTTGATAAGAAGTTTACAATTCCGATATGTTTTCATCAATATTTGAACGTCCTAGAGTTCTTTATGAAATGAGTACTCGGATTAGACTCTTTGAGTTGTCTTCCTACTTGAAATAGGTTCTCTAATGACTCTTCGAAATCGTTCCCGCCTACCTAAATTATACACACGTATTAAAAAAAAACAGTTGAATAAGGTACCCATTCAACTTTGTTAGTGATGGTGTGTTAGTTCTATGTCCCCCGTGAGGGGACCACCGAGTCACCATCTCAGTCGAACGGTTACGTCCTCTGGACCCAATCTAGGGACCAGACCTTTCCCTATACAACGTCTCGTTGATCCGGACACACGGTGTTGATGACTCCGACACGACATCTAAGACCCTCGACGTTGATGGCTCCTGTACACGATGTTGATGACTTCGGGTGCGTCGGATCTCAGACACGAGACGTTGATCTCTCATCGGGGGGGTGAGTGACGTGGATCTCTTTTTGGTCACGTCGTTACTTCTGGGTCGTGTCGGTTTTTATTTACTTATTTATTTATTTTAATAGAAAAAAATTTATGTCCCCTAAACCCCGTGGAACACTATGTAGGTCTGAGAGGTGAGGTCAAAACTACCACCTCATTCCCGACCGGTGTCGAAGAAAACCTCGTGTACCAACCTCTACCTGTCAATAATAGATTGTAAAGACAGAACGATGCATCGGGAAGAGAATCACAGAACCGATCTCTCTCGTATGAAAGGAACCCCGAAAAAAATTTACAAGGGTGACCGTAATAACTCTTCGACCGGAGAGGTCTGGGTTACACCTTGTCTACTCAGTCTTTCTTTTCCAGTCTCTCGAGTTTTGACACAGTAAGGAACCCACGATTCGAGGGACAAACCAACAGAAGAAGGGAGGTGAAAAGTCTCGGAAGAATATAGAAAGTTATATATTATAGGTCCCTAAAGTCTACACGAGTCACCCTCCTGTCACCTTTCATATAAATAAGGTAGACAACGAGAGTTATAGGAATGGAGAATGTCGTTAACAAAAGTGATTTTCCGATTATCAGTATTAACTCAAGTAAAAGAGACCTGTGTAAAGAAGTAGACGATGTTAGTTTGTGTTAATTTAATTGAGTTGTAACCATTTACCAAAAGGAACGAACCAATTGTTTACTCGATGTGTCCGTAAATGAAATTAAAGTCGGATAAAGTTATAAAATTTAGAAATTTTTTTAAAAAACAGAGTTACTCGATAAGTTAAAATTCTACAGATTAAAAAGACTTTTAACGAAAAGACACTCACCCTAATAATATTACTCACGAATTAGATTATTATAGTTACGTGTATCATAATCAGATCGTGTCAACGTCACAGTGACGGATTATTTGTGTTACGAAACGGGAGATTAACCCATTTTTTCTTAAGTGGGAGGTGAGAAAGAACTTTCATGTTGTGCGTTTGGGTTGAAAAGAAAGAACTAAAACTGTACAACACATCCATGACATTAGTTTTTTATTTATTAATTTACACTATTCATACTGTAAGTTTAAGGACGATATTAACCTAACGTCATGAAACGTCATATGGTTCATCGGACGGAGAACTCTTTGGATATACGTCCAGCCCTTCGTTGTCAATCTTGACCTGTACCTTGTTGTTTGACCACAGTTTATCCCTTTCCTCTTGCAGTTCCGAACAGTGGGACGAATAAATTGAAGATACGTCTCACTTTCACTTTAGTGAGTCAGTACAGGCTGAGAAACACTGGGGTACCTGACATCGGATAGTCCGAGGAGACAGGTACCCTAAAAGGTCCGTTCTCACGACCTCACCTAACGGCCAAGTAAGAGGTCCCCTAGAAAGGCTGGGTCCTTAGCTTGGGCCCAGAGGGCGTAACGTCCGTCTACGAAATGGCAGACTCAGTGGCACTCTTTGTGGCCTGACCTTCTTCGTGTTCGACCTTAGTTCTAACGGTCCTCTTTATAGTTCTTGGAGTCTATACGTCTACTGTGGTGGTAATACCGTCTTTCACTTCTCCTTGATTTTTCGGAGAACTTCTTTCACTTTCTTCTCTCACTTTTTCAACCGAATTGCGAGTTGTAAGTCTTTTGATTTTAGTACCGTAGACCAGGGTAGTGAAGTACCCTTTATCTATTCCTTTGTCACCTTTGTTACAGTCTGAAATAAAAACCCCCGAGGTTTTAGTGACGTCTACTACTAACGTCGGTACTTTAATTTTCTACGAATGAGGAACCTTCCTTTCAATACTGGTTGGATCTGTCGTATAAGTTTTCGTCTCTGTAATGAAACGGTTGTTTAAAGGTAGATCAGTTCAGATACCAGAAAGGTCACCAGTACATACCTACACTCTTAACCTAACACTTCTTCCGACTCGTGGCTTCTTAACTACGAAAACTTGACACCACAACTTCTTCTGAGAACTCTCAGGGAACCTCACGTTCCTCTAGGTTGGTCAGGGAGGATTTCCTCTAGTCAGGACCCACAAGTAACCTTCCTGACTACGACTTCGACTTTGAGGTGATGAAACCGGTGGAGTACGTTTCTCAACTGAGTAACTTTTTCTGGGACTACGACCCTCCCAAACCCCCGTCCTCCTCTTCCCCTACTGTCTCCTACTTTACCGAGTTACCTGTACTCAAACCCATTTGAGGTCCTCAACCATTACCTGTCCCTCCGGACCACACGACACTAAGTACTCCAGCGTTTATCTGTGCTGACTCGCTGACTTGACTTGACTTCATCGTTGTCTTTCGTCACTTTAACAATGCAGATTAGGACAGTGTTAATCAGTTACGACAACGATGTCATACTTTCGTCATATCTGACACGTTGACTTACTCATACCGATACAAAGCTATTTTGAAATAAATGTTTATTACCTTGGACACTGGACTCCCCCCTTTTTACGTGTGACCTACACTTTAAATATTTGTTCGTTCATATTAGATATTTCTATTTTATCGACAAAGGAGATCCTCCATCTCTCCTTTCTCCCGACTGAACTTTCCCTGTTCTTCCTCGAAAGAACTCATGTCTTTATAAAATATAGAACTAACCCCGTAACCAATGTAACCAAATATATAAAAGTGTTGTAATTTGACATGTGATTTTAGACACGTAAAACGATATACATTAATATGACGTTATTTCGTATCTTTATATTACTGTTTGAGATAATAATTGTGTCTACTTTGTTACACATATCTGACATATGATTTATTGTCATAACATAGATACGATTTAAAGAACTCAAACCATCAACACAACACTAAGCTAAGGGACCCAGTCCTTCTAGGGGACTTCTTCTTTTGTCTTTGGGTGAGGTCAAAAGAACGGACTCTTTAGGGTACCTGTTCCTCCGATCGTCTCAAGTCAGGTACCCTAACGTTTCTCAGCATATACTGAATTGTTGATTTGTTGTTGTTTTTTACATGAATATATCCTCTGATAAGAATAACTATTTATGTAGACTTTATAAATCTTCGCATTATAGAACCATGGATACTTGACGAAGACTTTATCAAAACGACTTTACTCACACATACATACAAACACACACACAAAGACATGTTTCTTTCTCCAACTTGTTTACGAAGTTTTTTAATTATTGACCACTTAGAACCATTTCCAAAATGAGGTGAGAGTCGTTGATTTCAGTATTGATCCATTCGTTGTTGTCCACGGTCCCATTTCTTTATATTGCGAGACCCGTCCCCTTTCCGACACTTCAGTCCCAAACCTTCTATCCTGTTCTACTGAACAGTCCACATGTTCTTAGAAGTTCCGACCCGTAAAGGAGAGAGCTCAAACTGTCAACCGTACTCTAAGTCACGATCTACTTCTTAATTTATTCATGTTTCAGGATTCGTTTAATAGGATTTGGTACGTTAGATTTCGTTTCAGGTAGTGTGACATCGTAGACTTTGACATGGTACATTGATACAGGTGACCCCAAAGGGACCATCGAGTCGACCATTTTTTAGGTGGACGGACCCAAGTCAGGGACCCAATCCTTCTAGGAGACCTACTCCCGTACCTTTAGGTGAGGTCATAAGAACGGACTCCTTAGGACTCCCTGTCTCCTCGGACCGCCCGATGTTAGGTACCCCAGTGTTTGTCAACCTGTACTGACTTACTGGTTCGCGTCGTGTTGTTCCGTTGATACAGGTCCCGTAAGAAAGAGGTAACGAAACCCTCTGAGACGAAGGTTAGACTGTGGTACGGGACTTTGTCCTTGTATTCAGACTTTTATTTCATTAAGTTAGTACTTTTTCACAATTTTAATAAAGTTGCTTATTAAATAAAGTGTATCATTCACTTACTGTTTTGGGAGGATCAGATTCCGTGACCATAAATTAACAGTAAAATTTTTTTAAAAAAACCAGATTTATCGTTATGATGTACATTTTTAATAAGTCATAGTCTTAGAATGATATTTTTTTTAAATAGGTGTATTCTAATCAAAATAACCAAGAATCAGGAAGGAATGAAGAACGGAACGACACAAAGTGTTATCATAACGAGACACCATATAAAAGACATTTTGTTTACCTTGAATAAAATAATAGACACGTAAATTTAAGAGTTAATCTTTTATGGATACATAATTAAAAAATATAAGAGACCTCAAACTTTGTCAAGAGATATGAGAATATTTGAAAATTGATGACCATTGTGGTTACCTAAAGTCAGTAGGGTATCAGGATAACAGAATCTCCACATTAATAAAAAATTACCCAAACTTCAAAATCAGGACCAATAAGTTATAATTTTCTTTTGTATAACTAATAAAGGTTGACCCATGTATTATCACATAAATCCAACTTACTTATTCCATTAAACCATTTGTATACAATCTTAAAGAAGAGGGGCCGGGGTTTACAGTTCGATAGTGATTCCTTAAAAAAAAAGTTATTCGAGTTCTTATATTGATTGTACAGTTATACAAGTCCTCAAAAGGAAAAGTCGGAAATTTGTAAATGATCACGCTAAAAAGATATCGAACACTAAACCTGTATCTAATGTAACAGTCACAATGTTATAAATTAGTCATGAAGTATCAGGCCCGAATGGTCCACCGAGTCACCATTTCTTAGGTGGACGGTTACGTCCTCTGTACCCAAACTAGAGACTCAACCCTTCTAGGGGACCTCTTCCTTTGCCGTTGGGTAAGGTCATAAGAACGGACCTTTTAGGGTACCTGTCTTCTCGGACCACCCGATGTCAGGTACCCCAACGTTTCTTAACCTGTGCTGACTTGTTGATTGAGTATGAGTGTCAATTTATTCATCTTTGACGAATGAGGTTGTCGTTATTTATCGTATAGAGAACCACTATCACCATTCTTTTTGACCAATTCCTTTGTCTGGACCGAACTTTTCAATCTACTATGAATCAGTTCTCTCGGGTTTTGCCCCGTAAACCTACTAATATTATCTAAACTGGTTTTTTTCCGTCTCATTTCCAGATTCAGGACCGAGTTCCTTTTCCGAACGCGTTAAAACTATTAATTTCCTCCAAAGGTCCATAAACGTTTTAATTAAGGTACTCCGTATTACTTAGTAAAGGAACAAAGTGAATCAGCACAGGTTAGGTACCTAACATATCAGGTACCTTAAGAGATCCGGTCTTATGACCCCACCAATCGGAAAGGGGAGAGGTCCCCTAGAAAGGTTGGGTCCCTAGCTTGGGTCCAGAGGACTTAATGTCCGTCTAAGAAATGGTTGACTCGGTGTTCCCTTCCGGGTAAAGGAATACCACAAAGCATTTATTGTGATCGAAAGGTAATTTAGACATTTCGATTAATAATAATAGGATCGTGTGAGGTCACAAGAACGGACCTCTTAGGGTCCCTGTCCCTTCGGACTACCCGACGGTAGATACCCCAGCGTGACTCGACCTGTGTTGACTTCACTGAATCGTCATCGTCATCGTCGTGTGACTACACCTACCTAAGGAAGGTCTTATTATAAAATTTGAATTTTATATATGGTGAAGCATTAAATGGTTAATGTGGTTCGCACAAAGTCATCAGATAAAATACTGAAAATCCGTTTCTTTAGTATCTAACGACTGAGTCGCGGTATGACGTCTCTGGTCAAGTCCCAGGTTATTAGTAAGATAAACTATGTTTACTTTAATTTTATCTTAAGTCTACGGTATACAAATTGTGAAGAAAGGTATTACAGTTAGTTGTACTTAAGTCACAGAGGAGACATGGAGACGGTCCACTAGTTCCAGTTATAGTCATCACTAGTAAGTACAGGTATCACCCGTGGAAACTATTTTATACTGTTCCTGTGGAGAGAGACTGGAAGGAGGGAGTTTGAATCTTGGACTTAGACTTTTACTCTGTCTGTTGTCTACCTAGGGTCAACTATCTGTAAGAGGTTTCGTGGACTAGTCCTGAGGGGGTTTAACAACTCCAGTAGTTTTTGTTCCTTTCGGACTCTTTGATAGTGTCCGTCTTCCTCGGTTCCTCTGTTTTACTGAATTCATATTGATTCAATCCGTGGTCCGCAGAACCTACCATGGGACCATCTTTTTCCCGTAATCCATTTTTCATTCTTTTAGACTTAGCAGATGTCTGAAATCGATTATTTTTACACAGACATAACAAAGTAAGTAACTTTGTTTACATAGTATTATTACATTCTACAATTGTTGTCACCCTTGTTCTTAACCCTATATACCCTCGAGTACAAGAAGTCAAGTCAAGTCAGTGAGTCAGTACAGGCTTAGAAACGCTAGGGTACCCATGTCGTGCGTCTGGAGGGACAGGTAGTGGTTGAGGGTCTCAAATGAAACTCAAGGGGTAAGGGCGGGGACCTCGTCGACACGTCAAGGTTCCCTGTTCTGTCGTATGTGGTTTTCCGGTCTTAGGGGGTCTGGTCGGGGTCCAGACAGTCCATATGGAAACTTACTTGCAACAGTAAAAAGTAAACATAACTTTTAAACTTATAAAAAAGTTGACTATAACACAAATCCAGGTCTTGAAAGTCTCCATATGTTACGTCCAGCATGAAATACGTCCACTGGGACACGGGGAGTGTTTCTCACTAGAAAACTTCGGAAAGACAAAGATATGAAGTGGTAGACTGTGGTCTCTCAGTGGGAAAGGACCACGAGGAGGGCCGATCTGATTACACCTTAAGCATGGGGAGTACTCTGTAATTCAACATGTACCCTCAAAGGATGTAAGCACCTAATAGAGAGGAGAATATGATATTCGAGGAATTCCCTGTTAAAAGTAAGAAAGGATACAGTGTTGTGGACCTTGTACCGTCTATTTAATTACAACTAATCAACTTATATAAAGACGAATAAGATCATGGTTATAGTATTGATAGTAATGGATGTTTAGTATCATACATATCGTACTAAAACCGAGTCACTATTTCTTAGGTAGACGATAACGTCCTCTGACTTTCAAGTTAGGGAACCAACCCTCCTAAGGGACCTCTTCCTTTACCGTTGGGTGAGGTCATAAGGACGGACCTCTTAAGGTACCTGTCTCCTCGGACTACCCGATGTCAAGTACCCTAGTGTCTTTCAGTCTGAATTTCTGAATTTCTGATTGGTTGTTGTTACTGTTGTTTCGTGAAATACCATTGCTAGAATTGAAAAGTCAACGAGGACAATATACACATATATTCATGTGTGTAAAAACAATATGTGTGTATGAATATATTATATATAGTATATGTATATATGTCAAAGGGACACCGAGTCATCCATTTCTTAGACGGACGTCACATACTCTGGTGGATGTTACGTATCTGACGGACGTTACTTCCTCTGGTCTCAGGTTAAGGACCCACTCCTTCTAAGGGACCTCTTCCTTTACCGTTGGGTGAGGTCCCAAGGACGGACCCTTTAGGGTATCTGTCTTTCGGACCTCCCTATATCAGGTACCCCAGCGTTCTCAACCTATGCTGAATCACTGATTTGGTGGTGGTGGTGGTGGTGTGTACATAGATTATATATTAGAGACGATAATTTATCCGTAAGAAAATACTAGTCAAAGATCGTGTGAGGGAACGTGTACCTCCGTCAGTTTTTTGTAAAAATTTTAAATAAATAAAATTAACCTTCGATCAATGAAATATTATAGCATCACCAAAAACGGTATGTGACTGTACTCAATCGGTACCCACATGTACATAAGGGGTAGGACTTGGGGGTGAAGGGAGGGGTAGGGTAGGGAGTCCCAGTAGTCACGTGACCGGGACTCGTGGGACACAGTACGTAGCTTGGACCTGACCACCAGATAAAGTGTATTATATGTACAAAGTCACGATAAGAGAGTTTAGTAGGGTGAATTTATTAAATTCATCGTCATTGTTTTTAGTTTTCCTTTTATTTACAAAAATGAATATGTCTTGACCTATCCAAACTTAAAAATCTATAAAAGATTTCTACTTCTTTTCTTAACTGTATAGAAAAACGTTAATCAAGATAAAGAGGAGGAGTACTATAGTTACGTAAGTCTACCTACTACTCTAAACTTTAAGAGTACGTATACTTATTACTCGGTAACAAGTGAAAAAAAGTAAGGTTGACGAAGTGTGGGATTCCGTAAGTCTACGAAAGAATCTAAGTTTCATTTGTTTAAAATAGTTACTATTTTGAAAACATATTTTGATATAAGGATTACTATAACTTAAGACAAAAGTTACGATAATTAAAGACAGTTACTTTCATTGATAAAGGAACTACATCAGTTTAAGGATAATATTGAAATAATGGAAACCTTTAGTACAGACGATCAAAGGTTTCAATCTAAACGGTTACTCTATAAAAATTTTATAGAACAGATTTATACTCGTGATAAAGTCTTATTAAAGAGTCCGACTAAAGTAATTTATATCGTAAGGACCATTGAACCTCTCTACTAGGTTAACTGTCGCCCCATTTACCTTTTAAATTAAAGGTAAAGTCTAAAATTTGAGATGTCAAGTAGACATAAAAGTAAGTCAATGAGTAAGTAAGTATATATTGACTCGAAAACAGTATGTATTTTGTAACACAGTACAAATATGACATTCTATCCATTTAGGATTATACCTTCTATATAAGTACCAGGAATACCTTAAGTGTCAAATGTTATCTTTTAACTATGGGTGTCTAGGTTGTCATGTTGTATATGTGTAGTGCATAACAATATAACCACTGTCAGGAGTAGAATTATTGACCGTCACAGTTCTAAATTTTGATATCTTAGAGGGACCGAATCTCTGAAGTGATATGACCCCAATCATTACTGAAGAAAAGTTAAGATACAGACCCTCTTAATGTCACAGTAATTCTCTTTGTCTCCCTCGAAGGGACTACCAGGTCACCAATTCTGAGGTACGAAGAAAGTAACGTCCCCCGTGTCTAAACTAGGGACCAAACCCTTGATTCTAGGGTGTGCGGCACCTGTACTGGTTTTGTTCGTTTGTTTGTCCTGTTCGTCCCTTGAGTCTCCCCTTTCTTCATTAAAACTTTCAATTTTTTTTTTTTGTTTTTGTAACCAAAACTGGTATGTCATGAATGAGACTTCACGACTGGTCTATTGATCGATCTGTACGTAATATCCGTAAACATCCTGATTACTTATCTATTTGTCGACCTCAATTTTAGAAGTTTTCTGTTGATTTGGGTCTCTACAGTAAACAGTTCAGTCGTTTGGCAAGGACACAGAGGATCTTTGCACATAGGAGGAGGTTGACAGTAAAAAATTCAACTTTTTTACTTATGTTAACTATAACACTCTTACCAACTTAGTAGTTAATTCTCTACTGAATTTCCTTTTCTTAATTAGTTTGTGTTAATTCTCAATACGAACGAATTATTTCGTTTGTTTTTGTTAGGAATAAATTTTTCACGAATCTTAAGGTATCGATGTACTGATATTGAACAGTAACTGGTAATTTTGTTGGTTAATTTTCCTTATTTTAGACGTGGGGTTGAATATCAGTTATTCATTTTTACTTTCTTACTAATAATTCTAGAGGTTTGATATGGTAGTGGGACTAAATTTCTTCCTATAAAGATTTCATGTAGGACGAAAAGTAAAAAGCATAGATACCGAATTCATTGCTTCAAAGAAAGTCTCATTATGTTCAGAGAAACGAAGTACCAAAATGTGAGAGGTGGGTTAGGGGAACAAAATTAGATGAATTCACTTATTTTATGTCGTTGTGTTTTATCTGGTTTATCTCTCTACTCGTTTACATAAGAAAAGAACTTTATAAACTATATGTCTTTGATGTCAAATCCTTAGGAGGTTATATGTTACACCGTTTCGAAATTTTTTTTGTAGGGAATGAGGTATCGTGACCCTTAGGGATCACCGAATCGTCAGTTCATAGGTGGACGTCACCTCCTCTGAGCACAAGTTAAGGACCTAGTCCTTCTAGAGGACCACTACGGTACCGTTGGGTGAAGTCATAAGAACGGACCTTTTTAGGATACCTGTCTCCTCGGACCACCCGATGTCAGGTACCCCAGCGTTGCTCAACCTGCACCGACTTGCTGATTTGATGGTGATGGTGAGACATTTAATCTGTTCAGTGAGATCAAAAAGACTTCCGTTAGCTTTACTTACAGTTGGTGAATTTACCCTAACCCCCCGCCCTAAGTACAAAATTTCTTATTTTGTCCTTTAATTGAACATTCTTTCCTAGAGTTTAACCTGACAACCCCTAAAGTCCAAGACGAGAGGCTGTCCCTCTTAGACATAACGTTTATCAAAACACTTTTATCGTCTTCCTTAGTTTCAGAGGTTATCGAAATTTCCATTCCTTTACTTACAGAATACGTCATACTGTTACTACATCTCTCATCACACCTTTTGTGTATGTTAATCCACCGGAATTCACCACTTGGACTCGTTCTGGAAGGACGAGTAATTGGTACGGAGGAATTAACTCCCGTGGTGAAGGTAAGTCGGGGTCGAAGAAATAGACTTTCACTTCTTTTGACTGATCTACTAGTATTTCGAGAGAAACTTAAGATAGGTTATAAAGTAATGTTTATATTTAAACATTCTTCGTAAAATAAGTCAAGAACCCCTTGATTACTTCTCCCTAACTCAACTCGTTAAAATGTAATCTAACCTATTTCGAGTCTCTTCAACTTCTTTTAATTAACGGAAACTAACAAAAGGATCATTTTTTTTTTATCTCGAAAACAATAAGACTCCGAAGAAAAAAGTACATTATATCATACCTTCGGTGTTTCCTAGGGTCGGTGATTAGAAATCTCTCAACTTTCGAACTTGAAAATGTAAGATATCGGAATGTCGTACATCATATACCTTTGATAAACTGAAGGAACTTCTATTTAATAAAAGGTGTTTTAGTGATATCATCTCTGTCTTGTGAAGTGCCCTGAACCTCTGTGTGAAGGAATGGTAGCCTAGGGGGAATATTTAATAAGGTTTGACAATGGTTACAAAGTGGTTTGGATTCTTTGTGTATTTTTAACGAAGGAAGACTACGACGAAAAGGTACACTCCTTACCTTTAACTTTACCTTTTAAGTAGTCTAGGGGTGATTTTCCTCCAAACTGAGTCAACCGTATTTGTCGTAACCGATTTCAAATTTAGGTCACCGAAGATTTCTCGACTACTTTCGACTACTTGGAATCACTTTATCGGTAATTTTATTCTTCCGTTTTTGTCATTGTAAAGAACCATTGAATGGTACTCGGTCCGTAACACAAACCTTCAATTGAGTCAGAAATTTGTAAAGAAATTTTGTTGTTTTACTTTGTTTTTCGATTGTGATCTAGGATGAGACATCTGAATTTTTGTGTTTTCTTCAGGTTTAAGACTGTGAACTTCAATTTATTGGACGGTTTCAGATAAAGAACCATTTGTCGATACTCGTTATACCTAAACTTACACCCCGACAGATCGATGTAAAGAACCACCGTGTGAATAGAATGATGACATTGTGTCGTATCTAATAAGAAAAGGAATTGAAGAATTCCGTTAATCTCTGAACCTAAGAAAAGTGATAAAGGTGATCGGAAAAAAAAAAAAAGGTTGTGTCCTAAAGGGACTGTCTTTAATCTCGGAGAGTATTGGTTGTCAAGGCAGACTCTAGGAAGGTCTTTCCAGTTTAACACAACAATGAGAAGAATTTTTTTTTTGTTTTTATGTCTAAAGTAGTAAAGGAGGGTAAAATTAACTAAGGACAAGGGAAGTCAACGGTGACCCCTTAGACTACTCTCAATGAACAGATTACGAGGGCTCATTCCTGCCAAGTAACTCTTGCCACTTGACACATCCTCTGTACCCATCCTCCTATCCTCTCTTTCGACCTAACCCTTCCCGTCCCTACCTCCCGTTTCTCCTCCTCCCGACTCACGACCCGGAGGATCGTCTCGGATCACTGAGTGGGTCGTGTCTTGGAGTCAGTGTCCACCTCGGGGATTCTCGACTTTGGAGCCGTAGTCACTGACCATTGGTCTTCTATTCCGTCCATACCTTCTTCCTTTATACCCAAGAAATCTGATGTACACTTATAGAACCGTGATGGGTTCTTTCTCACGTGTACCCTTAACTTTTGCTGTACCAATCACCCGTTGGAATCTTTCTCCCTCCCAAATCCTCACTACTGGGTCGGTCATCTTAGTCCGGTACCTTATAACCAGAATACTAGTGAAGAGTAGGACTAATAAGGTGACCCGGTCCTTTCAGAACTCCTTTATGACTATTAAACGTCAAAATCTCGGTTAAAACTCCCCTAGGGACTCCATCAGTGAAACTCCTGGTCCCAGGGGGTATTACTCCGAAAGACTATCCTTTTTAACTTCCGTCCTCCTCTTCCCCTACTCTCTCCTACTCTACCAACCTACCGTAGTGACTGAGCTACCTGCACTCAAAGTCATTTGAGGCCCTCAACCACTGTCTGTCCCTTCGGACCACACGACGTCAGGTACCCCATCGTCTCAGTCTGTGCTGACTCACTGACTTGACTTGACTTGAAGGAAATAGTGGATTGACAGGACGTTCAGAGTCTGCACTTCAGTCTACTGTGTTGAGTCAGTAGTACGACACCAACCGTATTTGTATAGTTAAGGTACTAACTTTGTATCCACGATATAAATTTTAACTATTGGTTGTTCCTAGATGACATATCGTGTCCGTTAAGACGAGTTACACTACACCGTCGGACCTACCCTCCCCTCAGACCCCCTCTTACCTAGACACATATATATATCGACTCAGGGAAACGACAAGTGGATCTTGATAGTGTTATAACAATTAACCGATATGGGTTATGTTTCATTTTTCAATTTTTTTTCATTTTCTTTACATCCACGGACTGGACGAAAGTTTACGTGTAAAGTTTTCTAAACACCGAGTGACCTTTGTCCGTAGTTCCGGATTTATATGTTGGTGCGAGGTGACCACAAGGGATTTGGCGACTGGGATGTTCTTCCTGTGACACCGGTACAGAGGTCCCGTCACCCTCCGTGACGGGTACGAGACCAGTGTGACGAAAAGAGGATGGAGAACTGGGTCCCTGTCTTCACGGGACAGAGAGGGAGGCGGTATTACTCCTTCCTAGTAAAAGAGCCTCCCGGATAACCGACGGGTTTGACGTTACAGAGGACCTAAACGTAGACCTTACCAGCTCTTGGAGTGGGGATGGTCGAGGAACCCAACCACTGAGGGGATGAAGAAAGGAGACCAGACACATTCTGTCTTCAACTGTAATCCGAACCTAAAGTAGGATGAAAAGGACGAACACAAACACTAGATCCACGTTTCCGGTGAGTGAATGTCTCTTTCCTTGAAAGAGAATCAAGGTAAAGATCTTTAAATCACCGATGAGACGTGTTGGGTTCTCTATTACGTATGTTTTACAGAACGTACCATTGGACTTCGATATTACAAAGATAAAAATGTATAACAAACATTACAATAAATAATGATTAATGGTACAATAACATTCTATCCACGCACTTATACGTATGAGTGTATTTATACATATGAGACATCCAGTTCATAATGTATACAAAAATTTCCCTTGATATACAGATAAATCCTTAACTTTCTTCTATTCTCAATCTCAATAAGTAACCTACGATTTCGACTTCGAGGTTATGAAACCGGTGGACTACGTTTCTCGGTTGAGTAACCTTTTCTGGGAATACGACCCTTTCAACTCCCGTCCTCTTCTTCCCTCACTGTCTCCTACTCTATCACCTACCGTAGTAGTTGAGTTACCTGTTCTCAAATTCTTTTGAGGACCTCTATCACTTCGCGTCCCAGTGTTTTGCAACCTGTACTGAATCACTGACTTATTATTGTTCTCAATCCCTTGACACAATACTTTGAGATTTCTCCACTCTCATTTGGTCTCTTCTATGTCGTGTTTAGTCAAGTTCGTAAAGGATGGATCGTTTATAGGACTCTCCACCCACTATCTTTTAATAGTATTCTTACATTAGATAGGAATCGATCAGTGGTCTCTTAGACCACCTTCGTTAATCACATTATTGACGATGTATACTTGTGATTTATGTTATTAATTCCTGTAGTACAATGAAGTCAAACTCAAAAACGTGATAATGGTTATTCAATTAGAGAAGTCTCGAGGGTATTGAACAATGAAACCATTTAAAACAGACGTTAAAGTAAGTGTAGTGAGGTTCTAGACGGTCTTTAAAGGACTTCGAAGTCTCTACATATACTATCGGATTCCGACATACTTCTACCCAAAGAAATATTCCTGTTTACGAGGTCAAGAAAACTCTCTAGAATAAGTAAACTAACGACGTAGTTTGAGGTCATTGTTTTTTTCTCCCCCCCCCCCAATTTCAGTTAAAAAAAAGGACGATTCGGTTAAAAAGAAGTAGACAAGTCGTCACGTCGTTTTCAATTAAGTAAGATTTCGTGTACCAAAAGGTCGTTGTAACAGTTATAATATTACAAGGAAATGTCGAGACCGGGTCGGTCAAATAATCTACTTCCCTTTTATGTCTACCCGACTGTTCGTCCCGACATGAAATGACATCACCTTTCTTGATAGTTTCTCGAGAAGACTTAGTAAAAGAAATAAGGTTGTATATCTGAAGACGATTTCAAGTCTTCAATCACGGAAATAAATTACAAAAACGGGTGGGTGAAAGATAATCGACTCGACAAATATTTAGAAATTTTATCCTGTCCCGTAAAAAGGGGAATTCTGTCCCTTTTTCTTTTGGATGGTTAATAAGGAGAAAACTGAAGTCATTTTAGAGAAATTTTCTTTGTTTTCCTCAAGTTATACTAAAGAAATTTCTTACGGGAGGGTAATTATATCAATGTACGTTCCGTCTCTTTTACAGACGACAAAGGATGTTATCCTTTACTTTCTCGGACTATCAAGGACTTACTAACTACCCTTTATGATTTTCCCGTATACAACGTCAGTTACTACAGACGTCAGTTTGGTCGAGTCGGTCATAGAGGTGTCCATTTCCTGGTGAACGGATGACTGACCCACAACCCTTACCACCCACCTACCGATGGCAGAAACAGGTGAGGTTGACCCTCCCCTGATCCTCCCTAATAGGGTATCTTTGAAACCGTCTTATCCCTTGAGTTTTAGTCGTGTGGGTGTCTTTGAAGGTCTACTAGTCCTTTAATAAAAAACATTATTATGGAAGTCGTTACTCCCAGAGACAGGAAATGAGACATGTTGTAATTTATTGTATTGTCACTGAGGTTGAATTCTATGATAAATGGATAAAATAGAACACAACGTAAGACACGAGATCGGTTGGGGAAACGATCGACTCTAAGGTCACATCATTCAGTCGAATCGTCTAGAGTTCAGTCACGGGAAAGATAAGTTTCAATCCAGTCTATAGTCTTGGAAAGTACCCTTTAAGGAGGAAGAGAACGTAGAAAAAATTTCTGGTTCGTCTAATCTTCAGTATTCTATAGGAAAACAGGTGGATATTTTTACAAATGTAAGAGGTGAAACGATATTTTTCTTTCTTCTATTCCATGAACTAAACATATTTCACCGCCGGATATAACCGATTTTATAAGTTATTTGAGTAGTTATAGCTATCTATAGGTAAAGTCCAACGTTTCTCAACCTAATGTCTTAGACACACAAACTAGGAGAGGTAGTGTACCGTGTCACCTTTTGGTCTTCGGTAAGTCACGGACGACACAACTCACAGTGTCTCCTATGTCTCTATGAAGTGGGTATACGAAACGAAAGTCACACGAATATTAGGTCTTATCTTGTTCTCTTTTGATAGTATTGTCGAGGGTAATCAATCTTAATTATGACACGATATTGTCGGGATTCATTAAAGTCTGTCATAAAATAATGTAAAGTACAACAATGTCCACTCTTTTACAGAAACAGTAAACGGGTTTAAACTTAGGAGAGTTAAGTTCTAAGTTTCAACCAAGAGTAAGACTTCTCGTAACCGACTTGTCTACTTACTTTACTTCATCTGAATTTGTACATAGTCTTGTGTGTATGTTTCCCTTACAATCAGGTAATAGTTATACTATATATAAATCTTAGTAAAAGAGTCTGTTAGAATGTCGCTATCCACACACGGTCCTGTGACCTCGAAGAGGGACCCGGAGTCAACCATAAATATTGTTCTTGTTCTCTTCTGCCAACCGACCGACTCTCCACGTCGAGATCCGATACCTAGTCACTACGAGTCTCACGTGAGTTGTACAGGTATCTAACTTAAATAATTAAAAACCGGAACGACCCAGAAGTAATGACACTCTCGAAAGAGATCGAGACCGCTCGTCTCCGGTGAGACAACGCCACGAGTCCGAAGAGTAAAGTCACCGAAGAGAACAACACCTCGTGTCCGAAAGCCACATACCCGAGTCATCAACACCGGGTACCATGATCAACGAGGTGTCGTACACCCTAGAAGAACTTGGTCCCTAGTGTGAACACAGGGGGAGTGACCGTTCACCTGAGGATAGGTGACACCGTGGCCTCTACGGGCTATGTAACTTAGAACCAAAACAGAAATGAGTGAATATATTTTACTGGTGTCACGTCTTCCGTACGAAATAAACGACAACGACAACAACAATCGGTAATAGTACGAGAGGATTACGGTTTGCCTCTTCGGTCTTTCGTTGTTTTCACAAAAACCTACTAAGTTTTTTTGCTCCGATCGAGTACTTTTACCTTTCTGTCTCACGGGGGTCTTATTATTTTACGTATATTAAAAAAGAATCAAATATCGTTTAACGTTCTGTCTATACGAAAACAACAACAAACGAAACAAGATAAAATAAAGAAAAAAAAAAAATTCTTTACAAAACCAAAACTGAATTCGGTTCATGAATCCTCTCCGTACCACACCACGGTTCACGTGTCCGAAACCTCATCCCCTCCGGGTCCAACTTTAGGGTCGAGACGGTAAATGATAAATACACCGGAACAATTCTATGACTTAGAGTCTCAAAAAGAGGATTATAAATTTACCGAGAAAATTTTAATGGAATATTCTAAAATTTTTATAATTCACTGTATCATTTTTATTTAACGAAGGATACATCATTCTTTCCGAGGAAAGAAGGAGGATGTATTTCCGAGTCTTGACGGGGAAAGTGAGTTCTGTCTCTTACGATCCAAAAATTTGTCTCGTTCTGTCAAAAGCAAAGAACTGTTTCCGACTTTATCTACTTTCTCTTTTATCGCTCTTTTACATTTCCTCTTAACGTCCGTTTATATTCTTCACTTTTGCTTTTTCTCTTCTTTTTTTTCTTCAATGAAGATTCAAGGTTACTTTGGACTGAGTTAAGACCCTACAAATGTTATTACTACTGATTCGGAAAATTATATACGACGACACTTCGGTTCTAAGTGTATGTCGTTGTAAATTAAATCTTTCACCCCTTTACGATGTTAGACCTCTCCGCACATGGTTCAATAGAGTCTGTTTAAATAAAGGTGTATACTTTAACCTTATTTAGATAAAATTACTTCCGAAGTTAACAGGAAAAGATCTAATTTGGTATACATTAAATTTCTTGAATCTACATGAAGTAAAATTTTGTAGAAATTTTAGAGACAGTCCGTTGAGGAATTCCATAGTGTGTGAAAGACTCGGAGGTGTTTCATTTCACACTAAGTTTAATCAGGAGTTCGACAAGTTTATTCCTCGACACCGACTTTCATTGTCTCAGACTCCTTCTCTATCGACGTAAAATATTCAATGAATATGAAATTGCTATTTGGACTGTTTTACCTAATTTTACACTTTAGACTTACTCATTTAAATCTAATTGGTCACTTGCGGAGATTAGAACTTCCTTCCAGTTCCAACAACCCTTCTATATATAAAGAAGAAGTTTTAGGTCACCCATGATGTTAGTTGTAAGGATTTTCACTAGGAGTTGTTTTCCCCTAATAAGAATGTGTATTATGGTAAACTTAGGACTGATACGACGAACTAACTTAATTGAATATTGACCGGGGTATTGTAACGGTAGAGGGAAGGAAAGGGAGATCTAAGACGGAATTAAGGTATTCGTCTTATAAGTTTACTATCATAAACGTTAAATGTCAATAAAGAGGTTTCGAGACTGTAGATCCTTGATCAGCGGTGATGGAAGTAAATTGATTGTCTCTTTAACGATACCACCTCACTAAGAAGACTGAACCCGTAGTCCTATGAATCAAGAACGATAGGACGATTGGAAGTCTCCATTCAGTGAATTGGAGTAGTCGGGAGTAGAGTCTCACTTCCCTGACTGAACGGGTGGAGGTTCCAGGAGAGGACAAGTTAGTAGGACACTAAGATATTACATGAACGATTCACGAAGCGGATTAGTGTGTTAATGGGTCACCAGGAGGACTTGACCTTCACCTACTAGGGAACGGTCCCCGTGACCTCTCCAATAAGTACTTAATTCAACCCTCAGCCTAGTATTGGAGGCTTGAGTGAAGACTGAGACTTAGACAAGACCGCGGACCCAGACGACTGAGGATCGTGGTTAAGTGACGGGTAGTCTTCCTGTAATGGAGAAAGACCTTCGTCGGTTAAAGATCAAGTAATTGTCTCTCTAACGTTCGTAATTTTCGTCCGACACACTCACTTACTATTTATATTTGGTAATGGTTGAACAGGAGTTTGATTTTATTAACGTATGTCTTAAGAGAAGTAGAGTAACATCTTATTAAGAAAGGTACTCTTTATTTCTTTTGTCTCCGTAGTAAAACCACGGGGGTTCACCCCTTCCTACTACCGACGTCAGTTTAATGTGGAAAGATTCTGTCAATTCCCCGTAGGACTTCGGTGAACTTACCTATATGACCGGAATACCCTGACGGTACGGGTATAGATAAGATAAGACAGATAAGATTTGGAAGATCTCCAAAAGTTAGAGTCAAATCTGTAGAATATCAATAGACGTCTCTATCTACGGTAAAACCTATAGAGGGTCACAGGCACCAGAAAAGTCCCTAAGGTCAACTGAACCTATATAAGGGTTTCCAGGTTCAACTAGACACACGTACGCACGAATCATTGAGGTACCTGATATCGGACGGTCCGAGGAGACAGGTACCCTAAAGGGTCCGTTCTTATGACCTCGCCCAAAGTTAAAGGAGGAGGTCCCCTAGAAGGGTTGGGTCCCTAGTTTGGGAGTAGAGGATACAGAGGATGTAACGTCCACCTAAAAAAAAAAAAATGGAAGACTCGGTGGTCCCTTCGGGGTGCAACTAGACTCACGAGGCGTTTATTAGATAGACTCGGTTCACATAATTCCCACGACCTCGAAACACCAGGAGGAACGTGAGTCTTGTTGTCCGTTTATCTTACGATAGAAAACCTTATTTCAGGGTTAAGTAGAAGACCAAAGGTACCGAACGTAAGGCACTCCCTCTCTACGAGCTGATCTCGATATAGTGTTTTGGCACTCAAACAAGACGATCTTCTAAATAATCGTCAATTCTTTCGGTCGACATGTCAAAAGTCCATATCGTTGAGGTCACAGTGTTCTCGGTTACTGGTGTTTATTAATTGGGAAACTCTGTCAAGGAGACTCATTGTCCCAAAAGAAAGTCTTAATTTGTACGAAGAGGTGAGGAAAAAGGTTACGACGAGAATCATGAAGACTGGAAGTAAACTTGGTTCCGAGGTCCTTAGTGATAGACGTATTGAATTGTGACTCATAAAAAAAAAAAAAATGATGTTGTAAAGGTCTGGAGCATCGAAGACGTTTTGAACCTATAACATTACGGTGAATTTTCTAAAAATGTTCTTGATTTACCCTACTATATTTATGACGTATCCCGTGTCTCATTTTGTATGTCGTGTGAATCTTTATAGAGAATCGTAAACCTTAAATTTGGTTTTTCTACAGTACTCGTGAGTGATACACTATCCGTTAAGTAATCCATTTGTCAGGTAGACCGAAACCTCCAATGATGTGTTTCACAATCTTAGTCTGTATCTTGTTACCTAACCAAGGTTTAACCCTTTTCTCATTCAGTTCTGACATATAACAGTGGGATGAATAAATTGAATATACGTCTCATGTAGTACGTTTTACGACCTGACCTACTTTGTGTTCGACCTTAGTTCTAACGGACCTCTTTATAGTTGTTGGAGTCTATACGTCTACTATGGTGGGAATACCGTCTTTCGTTTCTTGACTTCTCGGAAAAATACTTTCACTTTCTCCTCTCACTTCTTCGACCGAATTTTGAGTTGTAAGTTTTTTAATTCTAGTACCGTAGGTCAGGTCAGTGAAGTACCGTTTATCTACCTTTTGTTACCTTTATCAGTCTCTGAAATAAAACCCCTCGAGGTTTTAATGGTGTCTACCACTGACGTCGGTACTTTAATTTTCTACGAACGAGGAACCTTCTTTTTGATACTGGTTGGATCGTCGTATAATTCTTCGTCTTCGTAATGAAACGACTGCTTCAGGTAGATCAGTTTCGATACCAAAAAGGTCATCAGTACATACCTACACTCTCAACCTGGTATTTCTTTCGACTCGGGGCTTCTTAAGTACGAAAACTTGATACAACGACCTCTTCTGAGAACTCTTAGGGAACCTGTCTTTCCTCTAGTTTGGTCCATTAGGATTTCCTTTAGTCAGGATTTATAAGTAATCATACTGACTAAAACTTCGACTTCGAGGTTATGAAACCGGTGGACTACGCTTCTTGACTGAGGAATCTTTTCGGGGACTACGACTCTTTCCAACTTCCGTCCTCCTCTTTCCTACTCTTCTCCCATTCTACCAACCTACCGTAGTCACTGAGCTACCTGTTCTCAACTCGTTCGAGGCCCTCAACCATTACGTGTCCCTTCGGACCGTACGACGTCAGGGACCCCATGTCAACCTGTGCTGACACGTTGACTTGACTTGTCTTATGTATCATTCATCGTACACAGTCTTTCGAAGAATACACGGTACGTGTATCCTCAGCAATTTCAAATTGATTTCTATGTTGTGTCTTTCCCTCGAAGGGTCCACGATGTCACCATTTCTTAGATAGTCGGTTGCGTTCGGTGTGTTCAAACTAGGGACCTAACCGTTCTAGGGAACCTCTTCCTTTACCGTTGAGTGAGGTCATAAGAACGGACCCTTTAGGGTACCGTCTCCTCGGGCCGTCCGATGTAAGGTACCCAGCGTTTCCCAGTCTGTACTGACTCATGTGTGTGAGTGTTGTGTCTTTTACCTTTGACTATCTCGTTTTCCGTGACTTATTAAGCATGTTTTTATGTCCTTTACAGGGTTTCATAACACATGAATTTACTATCTACTTGTCAAGTTTAGTACAAAGTGTCTTGAAGCCTTCTGTGACAAGACTTAATTTTAGAAGACTCTTTCGAAATGTCTTTTACTATCTAAATTTAACTTTCCTCCTTCCTTCATTCCTATAATTTTCTTTTAGATTCAACTCCATTATATTCTCGTAAGGTGTCGTACTTTTCAAACCCTCTAAACAAACTTCTCGTTACTAAAACGACTTCGTTTTATAACCATTGATATTTATTGATTCCTACAATAACTTTCGTTCATACTCAGTGGTCGGTTTTTAAGTCCGAAACGAAAGTATCCGATTATTTATACCAGACATAGCACATCCGTTCCCTAATTGTGTCGTGTGTGTCGTGTGGAGAGATGTAGGGAAGAAGGTCTCGACAGTGAGCTGTCAGTAGTGTGAGAAAGGATGACTCGGAATTATTCTGGAGTCTTAGGAGGAAATATGAAGAAAGATCCATCGTTACAGGTAGGACATTCACCTAAGGTTTCTATTTTAGCCGAACGTGATGACATGAACAGATCTGTTACTTTTACTCTTGTACAAAGTTCCGTCCAAATCGTAGTTACTCTGTCCTATGACCAACATTTCTACCACTTGTAAATGTCTGAACGACATGATCTCCACTCTAATATCCTACAAGAGTAAATCAAGTTTATCGGTGACTCACGGATGACACAGGATTCATTACACTAACTCTGAGTCTGGGGTATCTCATTCCATTATTACCATTTCTCTAGTTGACTTCAAAACTTACCTCCCGGCGCTACTGTCTTTGGTTTCGTCCTTGAGTCCCCTTTTGATTAGACTTTTTTTTTTTTTTTTTTTTTTTTCTCAAATTAAATACAATCTACATTTACTCAAAAAGAACCCTCTAACATGTTTCTCTTTTAGTTTACTTTTTCTATATTAATATTTTATTATACGTGAATGTTCCGTCATTTTACGATCACTAGGGTACTTCTTCTATCTTTTAACGACTAGTCTCGTAGATCTTAAGACCCTACGTCTTCTTCTCTCAAAGTTTTTCCTCCAACAATTGTCGTTTATATCCAATAACTTCACCTAAACTGTTAATCCTTTCATAAACTGTACTTCTTTTAAAATTATCTTCTTTTTCATATAAATCGAATGTCCGCACGTTTCTTTCTATTCGTGATTTCTTAATCTACCTTACCCATACAGTCGGGTAGTTTTCTACACCACTATTTTCCTGTGTTTCTTACTTTACAATCGGTTTTCCTCACAGTTTCCTATCTCCTGCGGACTTATGCAACCTTTCTCTTCTTCGATCACGTCTCCTCTCTAACTTCTACGGTTCAAGTTCTTAAGTACACCTTCCCACCGGTCTGTTCTCCATATAACAAACCTAGCTCCACATATCGTTCCCACACCTTTACCTTCCTCAGTTTTATTATTGATCTTAATCGGTTTCTCATCCTTTATGACTTCCTAGCTATAGATTATAAGAATCATTTTAAATTTTACAATATTAATATTAACCGTCCCTCTTTCCTTACCTCACCTCACGTCAACTCGTATCTAAGTACACATCTTATACACCCGTTCTCCAATGTCTTTCAAGAAGAATGAATAAGAGGTTTATGAACAGAACATGAATGAAACATAGTCTGTCTTATAATCCACGACGTTGATGCTAATATTTACCTCGAACATAACAGAGACGGGAGTTTATAAACTACACGATCTCTCAGGAAACCTGACGTTCCTCTAGGTTGGTCAGGTAGGATTTCTGAGGTTATGAAACCGGTGGACGACATTTCTTGACTGAGTAACCCTTTCTGGGACTACGACCCTTTCTGACTCCCGTCTTCCTCTTCCCCTGCTGTCTCCTACTCTACCAACCTACCGTAGTAGCTGAGTTACCTGTACCCAAACCCACCTGAGGCCCTCGACCACTACCTGTCCCTACGGACCGTCTCTTCCTCTACCGTAGGGTGAGTTCATGAGAACGGACCTTTTAGGGTACCTGTCTCTTCGGACCATCCGCGGTCAAGTACCCCAGCGCTTCTCAGCCTGTGTTGACTCGCTGGAGAGGAAGTGAAAAGTGAAAGTACGTAACCTCTTCCTTTACCGTTGGGTGAGGTCACAAGAACGGACCTCTTAGGGTCCCTACCCCCCTGGGACCACCCGACGGTAGATACCCCAGTGTGTCTCAGTCTGTGTTGACTTCGTTGAATCGTCATCGACGTCGTCCCTACGGACCTCACGACGTCAAGCACCCCAACGTTTCTCAACCTGTGCTGACTCACTGACTTGACTTGACTCTCTCCTTCTATCTAAAAAAATTACTTATTTTAATGTTTATATCTTAACTGTCAATAGTGTCAATAATGTCTCTCTTCGTCCGTGGTCTAGTGTTTCAAGAAGGGTACGGTGTCGTGTTTCGTACCGACAATATGGTTCATGTGATCTTTCGGTAAATTTCCAAAGTCGTACTTTTTACAAATAATTTTTTTTAAAAAAAGTCACACTTCTGACTTTACCTTTCTTCGTTATCTCTTTCGTCTCTCTCAACCATCCTTGAGTATTCACTTTTTTTTACCACTGGACCTGAATCCTTCATCGTCACTTCTACCCCTTTATTTTCCACTGGACTGTACAACTCTCTTCCAACTGTCTTGAAGGACTTCCTAACTTCACTGTCAATTTTCCTTTTAAAGACCAGATTAAGTCACTCTTCGTCACCGTAAATAAGAATTTTTCAACTGGACTATGTCCAAGCGTAACACTACAGACAGTCTATCTACTTATCGAGTTTCTCCATCACTCGTATCACCCGTCGACAAGGGAAGAGGTCCCCTAGAAGGGTTGGGTCCCTACCTTGGGTCCAGAGGACGTAACGTCCACCTAAGGAATGGTCGACTCGGTGGTCCCTTCAGGTACAGTCTTGTCTTCTGTCCTTAACCCTTGTCTATATGAACTTCTACTAAAAGTCTTAGTCACCTATATTGACTCTGGTGTTTCTATCTCGTACCTCCTTCTTCTCTTCTCGGGTTCTGGAGAACCATGTGCAAACCCTGTAATTAACATTTCTAGTATCAATTCGTTCACCCAGACCTAGATCTACTATAAGAGACGTCTATCTTAGGTCTAGAGTGGTAAGTAGTAAAATAGTACTACTGTAAGTCAGAGCTTTGGTGTTTCCTCCACCTTGTAAGAATTTTCATGAATTTCTCATTGACTTCAGTCTTACAATCTGACCGGTTCACCGTTGACAATAGGACCTCTGTACCATTAAGTCGTCACTCGTTAAATAGGATTGACCCAGAACTTCTTCTTCTTCCTCTCACGGGTCAGTATAGGTTGAGAAACGTTGGGGTACCTGCCATCGGGTAGTCTGAGGAGACAGGAGCCCTAAAGGGTCCGATCTTATAACCTCATCCAACGGTAAAGGAGGAGGTCCCCTACAAGGACTGGGTCCCCAGCTTGTACGTAGAGGAAACAGAGGACGTTACCGTCCGTCTAAGAAATGGTGACTCGGTGGTCCCTGGGGGTCGAACCCAGAATCCTTTATATTTAAGATTCCAAAAGTTCACGTCTCCTTTTAGTGACAAATAAATAGTGTGTACCCTACCCGTAAACGACACACAGCGACGAACTAACCTAGGATCCTTATCCCTCTAACCCTTCGTTCAGGGAGGGAACCCATTTGAGTTCTAGATTACCTTGTCCTCAGGACCCTCAGAAAAGAAAGTCGATGTGTACTTAATTATAGTTGTGACACTATCCTGGTGGATTAAATTGAAACATATTTTACTTATTGGTGTTCTTATTATCCACATTTCTACTGTTTGCTGATTCGTTTCAGTATCCTCGGGAGCTTTTAAATGACGTTTTTGTCTCATCGAGAAAATTGTTTCTTGATTATTTTCGTTTTGAAATTGTAATTTTTTTTTTCTTTAAAAGGTATAGGGTACCATGTTTAAAAATAAATTCTAATGTGAGGATGATATATAGGTTGATATTACCGAAGTAAGATCGATAATACAGGTTAGGGTTATGGGACTCCACAAAAAGTGTGATATTTTGTAGAAGGACCAATAATCTCATTTAATCAATCGTTTTCTTACTCTATAATTAGGACATTTCCAGTATAGTAGAACTAATGTTCTTCGGTTATTTTACCTTAAGAACGGAGATTATCAACTTACAGTGTTCTCCCTTTTATCTCTCGAAATGTGAAAGGAGACATTACTTCTCCGACCACCAAAACCAAAACCACAACAACAACAACAACAAAACCCAAGAGTTTTAATATAAAGAGTTTCTTCACAACGAACACAAATAAAGAGTTCTATCAACTTCACTACACCAGTGTCCTCCAACACAATAGACCCCTACTTTTCGTATATCAGTCCGGACTCTTTTTCTGATCAAAGATACAGTCGTATTGTACGAATTGTAAATTTACTTTAAAAAAGTCCGAAAACTACTTCTACTTGGAGGAAAAAAGAAAAGTAAACGTTTCCGTTGGTCCCTCTCTCTTTGTTTGGTAGACAGGTTATGGTGTTGATGACCCCTACCTCTGACGTAAGGGTTAGGCGACTAACTTGGACCCAGAAGATGAAAGTCGAGTGAAGTTCTCAGGATTGGTTTCTGTTTAAACGGTGTATAAGTCTAAAGAACTAGATGTTGTTGTTGTTTTATTATGACTTCTGTTGACCTAAAAGACGAGACAAAGTCTTCGTTAAGTTCTTTTAGTACTAGTTTTACCGATGTAGATACGTTGTCCAACTCAAGATCCCCCAATTCATATAATAAAGTAATTGGGAGTGTTGTTAGGAGACTCCATGTATTGTTATAATAGCATAAAGTCCCTAGACTGTTAACTCCGTCTCACAGTGACGTCCAGTGTGTCGAGCAGTTGGGACCTCGGTCCTAAACTTGGGTTCTTTAGATCTCTCGGTTCCAAGAAGGAGTGAAGTGGGTGACGAAGGGATACCTGGTACATATAATGTAGGCACAAGTCCTCACACATGGTTAGGTGATGCAAGTACAGAGATTCGAGTGTGTTTTTATTTATTTACATTCCTTCACGTACCAATACTACCGTCGTGTACTAGTGATATTGTAGTCAAGTTCCTCTTGGACTCTACAAAAGGTCTTAGTCGTTTGTAACACTGGTGTAATATGTGGAGTCCTACTTTCTCCAGATCACTGTTTCTCTACCGTAAAAAAGACTGATTGTCACGAGAGGGACTTTAGTCTGGTTGACCCAGGTCTAGGTCCGAGGTGGTGAATAACGGATTTGAGTCCGTTCAACAGATGGGAAAGACACGAATCCAAAGAGGTACAATTTCTCCCTTCTCAATATTGTGGAGATAGATGAAATAACGACAGAATACTCTTAAGATAATGTGTTAAGTAAACTTTTTGGACCTTTCCAGAATTCGTACGTGTTTTCGTGGTTTACGTGCAACAACAACGAGTCAACGATTCAACACACGTCTCCGAAAATTAAACCTGTGTTCCCGTTTTTCGGGGGACCCAGGTTCTTTGGTACGGGATACGTGAACGACTCTACGGGACACAGAGACACGAACCTTTAGTCGACCATGCTGAACCACTGTGTTTAGTAATTTTACGACCCCTTTTAACGAATACTTGGTTGTGTTAAAGGTGTAATATTATTGTACTAAGAGGATAAATGATTCGTTTCTACTCGAGTAAACGTAGTCTCTTTGTCTGTAGCCTCATCTTTTTTTAAATAGACACGACAGGGTAGATAGAAACGTATAATCACAACTTAAGTCAGTAAGTAAGGTGTACAGGACAGTTGGACGTTGCACGTTCCGTGCCGCGACCCTGGGGACCCTTCGTTTGTGCATTTAGATTTACTATAGTTTACCAATAAACAAGGTTTCGAGCTAGCGGTAAAAAGCATTACTTAAGGGTCCAGTCTTACACATAGTTCGTCTTTCTGACACTAGTAAGACTCAACCTGTGTCCGCATCAACAGATCTGAGAATGTCGGTGTACACATTATAAGACTTCACCCGACTCCATGAAAAAGAGGAAAAGAACAATTTCAGCAAGGGAGTCTTTGACTAAACAAAACACGACGAAAGGTAAGTGTAGTGCTAGGTTAGTTTGGTGTCTTATATCCTTTCTAGTTTCATCACGTCAGATCGGTAGATGTCATTAAGTATCTTATATACTCCGTAATTTTAAAAGTAAGAAGTAAGAACACTCTTTCTGATATTTCCATTGGCTTTTACTACGTCTTATACTTAAGTAAGGACTCTGTTACTAACATCGTTCTTACCCTTCTTCGTATTTGGTTGTCTGGAAAAAAAAAAGCGGAGTTAAAATTTGGGAAAAACTTTTTGTCAAGAACGGACACAGTAAGTGTGAAAATGAAAATAGAAACTAGAGAAGTCGAGAAGAGGATAGATTTACCATGTGCTTTTTTTTCGGGTCTTTTCAAAAGTTCATAACCGAAGGACGTAAAAGTAGGTTTCGTTAAAATGTTCGTAAGGGTGTTTGTGTTCCTTTTAACAGGTCCCACTACGGATTGTCTACGTCTTTGTTAACTAACTTTTTACTTTTGAAGTCAGTTTCTCGTTCCTCCTCCCCCTTTGTCAGTGGAGGAGTACTTAAAATAAGAGAAGTGACAAAAAAAAGATAATAATCGATACAAAGATATCTTATATAAAAAATTAAGGAATAAAAAACAACAAGTTATTTCATTAGGACTTTGCTTACTAAATGTCGGTCCTTTTATCTACGAAACTAGTAAAAGTCTTAAGATCGGTCCTCTGGTGCCTTCCATTTCTTCTTCTTCGTTCATAAGTTTTGACAAATACTCTTGGTCACTAAGTTCACTACACTAGTTCTTTAAGTTTATGTTACACAAATTTAAAAACACACACACAGAGATCATTGTACTAGGTGACTTATCATTTGAGTCCCTCCTTTTACGAACACCGGTTAAACATGACAATCAGTTTACACATTATTTCCAATCACTTTCGCTTTTACCGAGTCAGTACAGGTTGAGAAACGTTGGGGTACCTGATATGGCAGGAACCTTAAGAGGTCCGGTCTTATGACCTCACCCATAGGAAAGGGAAGAAGTCCCCTAGAAGGGTTGGGTCCCCAACTTGGGTCCAGAGGTCGTAACGTCCACCTAAGATATGGTCGACTCGGTAGTCCCTTCGGGTTATTTCCATTTACTGTAAGATTTTCTTTTCCTTCAATCAAACACAAATAAAATAAAAAATTATTGAATTTATAAACGTTGTAATAAACAGTTAGTATCGAGTCATTTTGACTTTTTTCTGATTTCTCTTTACATAGTTGTGTATTCTATCACACTAAAGAGTATCTCTTCGATACACTATATTTCCAAGTTCTACTTCCCTCCCGACTATCAGATGTACTGTAAAAGATCCGGGTACCACGGTACTCGGAGTGACAGGTGTAACAGACAAGGTGGGGTCCGTCCGACGGCGACGACGACAATGATTCAGCGAAGTCAGTACAGGCTGAGACACGTTGGGGTATCTGTCGTCGGGTGGTCCGAAGGGACAGGGACCCTAAGAGGTTCGTTCTTGTGACCTCACCCAACGGTACAGGAAGAGGTTACGTACTTTCACCTTTCACTTTTCACTTTCACTTCAGCGAGTCAACACAGGCTGAGAATCGCTAGGGTACCTGACGTCGGGTGGTCCGAGGAGGCAGGTGTCCTAAAAGGTCCGTTCTCATGACCTCACCCTACGGTAACGGAAAAGGCGGTCCGTCCGTGACTACCAGTTTCTTCTACCTGTCTCTGTCTATGTCCTTGGAACCTGTTCTCGACATGTTCCCACAAGGGTCTATGGGCACCCGGGGTTCAATGATAATCTTTCAACTCCCTTAATCAAACCCCGGATGGATAGAAAGAAAGTCACTAAAGAGAGACGGTTCCACTGAAAGGTACATTAAGACCTCGTAGGGTCCCGGCAAACATCTACGATGTCTTGAGTTATCACTCTTCCTACCACACTCTTCCCGTACCTAAATACAGTCTACTAGACCCAAGTAGAAGGTTGGGGTGGCGGTTGGGTGACACACTTAAACCCGTGTAGTGAGACAGAGAGGTTCGGTGGTAAAGAAGTAGGTATTTTACTCTTGTTGTTTAGAATGACGTACTTCTAAAAACTCTTACTGGAGTTGATTTAATGAATCTCGTGGTCCATATCTACCCAAGAACCACGTCTGAGACTTTACTGAACTCGAAGACAACATGTCGTCTTTGATTGTGTTGTAACATTTCGTTTACATAAGGTTATTTTGAGTTATTTTTATATTATTTATTTACTTTATTTTTTGATTTTGGTTTTTAACTCCGGAGTCCATTTAAAAATAGAATGAACTTATAATCTGTCTAGAAGTCTAAATCGTTTATTTCTAAACATTATGGTCAATGTAAATTTAACTTTTATTTCTTTCCCTTTAAAATAATGATATTAAAACGGGGGTTTATAACGTACCTATAGGGATTTGACCTGAAGGGTCCACTACGATCACCATTTCTTGGGTGAACGGTTACATCCTCTGTATTCTCTACACCCAAGTTAGGGACCCAATCCTTCTAAGGGACCTCCTGTCGCACCGTTAGGTGAGGTCATAAGAAAGGACCTCTTAGGGTACCTGTCTCCTGGGACCACCTGATATCAGGTATCCCAGTGTGTCTCAACCTGTACTGACTTCGTCTAATCGTACGTGGGTGCGTAGGAATTTGGTTTTAAATAAAATTTATTACGACGTTACTTGTAATGTCACGTACATAGAAAACCTTAATACCAAAAGAATCTCATATACTGGTCCTCACCCTAACGACCTAACATACCGTCAAAATAAAAATCAAAAACTTCCTTAGAGGTACAATAAGAGGTATCGCCAACATAGTGAAATGTAGGGGTGGGAAAAGAGGTGTGAGAGAGGTCCTAAATAACTAACATCTATAAAGCAAACATACTCCACCATGGAGTAACAGTAAAACTAAACGTAAAGAGATTATTAATCACTACAGCTCGTAGAAAAGTCCACGAAGAACCGGTAGACATCCAGCAGAAACTTCTTTACAGATAAATCCAGAAAGTAGGTAAAAACCTCTTTCCTTAACGTTGGGTGAGGTCATAAGAACGAACCTCTTAAGGTACCGGTCTCCTCGGACCACTCACTATCAGGTACTCCAGTGTTTCTCGGTCTGTACTGACTCACTGATTGTGAACAGGTAAAAAAATAACCGAACGAATAAAAAATCTCAGAACTCGATGTAATCGACAAACATATAAAACCTTTAATTAGGGAACAACTGGAATTTTCAGATAAGGTTATACGTAGTCCACGTCTGTCACAAACTAAGGTGAATATACTCCATGGATATATCAGTTTAAGTATCTCAGTCCTTCACGTACCCATCGATGGTCCCCGGTTCACGCTCTGCTCCCTTCCCCTTTACCCTTCAATCACAAATTACTCCTGTCTCAAAGTCAAATCCTTGTACTTTTTAAGTCCTCTACCTACTACCACTCTCAACGTGTTGTTACACTTACATGAATCACGGTCACTTGTGCGTCAGTTTCTTCCAGTTTTCTCATATAAAATACAATGCACTGAAAATGGTGTTATTTTTTTTAAGTAAATTTTTTTTTGTTTTTGTTGTTTTTTAATTGATTGTCGGTGAAAGGTGGTCAGGACGGTTTATACGTTCACTAAAGACGTTCACTTTTTTTCTTTACATTGAAAAGATTTGATAGTTTTTATGTTTAAAGTTCACTGGCACGATGTCTGAAAGTAAAGCGAAACGACATAGTTTTAATATTGTCTTTTATGAATAAATTATAACTAAAATTTTGTACGTAGTTTTTTAACCCCGTTAATTAAAATTTTTATAAGTAAATAAAACACCACAGACGTAAAGATTCGAAAAACTTTTTATATTAATTTTTAATATAAGATTTATTAGTGGTTAAAAGTATATGTACAAAAGTATTAAAATACAAAAGTTCTCGATATGGATTGAACATACATGAGGCTTTCCCTTTCACTTCAGCGAGTCAGTACAGGTTGAGAAACGCTGGGGTACCTGACATCGGATAGTCCGAGGAGTCAAGTACCTTAAAAGGTCCGTTCTTATGGCCTCACCCGACGGTAAAGGAGGAGGCCCGTAGGGTCCCTAGTTTGGACACAGAGGACGTAACCGTATGTCTAAGAAGTAGAGATTCGGTGATCCCTTCGGGTTGTTTGTTTTATCTGATATTATTTTCATGTGTGACTGACTTCGAATTTAACATCATGCCCTTTGTCGGTTGTTTATTTAGGACATTCATTTCAACAGTTTACCACTATTCACGTCGTATCTTTCTGTCACTCTTTGTTCACGACCTCACCCCAATTCCAAGTTAAGAGTTACAAACAAATGCGCGATTCAGTACAGACTGAGAACGCTGAGGTACTTGACATCGGGTGGTCCGAGGAGATAGGTACCCTAAAAGGTCCGTTCTTATGACCTCACCTAACGGTAAAGGAAGAGTTAAGAGTTATGTCCTCAGAGTTACTTCGGGAGTCTTCCTCTCTTGTAAACTCGTTTCTGAACTTCGTGTACTTCCTCGCTCGGGTTACCTATAGACCCCTTTGTTTCTTGGTATCTATCTTTCAACGTCTCAGACCCAACACTGACTCTACGTAGTGGTACCTTCGGTCACACCAACTCCGTACCACCCGTTCCACTCTCCCCTCTTTACAGAACATCCCTGGCGGAACACCCGAGAACACTCATAATACCACAATTACTTTCACTCTTTTAACCTCCTATAAGTAGTTTCCTCGACCACTCGACTACACCTAAATTTTCCTAATGAGACCGACGGTCCAATACGTCTCTATTGGAGTCCTTCAGACGAATTCTCCGTTGATTAAGTAAGTTATCTACGGTCACCAAACGGTCTCACCACTCTTCATCAGTCTAGACCCTAGATAAAAACTCCGTTACCGCCATCCATCTAAACTAACTACTCTATTATAAATGTTGTACTCTTCTTGTCTCTTAGTTCCTACTATTTATTAAACCAATAACTATACCTGTTACCCTTTCTACCTCAACGGTAACTGATACTACTCTTTCTGAAGTCCTTTTCGTTTAAATCTCCTTTCTAGTCTTGACGAGTAAAATTCTACAGTCAACCTGACACTTGATGTCTATCGTTCTGTCTTCAACTGTCTCCCTCGAACCTTAAGTCCCTCCCTTCAGATCCAACCTCCATATTTAAACGTTCAGAAACTGTATTTTTCGATACTTTGACCTTCTCGAGAGGTCCCTTCATTTACATCTCTCTCTTTTTATGGGGTTCCTAACTTACACTCGTGACCTTTTCAAATCCCTTTCTTACTTCTTAGGAGTTGCCCTTATGTCTTCCTTGAAGACCACTCCGTCCTCCTTTCGGTCTATTCATAGTAGGACCTTCGTTTATTTCTCTTGAAAAGTTTCTTCTTCCTCTATAATTGAATCTCTCTTAGTTAATTCTACTCCTAACTGATGACTCGTATCAAAAGATTTTGTCTTCGGTAACAACCGGAAGTATTTTCATCAAACCACGTCAACTCTTCCTTTTTTAGAATAAAGTAACTAAAGTTCCTCACCCTCCCCTCCTTAACTTGTCTTGTTCATGTCTGTTGCATTCCCTAAAACGACATTTCGTCTCCTCTTTATCCCGAGATTCACCTATTCTCCCCATTCTAAAAAAAAAATTTATTTACTTTATCGTTTTATAAAAATAAAGTGAACTAGGTAATCCCTTTCTCTTCGACCACCAATTTCTCTCCCTTCTTTAATAAAGAGTAATCTATTTTCGAATCAATAATGATACAACGACAGTAAATAACTCACGAACGATATACACGACACAGGAAACTAGGGTTTCTTTAATAAATAAAGAGTGTAATTGAGATTCTCGATGAAGTAGTGGTAACTTATTTCTTTTCAAATCCTGTGAAAGTATCCCAATATGTCCCTTCTTCGTCTCATTTATAAAATTAAGTTCAAAAGAACTAAGTTTGTACCACTGAAGTTCAGAAGGAGATGAAACATAAGGAAACATCCTTTCAGAGGGATGAAACATAATTAGATGTCGTATATCGTCTATACGACAGTTAAATCTCTTATATATTGACGTACTTACTTGTTTACCACTGATACATATAAGTTTGTGTATATGAATGTCTCCCCAAAGGGACAACCGAGTTACCGTTTCTTAGACGGACGTTACGTCCTCTGCGTCCAAGCAAGGGACCCAGTCCTTCTAAAGGACTTTCTCCGTACCGTTGGGTGAGGTCATAAGAACAGGCCTCTTAGGGTACCTGTCTCCTTGGACCGTCCGATGTCATGTGTCCCAGTGTTTCTCAGCCTGTGCTGACTTCGTTTACTTGTACGTGCGTATGAATGTCTGTACATGTGTATATGTATATAAATGTGTATGTGTGCCCTAACGTCACCTGTAAATGCCCTTATTCACTCTTCGTCCCTCCAACTGCTTGAGAAGATGATTTAGTTTTTAAGGAGAGTAAAGGAAGTCTTACGCGACTGTCTTTCTTAATGGACTTTCCTCGTCACCTTCGGTCTGTGGGTAGAGAAGTGTTTAAGGAATCACTCGTTTCAAAGTTAGTCAATTCTGTATTCCGAGGACTGTTCTGGGATTCGATACTATGATAAAGACTTTTAGTGTTTGTTCGTTTGTTCCCTCTAAGGAGTAAACCCCCGTGTAAACGAGGGAAAAGTTTGGGTCTCCTGTCTGTCAACAGTTGTGTCTGACACGATGTTTGTCCTTTTACCAATTGATTGTGAAGTCATTGTTTTTCAACTCGTTGTTATTTTCCGTAGAAGAGGTAATTAATGTTAGAGTAAAGGAGAAAGACGTGAGATAAAAAAAGTTTGTCACATTAAAGATTTAAGGGACCGTAAAGTAAATTTGTTTCTTTGTCCCTATATAATATTAAAAGTTCTAAAGGTCGTTTTATATACTACCAAAATTTAGAATCCCTTTCGGACCGGAGATCAATCGACGAGGAATATAAGACATTTGTGTTTATTCGGTAGTTCTTACAGATATTGTAGTATAATGTTGCACACACTTTAAGTGGGAGGTTTTTGTGATCGGGAAACACTTCTTTGTGGTAGATGACAGAGAGCAAAACGAGGATTTTAGTACTGGGAAGTCGTCCTTACTTAGAAACGACCATTAGGTGAGTAATGACGACACCTCATTACTTGTATAGTCAAAGATATGTAAACATCTAATATACAAATCGAGACTCAACTTGTTTAATGCGTCTGAACCTCTCAGTAAGTTAAAAGATAGGAGTAATTTTAAATCGGAGTAAAACGGTACAAACTATAATCGTTAGTATGAAAGTTATCTTAAAACTTGTCGTAATAAAGTTAGAGTTACGTGTTTATTCAATATATTGGTAAGAACCGACGTAATATTAGAAGAATCGAAATTAATGACAAGGAATCTTATGACAAAGGATCAAATATCCAAAAGTGTACATAGGGATAAAAGATAAGATATTATCGAGGAAGACCAACTCTTTCTTTACTTGTGCATGTATATACGGTGTAAGAAATTTCTGACACGAAATAGTAAAGTTACCAGTAACATAGATTGTATAATCCATAACATTATACTATGACACGTCAGTATTTTATTTGTCTTAAAATCTTTTGGTGTCCCGAATCGTATTTAGTCGTTCGTCCTACATGAATCCTAGTTTGTAATCTTTCACATTGAGATTTTATCCCTAAAGTAAAACAATTCGAGACCCATCACGTCTTTATGAGTCAAAATAAACCCTGAGGAAGTATCTTTTCCAGAGGGGAACACCGAGTCGACCACTTCTTAGGTGGACGTTACGTCTTCTGGACTCAAGTTAGGGACCCAACCCTTCTAGGGGACTTTTCCCGGTCCGATGGGTGAGCTCATAAGAACCCGAAGGGACCACTGAGTCGACCCATTCTTAGGTGGACGTTACACCCTCTGGACCCAAGTTGGGGACCCAACTCTTCTAGGGGACCTCTTCCCTTTCCGATGGGTGAGGTCATAAGTCCGGACCTCTTAAAGTACTGTTGAGAGTACCATACCCATCTTGGACTAACCCTTAAATAACGTGTGTGTGTTAGGTGTAATACATTGACTCTAAATCGTCAGTTTCTTGAGTGGATCTTATAGATAATAATTCAACATCTTGATCACAAACTTGGATTCCGTGTTCAAATAGATAACTGTCTGTGAATCTAACAAAGGTATACAACCGATATCACTTATTACCACGTTACTTGTACCCTGATACCAATAGAAGTTCTGTCACTGAAAATAAAGGAAACCTCTATATGAGTCTTCACCCTAACAACCTAATATACCTACAAGATAAAAAATTGAAGAACCCAATGGAGGTATAGTAAAAGGTGACACTGACATAATCAAATGTAAGAGTGATAGTCACATCTTCCCCTGTCGTCTCCTACTCTACCAACCACCGTAGTAGTTGAGTTACCAGTACTCAAACTCGTTTGAGACCCTCTATCATTTCCTGTCCTTTTGGACCGTACGACGTCAGGTACCCCAGCGTTTCTCAGTCTGTACTGAATCGTTGGCTTGTTGTTGTTGTCACATTATTTAGGACCAAAATTAATAGTAGGGGGGATACTAATTACTACAACTCATGGAAAAGTACATGGACAATCGGTAGACATACAGAAGAAACCTTTTTTGAAGTCAAGGAGACACCAAATTAGAAAAAAAACAGTAACTCAGTATAGACAGGGAATATATACAACCTAAAACAAGAGAATAGTCTATGTACTAAATGTTTATAAAAGAGAGGGTAGGGGAATTATATTTATGACTTAAGTCAAGTATAAAACAACTCCTAAAAACGTCGAACCGAGTGGTCGTCGAGGACGATGAATGAATGGGCACAGAGGTCAAAAATTTTCTGAAACTAACGACCTCAATACGAGAACTACTGATCAGTTTATAGTGGAGGTCAAGGGTTACTGTATAATGAAAATCGGAGTGAACCTCAGACACTCACTTTCCGATGAACAAAATACCCTGGGTTCACATCTATAGAGTTTTGTAGTGTAATTGAACTGGGGTGTTGACCAATTGAGTAAAGATGGGATCCCTTTGTGTTCAAAGAGATATAAATTATGTCAAGAGGTAAAAGGGAATTAATAAAAGAAAGAAGGGTGATTCTCTTTATGAAAAAAGACTTATATGTTCAATACTCATAGATGAATTTTTAATACACTACCTGTAAAAAGTACTTATAAACAGACTTCGAAATTAATTCCATCTCAATGACCAACTTCGTCGTAGTTGAAGAATTTCCGAAAACTTTGGACTACGGTTTAGTGAAAGACCTTTTCATAAGTAAATGAAATGATTTCGTTACGGATTCTCACAACTGAACTGACTTAGTATAGTTATAGTTAGTGATTTATAGAAGATGTAAACTACTTATTTTTGATATATAAAAATATAAACGTAATTAAACTCGTCAGTACACTCAAACTTGTAAAAGGTATAAGTAAAAGTATAGATATACAGTAACACGTTTGACAAGTACTGTAGATAAATTTTTTAGTCCTAAGTTTTACATAGAATCAGTAAGTGTTCTCTAGTAATATAAATTTCATTAATTTTCATATATTAAAAATTTTAATATAAACATTATACTTATTTTATATCACATATGTATATTATAATGTTCATCGTACAATGTTTATATTCGTAATGTTTAATATACGGAAAAAGGGAGTGATAAGAGGTCGGAGGTCTTTTGACTTAGTGATGGTTATAGAAGGAAGGGACAACAAAACATTCTTGATACTCTAGGTTTGACTGTTTCTCTTCGTGAGAAAAATGTACCTCCACTATAGTTTTCCTCCACACGTTTGTTTCCGTGCACGTACCGTCTCTGGGTTCATTCGTGACCACTCGATTACCTGTCTACAACTTTTATTTAACACTATTTCAGGATCAAAACCTTCTCTACACCATGGAGGGGTGAAACCCTTCTCCACACCATATGTGGATCAAACCTTTCACTATGCCATGTCAGGATGAAACTCTTCTTATACCGTGTCAGGATGAAACCCTTCTCTATACCATGTAGGGATGAAACTCTTCTGTATACCATGTAGGGATGTAACTCTTTTCTATACGATGTTGGGGTGAAACCCTTCCCCACACCATGTAGGGATGAAACCTTTCTCTATACCATGTCAGAATGAAAGAAGGGTCACTCGTCGTAGATGACATCCACACCCAAAATATGAAATAAATAACGTTAAGGTAAAATAGGATACCGTATTTCAACCGGAAGATAAATTGTAACAGTTAACAGTACAGAAGAAGGGTACAGAAGTAAAGAAGTGTTCCTAGAAATAACTCTTTGACTCTCTCGAATATTTTATCTCCATTTCGTATGACGACGACGACGACGACGACGACGACGACGACGACGATTCAGCGAAGTCAGCACAGGCTGAGACACGCTGGGGTATCTGCCGTCGGGTGGTCCGAGGGGGCAGGGACCCTAAGAGATCCGTTCTTGTTACCTCACCCAACGGTAAAGGAAGAGGTTACGTACTTTCACTTTTCACTTTCACTTCAGTGAGTCAGTACAAGCTCAGAAGCGCTGGGGTACCTGCCGTCGGGTGGTCCGAGGGGGCAGGTACCCTAAAAGGTCCGTTCTCATGACCTCACCCCACGGTAAAGGAAAAGGTTCCATTTCGTACTTGGTACACGTTACTGGTGGAGAGTGGAAAAGTGAAGATGGACGGAGATACAAAATAGGTGTGTAGTCATGGTTGACGTTCCAGGAAAGAGGGAACTAGGAGCTCTCTTACGGGACAAGTAATAAGAATAAGACTTTAAGTTTTATATATAAATATAGATTTTCGTTAATAAAAGTTAGTGATGTTGTTACAAGTTTATGAATTTTAAGCCAAGTGAGTTAACTATTACCTTAAAACCAAAATAGTGGTAAAACTCCCTGTCCTTAATTGAAAAATTTTAAAAAATTACTTAGTTAGTCAACAAAAGGAAAAGTTCATTAATCAGAATTAACTTATATTAGGTGGGGTTTTAGAAACGTCACTATATTTATTTATTTATTAACTCCAATGAGTTAGGTCAGAATTTAAGATTTAGTTGAACCTTTAATGATATTCCAAAGTTGTGTCCGTTAATGGGGACGGGTTAAAAAGGAATTTTAGTTCTGACACACAAATTTTGTAAAAAGACGTCCGAGAAACCTTCACACTGATATTAGATTTTATGTATATATGAAACCACGAAACCAATTATACTATAAATTTTGTTTTATAAACTTTGTGTACAGTAAAAGACCAAGACGTCGAGTAAAAAAAGGTAATTCAAGATTTTTAAGTGACAGTCAACTGAAAATGCATTAGAATTTCAGTATGTGTACATAATATTTTATCAAATGGTTTTGATGTACCTGAGTATAAATTGGTAAAACATTAATGTAAAAATTGTATGAGAAATTTAACGTACTTCTACTGTGACGATAGATAACCACAAATTAAGTGTGGGTTGTAGGAAAGATCGAATTTAATTTAGGAATAACCTCTGTAAATAAGGTTGACATTGACAAAAGAGATTACTTGATAGTTAAGTAAAGGGGTGTGTCGTACAAGATTAAACACGAACACCATCAAAGATCTTTGTATACCCCTGGTTGACACCAATACAAACCCCTAGAAGACATGTTTTTGTACCATTAACGAAAACAAAACGACTAATGAGAGACTCTGTCAAAGTTTGGAGAAGTTGAAAAAGGAGATAGGTACTCCAAAAATTGACGTTTAAGGGAAGACAAAATAGTCTACTTAAAGGGTATTACTCGCATAACCTACCCGACCAAGTAGACAGGTCTCCAAGATACTAGAAATCTTGTCTAGTTGGGGAACGTATCTTAAATGTTTAACAAGGGTCTATAGTCTGTAGTAGTCCGAACAATAAAGGTATCACGGTATTTGTGTTTTCGTCTTCTCTGAATTTTCCATTCTCCGGAAAACGTTGTATTTTCTTTTTCGTTCTAACCGCGGAGGAAACGAACACCAAGAAACTCCCAACCCCCAACCTCCCTCGTCGTTTTCTATGTTATTATGTTCGTAGAAAGACTAACTAATTTCATCACTTCACGTGAGAAGTCAAGTATTTATTACGAGATAATGAAAAGAAGTTTCTGTTCATTTGGAACTGTCTTACTGGAAAAGATCCCGTCCTCAACAAAGTCACGGTATTTAATATGACATTTTGCTCACCTTTACGATGACTCTTCACACACTGTTTTACTCTAATTTCTATTGATATGTGTTTTCTAACAACAAAATAATTACCTAAGGACAGTAACCTTACTTTTTAGGAGTCGGAAGATGACTTACGACTCTAGTGTAGCTCGTCGTTTAATCCTCCCGTGAAAGATGTTCCATTGATTTTCCCAGTTTTATTGTTATAAGACTAACCAAAAAAAAAAGGAGGACATAATATGAACGAGAATTTCGTTTAAATCAACAACAGTTTATTCGAACGTGATAGGTGTCAGTAATCGAGTGTTTTTCTTCCTACCTCGACATCCGACCGAACCCATAATCCAGACATCGACGTCTCTCCAATCTTCTGACGAGTTGTCTTCGAGGCCGCCCGCCGTCATACAAGTAGTCGCACGAACACGTAGTGAGTCTCCTCTTTCGTATACCCTTAAGAGGTTGGTAAGTAAATAGGTCACTTGTGAGTCAGACTGTCTCGGTAGGTACAGTGAACCTTCTTTTCTTTTTGGTAGAGGATCACTGACTTCGACATTCGCCGAGACTTGAAGAAAAAAGAATGTCATGTGAACAAAGGTTAAAATGGGTGATCACTTTTTTGTTGAACTTCACTATCTTTGATCTGATGCTGGTGAATTTTATGTTCCTTCCTAAATTCAGATACATTTAACTTTCTCTAGTACCCCTAAGATCCCGAAAGACATTCGAAGATGTAGGACATATTTGTCTTATATCTTAAGGAAGATTACAATAATGACGCACAAAATGACAACAACATTAATAGAGACGGGTCAAAAAGGAATTTTAGTTCTGACACACAAATTTTGTAAAGAGACATCTGAGAAACCTTCACGTTAAAATTGGATTTTATGTATATATTTCCTTTGACTAGTCTACACCTCTGGTGTCCCCATTTTTCCTTGTTTTTTTCCCCCTTCCTTTTTCTTCAGTGTTTCATTGTCTAGTTCATAAAACTTACTATTCAAAGTTATCATTTTAAGTAAGTTCAGAATCTCGGGAAACAACATGTCGTCACCGTCTGTGTGTTAACTCATTTTCTTTTGTCTTTGTCTTTAGTAGGATATCTTACTTTAGAAAGTGTTGAAAGGGACCTCGAACTAGATCGTTACCCAGTGAGTTTATTATTGATGAGAACAATCTATTTCGTATACGAGTCGTGCCGTACAACGGTATTTAGTGAGGAACAGTGTTTCTTCTTTTCTATGTGGTCGAGGATGACGAAACAATAAGAAATATTGATCTGTGTCCCATAGTCACAATGGAAGTGATAACCTTCTTGTCTTTACCTACGAAAGTAGGTGGGTATAGTAAAAAACCACAGTCCTTCGGTTTTCTGTTTTGTTACCCTAATCACAATGTTCCTCGTAGGTAGATGAAGAGTGTGTTTGTATTTTAAGAAGTCACGTACACCTTGTCTGCAATACAAACCCATCTATAAAACGTCCACGAAAGAAACACTTTTCGTCTTTCGGCAGAGGATTAGTGTGTCTTACGAATAGGTAAGAAAGAGGTATTACATGAGAAATGACTCAAATCCTTTGATGAACTCCTCTATATGGTAATAAGTTTAAAGTGTGACTAGAATCGTGTGTAATTTGTTATATAACAGTATGACTCTTATATGGATAACGGTAAATCCATACAGTAAATACTGTATATACTGTACGGATTACAGTATATTTATAACAGTAAAACTCTTATATGGAGTGATAGACGAAAAACCCGAAAAGATCACCGAGTCACCATTTCTTAGACAGACGGTTGTGTCCTCTACACTTAAGGTAGGGACACGACCCTTCTAGGGGGCCTCTTCCTTTGTCGTTGGGTGAGGTCGTAAGAACGGACTCTTCAGGGTCCCTGTCTCTTCGGATCGACCGATATCAGGTTCATAATCGTTTTTTTTTTTTTTAATCGATTTCTTGAGGAAAACTATCTGGCGAATGTTCAGGGTTTTACTAGAAAATGACGTGGACACACACGGGACAAGTAAGAGGAACTCAATGTCGTTCCAACACGAGTCGGAACAGAATCTGTTCCGTCTTCACTTGACGTTACATTTCTTAGAAGTCCTAGGTTCCGTCAGAAATTTTTCTGGACATTAGAGTCTTGGTCTTGTTGTCGTCACTAAGGTTTGTCTATAGTTTGGAGACCCGTAGGGATTAGAACCTTCGATTTCTGTACACAACCTACAGTTTTTAACAAAAGAAATTGTCAATCAGTTAATTGGATGGGTAGACAAAAATGGTAATCTTTTGGAATTGAGAGGGTACCATAGAAACGGCGATCTTACATGTCTTCGATAAATAAGTAGTCATAAATTATTTGTGAAGGACCCACGGAAGATACTTGGTGGGTCACCCTGAGTCTCGGTGGTCCTAAGAAGACCCGAAGTCTTAGTGAGGGGTTTCAGTAAGAGGACGAAGGTTATCTCTCTTCAATTAAGTAGGACGTTGAGATTTGAAAAAGTATACGTCTGTTAAAATAACACGAAGGTTTAAGAGTTGAAAATTTGGGATTTAAACCTTTTAACCCTGTTCCAAGGATTAGAGTGTTTCTCCCATAGCGTACTTTTGGTACAAAAGCTATTACTAAAGTGTATATACAATTAAGTATAGATTAAGAATCATAGACGTTGAGACTCCGATTTAAGCTCAAAGTGCCTTATTGTAAGATTATCATTTCAATGTCTTACGAAGTCTAGAGAGGACCTTTAACGTCGTTCAATACGTCTTTGTTAAATATAGACGAATTTGTAAATATGTGTAGATGTGCGAAAATGTGTTAATAGAGTTAAAAACAGAATCTCCTTTAGAGTATGTCACGATCATATTTATAACTTGTACAGATTCGATTTAAGTCTAATTCTTACCAGGGAAGTAGTAGTACAAGGGGTCGTAAGACTCTTATTGAACCTTTCGTTTTGTCCGTCTAAAAAAGTGAAGAACTATTCCTGTCTCACTCAAAGGCGTTTTGTTTCGTCGAGTTTCTTCTCTACGGTACAGAGAAAAGGCTCAATCACGATGACGTGAACAAAGATTATGTGGGAAGATTGACTAAACTGACATATCGTAGGACAGTGATTATTTTCCTTCTGTATCGGTCATTTATCGTTGTATTGGGGTTAGATCCTATGTGTTCACAGGGGTCTGAGGTCCTCAAGTCATAATGTAACATTATAAGTTTCTGGTTTCGGTTCAAGGTCTAGTTCATTTTCTTTTGTTGTACGATTTTAAGAATTTAAATCATCATATTTTATATCCTATTATCAAAATAATCCCTATACCTTTCAGAAAGATACTGTATGTCAAGTCACCAACGTCTCTTAATATGACCGTTTAAGTTGGTGTGACTTTAAAATTTAAGAGATTTCTGTTTGGTGGTAGTTCTTTCAAAATTTTTCCTCTGTGTCGGACATTCTTATGTGAAATTACATATATTGTATTTTTCATTATAAGAAATGGACAATTTTAAGGTGAAGTTCAATTTAGTCGTCGTTCATCTTTTTATCAATTTCCTATACTTTTGGGTCATTTTAACTCATTTTGGTGTCTTATTTTATCGTTTACTTATATTTTTATATCCAGCTGAGTTTAACTATTAGTCCTCTTCCATTTAATTTCCTCTGTAAAGATGGGTAGTTTAAACATTTGTACATCTTCTTATAATCTCCTTCCTTTACCGTTCGGTGAGGTCATAAGAACGGACTCTTTAGGGTATCTGTCTCCTCGGACCGCCCGATATCAGGTATCACAGTGTTTCTCAGTCATGTTGTCTCGTACGCGTGTGTGTGTGTGTGTGTGTGTGTGTGTGTGTGTGAGTGTGTGTGTGTGCCTTCTTATAATTGATTAAACTGAACCTAAATCCTTCTGTTAAACCGTTAGACTCAGTATCAACTACCGTCCTTCAACCGAATCTGGTGAACTATTTATCACTGGTATAAGTGATTCGGAGTTTTTTAGAGCGTCATTCGTCTGGTCCTTTGGGTCGAGTTTTTTTTTTTTTCGAGTCACTGATTAGGTTTCAGTACATTTAGATAACCATATTGGATCAAAATATGAACCAAGAGATTGAAGGTAAAAAGGTCTGGAGATTCGAAGAAGAATATTTAATCATTCGTGAATAAAAAAAAGAAAATAAACGTGACCGACGATTTGTAATCCGTAGTAAAAAATTCATTTTATGTATACTGGTATAGTGTACAACGAATTTAAAAAACTTTTAAGAAAATCGTTCTCACACTACAATTTATAATCAAAGAAACAAACCTTTATTTCCCGAATCAGATTTATGGGAAAATTTTTAGTGCAGAGATTTTAAGACAATCAAATACCCATAAGAGTTTCGTGAACGCGACACGTACACAGAAAGGGACAAAAGGGAAAAAAAAAAAAAGTTTTACATGAAAAAAAACAGACGTGACGTACCGTACTTATTAGAATTAAGGAAGTTGGTCCCTAACTTGGACACGGGGGATGTCACCTTCGGACCCCAGAATTGGTTACTTAGTGGTCCTTTCATGAACACGAGAAAACAAGTTCGGTCTACCCGGAGAGTCCAGGCGGAACACTTTGGTTTTAAATCTCTACGGTGAAGATCCTTAAAAGTCATATAAAATTAGACACGTCACTTTAAAATAAAGTGCTGATAACACTTTAAAATAAAGTGAAGATAAGTAATTTCAGAAATAGAGATCCTAAATTAGTGACTTTATATTAACACTCTTAGGTAATGTAATGATATATTATTATATTAAAATAATACATCACAATTTACGTATGATATGTAAATTTTTATTTCTTGGATGATGGTATTCACGTAAGTGATTGAAGACTGTACTTCAACAAACGTTCGATAAAAACTTTTGAATGAATGAGTTCCTCTATTAAACCACAGATATATAAAAGGAGATACTGTTTATAAATTATATACAGTATTTTTACTACCAGATTTGTACTACGATATTTTACTAAGTGTCTAGAAAGGAAATATTCTTCGAAGTTCTTACACTGGAACTTTTGAGTTGGTGACTCCCTTTCGTCTACCCCTCCCGTACATCAGTACTAGTTATCATTCTTTAGTGGGAACAATTGTTTTCGGTGATATACGAGTATTGTGTAGACGGATATATAAGGAACTAAGTCACTTTGCATACCTTGAGAATAAGTATTGAGATGGGTCCTATATTCTATATTTATCTAATTACACTACATGATCCAGGTTAGTGTCTTCAAATAAATTGTACTACTCTTTTTACTAAAGTGGACTTTTAAACTCGTTCCACACGTTCTCTTCTACTAGAAACCCGTCCTCTAGTTATTTGTGTACCCTCTCACAGTATATATAGGAGACGTGAAAAAAAAATGACAGCTCCAATTTCTCCGAAATCTTATAACTGAATTCCCGGGTGCAAATTGAGACCAAGTCTTCTTCATTTCATTAAAAGGGTCGGGAAAGAGTCCTTTAAGACTAAGTTGTCTAGATCTTACTCTAGGTTCTTAAACATAAAAAAAGTTTTAAAGGGTCCACTGTACACTTCAAGTACCCGATAATCGTATTATTTGACCCATCTTCCACCTTTATGAGAACGGACCTTTTAGGGTACCTACCTCCTCGGACCATCCGACGTCAGGTACCCCAGCGATTCTCAGCCTGTGCTGACTCGCTGAAGTGAAAGGGAAAAGTGAAAGTTCGTAACCTCTTCCTTTACTGTTGGGTGAGGTCACAAGAACGGACCTCTTAGGGTCCCTGACTCCTCGGACCACCCGACGGCAGATACCCCAGCGTGTCTCAACTTGTGCTGACTTCGCTGAATCGTCGTCGTCGTCGTCTTCCACCTTTACCTTTTTTTACGAAATCCACACCAAACACTTCTGTAAAAGAGACCACTGAGTCTGGACAAACGTTACGTTCTCTGGACTCAAAGTAGGGACCCAACCCTTCTAGGGGACCTCCTCCCGTACCGTGAGGTCGTAGGAACGGAACTCTTAGGAGTGTCTGTCTTCTTGGACCACCCAAATGTCCGGTACCTTAACATTTGCCACCCTGTGTTAGTTCGTTGATTCGTATGTCGCATATCGTGTTGAAATTTTTTTATTTGAGACTGGGTCTAACCGACTCAAGTATAAAACAGAGGTATAAAATGATCGATATTATCACATCCGTTTTTTGAGAAACACGGTGTAAAAGGAAGAAATATTTAACTCCCATTTTCTCTAATGGAGAGACAGACCTTATACTTGTTTTATGACTCAATTGTATACCTTTCGAGTATGTTGTCCAGGGTCGTAATCAGTTCACTTTTCGTTTTAGAAGGTGAAAGAAATAATAAGAACAAACAAAAATGTCTGTAGTTATACTCCAGTATAACTTTTCACTTTTGTCTTTTAAAGGAGAACGACAAAAAGAGTACTGAGAAGGTCGAAAGACCATTTGGACTGAACGTTGGGACAAGGAAAAGAAACGTCTTATTACTTGTAGGGAAAGTAAATAAGAAGTAGATAGACAGATCTGGGTGGTATAATTTTTTATAATATGGAAATGGTTCGAATAGAAAAAAAGAGGGCGAAAATCTAGTGGACTAGGAGACATTTGGACACGTCAAGAGGGTGAGGGTTGTAAAGGAACCAGTCTTGACAAATATATTCCGGCTACTTGTCAAGGAGACCCGTTTAGATAAAAAAAGGTGACGCAATTAGTGAAGGAGTACTCGAAAGGGTCACCGAGTCTACCATTTTGTAGACGGACGTTACACTCTCTGGACCCAAACTAGGGACCCAGTCCTTCTAGGGGACCTCCTCCCGTACCGTTGGGTGAGGTCATGAGAACGGACCTTTTAAGGTACCTGTCTCCTCGGACCATCCGAGGTCAGGTACCCCAGCGTTTCTCAGTCTCTGCTGACTCGTTGAAGTGAAAGTGAATTAGTGTAGGAGGAGTTTTAAGATGTCAGTAAAGTTTCATTATCTTTTCTTAAAGTTTATGTCTAATGTAAATGTTCACGATAATTTTACGATTTGTTACAGTTTTGGAGATATTAGACCACAAGTTAGATTTAACTCCTCATCCGTGAACCGTTAAAATATCAAAGTGGGTTTTCAAAAATAAAAGAAAAACAGTTCCCCGGTGTAAAACCAACTTCTTACATATACTTTATCATTCACTAACTTGATATGATATGTCGATTAAAACTAAACATACACACAAACGTGTATATATTTATGATATGGTATTTATTTTACATGTAAAACACATAATATATATATATTATGTATAAAATATATATTTAGTACAATAATTTCTAGTCTTTTTTTGATTAACCCCTCATTCATACGTCCAACCGTTTGTCTTCCATCTATTCACATGGTCTACATCTTCTGTCGTAAGTGTCTCGGATCACTACCCTACTCAGTCTCCTGGTTCTTTACTTCATTCCTTTGGTCAAACACTCTTCTTTTTTCCGTGACTCTGACCTTATAATCCTCTCTGTTCTGACGTCATAATGTAGTCAAACCGTTCCGACCTTGATACGAAGTGTTTTAGTGACAGAAGATATAAAAGTTCAGTCTCAACTGCTTTTCTCTTAAACGTATCATAGTCCTTCCACCTATACTTAGTTATCGGTGGTGGGAGACTACCAGTAATTCCAATCTCTACTGTTCTTGTCTCTCTGCGGAGTTCACGATTGAAAGGAGGTGGGACGGAGGTCGAGAAGAGATATGGATAGACGAGACGATGGGTTGATGTCGAAGTGTGGGTCCAGGGGAGCACCGAAATGAGGTTGTTCCTATGTAGACTGTGGTTCTCCCGATGACTCCCTGAAGACAGTGCAAGGTCGAGTGGAAAGTCTGAGTGTGAATGGTCTATTAACGTGGTGACGAATCCAGAATAAGGATTGTACTGATGGAGTAGACTGTATGTGTGTTACTAGAATGAAAGGACGAACTGTGACTGACTGGGTCTAAACTCTTAAGTCGGACCTAGAGTAACTTTTATTAACTTGTAATTCCTAAGAGTACGTTTTTCTCTGTAACCTTTACGCCAGAATTTCTGCTACTTAAATTGTCATCAAAAGGAGGGCTAAAGTAGGACCTAACACTCAGTCGTTGACTTTCGTTCTCATCCTGGTCTACTCACAACATCATTATATTCACCCTCGATTCAATCTTAATTCCTTTACTAGTAATTCAGAGGTTTCAGAAACCGTCAACAAGGGAGAAAAGTCTCGGAATCACCATGGTACGTCAGGACCCGTGTGTCATCTTTAGATGACTTTCAAATGTCATAAACTTTTACTTACTGTAGGTATTTTGACTCAACATGAAAAACAAATAATTATATGTATCTTTATTTCCTCTGAGAAAGACTAAAGGTAACTTTAAATTCTAGGTCTTCCGACACCTTCAACCACTAAACGGAAAGGTACCGATATAAAAGTCACGGATCTTGTTACAAGTCGTGTATAGTTACAGTCTTACATATATATATATATATTTCATCCATATACCTAAAGAAACCTTCCTTACTACGATTTCGACTTTGAGGTCATAAAACCGGTGGAGTACGCCTCCACTGAGTAACCTTTTCTGAGACTACGACCCTCCCTAACCCCCGTCCTCCTCTTCCCCTGCTGTCTTCTACTCTACCGACCTCCCGTGGTGACTGAGCTACCTGCACTCAGACTCACTCGAGACCCTCAACCGCTACCTGTCCCTCCGGACCACACGACGTTAAGTACCCCAACGTTTTTCAGCCTGTGTTGACTCACTGACTTGACTTGACTTGACTACATATACCTATTTCATTACCAACTACAGTCATCTGTAGTGTTTGGAAATAAATTTATCCATTTTATCTCCCAAGTCATTCAAATTAACAAGTAAAGGTTTTAGTCTCATATGTCTCACGATGTGTTGGTGTACACGACACGATACGAATTAACGAGTCAGCACAGGCTGAGAAACCCTGGGGTGCCTGAGACCGGGGGGTCCAAAGAGCCGGGTACCCCTAAGAGGTCGGTTCTTATGACCTCATCTAACGGTACGAAAGGTACCTAGAAAGGTTGAGTCCCTAACTTGAGTCCAAAGGGCGTAACGCCCGTTTAAGAAATGGTAGACTCGGTGGTCCCTTTGTGTTCATATGACCTCACCCATCGGATAGGGAAGAGGTCCCGTAGAAGGGTTGAGTCGTTAGGTTGGTGGACGTAACGTCCGTCTAAGAAATGGTCAACTTGATGGTCCCTTTGGGTGTGTTGGAGTAATTGTAGAGGTTTACAAATTAGCTAGTTAATTTATATCGAATCTTAAAGTCTCACGTTCTAGATTATCTTTTACTGATCTACCTTTCAAATACCAAAATCAGATTTATATTTATATATATATACAAATTATATGAGATAGTGTCCTGAGAAGTGACAACAACGAAAAAAAATTATCCGTTTTTAACTATAACTCCCAAAAAAGGTGGTAAGTCCTTTTAGTAAAAAACCGATATTTATAATTACCCAAATCATTATTTAATGTGTGAACTTACCGTAAAATAATGAATTTTGATTTTATAATTTTTGGAATAAAATTTACGTGTCTCTTTAGTACATTAAATTTAGTGGAATCTGAACCTTTACCTGACGTTTGGTTACGAATCTTTCTTCATATTAAGGACTTTATACATAAAACCATTACCCGGTTACACAAGGTGTCTACGTGGAGTTTTCTTTCTCCTATCTAGGACGTCAGACAATATAAAAAGTCGTCTATTCGTTAAAGAAAAATAAAAGAAGGGGTCCGGTAAGAAATTTTAATTATTGTATTTGTGACTTCAATCTTAACTATTTCTGATTAAAAAAACTGAGTTTCATTTTAAAAGATGAAAGACTTTTACTCAAATGATTGTTACAATATTCCGTTGTGACATTGGAAGAGTTTTTATTTAGAGTGTCTAACCGGTGTACTTTATATATAAGTTTTCACAGAGATTAAGCAGTAAGCTGTTAACCTTAAATTCGAACTGTCTTTAAATAAAGAGTTGACATATTGTCTACTTAAGGAGTCTTATTAAAATAGACTAGTAAAATCTCCGTCTTTAGTATTAAAATAAGTCCTAGTTGGTAATATAAGAATTAGTCATAAATAGTCCTGGTCTCGTATCCTATGACAAGTACGACATCAGAACAGATTTTAAGGAATTAAGATCAATGTTTTTATGATTTGTACATCAAACGTAATTCTATGAATCACATCATAATTCGATCGGGTGACAATACATTCTACTTTATCCAAAATTTAAATCGTAAATTTAGAAAGAGTCAAGTGATTAGTCTCAATAAAAGTACAGTGAAGGGGTATTTTTTTAAAGTCACTGAGGTGTAACTTGCGTTTTATTTTAGATCAACGAAAGTGAATTATTCATTCCTACAGAGATTAGGTGGGTAAAATAAAAAATCGGACTAAGAGTAACAAGAACTTGACTGGTGATGTATGGTCGGTGTATTGTGGAAGATGGTACAGACTGGTACAGACTTTAGATATACAGATTCCACAGACATGTAGTGTTTTTCTTGTTGACCTTTTACGAGGAAAGGGTAGTTTTGGAGGAGGGCAAGGACTTCCTATGTGGTTTACGAACGGGTATCAAAATGTTTTACAAGGGAAGGAAGGGAATGAACAGGTGAACGAAGTATCCACCGTGGAGAAACGGTAAAATATAATCTTAAAGAATATAAATATAGGTGGAACCAAAGATCCGACACTCCGACACTACTTCTCCCTAGAATAGAATAAGCATAAACCCAAATAGTATATTTATCTACAAAGGGTAATTCTGTAGTCAACTTAACTTGACTTGACTTAACTACTTAACTTATCTTAATTTAGTTTAACTTAACTTTGACCCTCGGTCCCATCACCACCCCTACCCTTATACTGTAGTCTAGTTAAATAAGTGTTTAGTTAATTGTTAATGTAAAGACCCGGGTTTACTCTGGACTCTAAAGATAATCAGTTACGAACCAGACAGTCAAGTCAGTGAGTTAACACAGGCTGGGAATCCTTTGGGGTACCTGACGTCGTGCGGTCCCAAGGGACAGGTAGTGGTTGAGTGTCTCGAATGAGTTTGAGTACAGATAACTCAGCCACTACGGCAGGTTGGTAGAGTAGGAGACAGCTGGGGAAGAGGAGGGTAGAAGTTAGAAAGGATCGTAGTCCCAGAAAAGTTTACTCAGTCGAGAAGCGTAGTCCACCAGTTTAATAACCTCAAAGTCGAAGTCGTAGTCAGGAAGGTTACTTATAAGTCCTGACTAAAGGAATCCTAATTGACCAACCTAGAGGAACGTTAGGTTCCTTGAGAGTTCTCAGAAGTAGTTGTTACAACCTTCATGTATTTTTCCTTTTTGTGGAATTTCTTAAGAGAGTTATTACGGAGTTCAATAGAGTACCCTCCTTCCTTCTTCTCTCGATTTAAAATGGTACGTTAAATATGTATCTCGGTAAATTAGAAGTTTCGGTGGTAAATTTCTTACACAAAGTGAATTACCCTTTCACTTCGGGTTTCAGTGTGTCACCAACACCCACTACTTTTTTCTCACTTTCGAGTCTAAACAGTTCGGGGTCCCACACACGAGAATGTTGGTTTAATTTAATAATGGGTGGTAAATTTTTTACAGTCATCCACGTCTTGACTGGGTATAGGGATCTTCATGGTTTCATTGTAAAAAACAAAAGTCAAAAAGAGATACTTGTATTTGTGAAGAGAAGATTGTAATCTGAGAAAACATATTCAGTGTACCAAGTTATTACAAAATGAACCATGTGAGTCGTGAAACGTATAATAAGATTGTGAGTGGATATTCAAAATACGATAACATAAGGTTAATACATAAGTCAAGTCAACGAGTCGACACAGGCTGAGAAAGCTGGGGTACTCAGTGTCGTGTGGTCCGGAGGGACAGGTAGTGGTTGAGGGCCTCAAGTGAGTTTGAGTACAGGTAGCCCAACCACTTCGGTAGGTCGGTAGAGTAGAAGATAGTAGGGGAAGAGGTGGACGGGGGTTAGGGAGGGTCGTAGTCCCAGAAAAGGTCACTCAGTTGAGAAGTGTACTCCACCGGTTTCATAACCTCAAAGTCCAAGTCGTAATCAGGAAGGCCTCTTGTGGGTCCTGACTAAAGGAAATCCTACCTGACCAACCTAGAGGAACGTCAGGTTCCCTGAGAGTTCTCAGAAGTGGTTACGGAATCAAGTTTTCGTAGTTAAGAAGCCACGAGTCGAAAGAAGTGTCAGGTTGAGAGTGTAGACATGTACTGGTTACCTTTTTGGTATTGGAACTGATTCTACCTGAAACAACCGTTTTATTACAGAGACGAAAACTTATACGATAGATGCAACCAGTATTGAAGAAGGTTCCTCATTCGTAGAAAATTAAAGTGCCGACGTCAGTGGTAGACGTCACTAAAACCTCGGGTTTTTCATTTCAGACTGTGACAAAGGTGACAAAGGGGTAGATAAAGGGTACTTCACTACCCTGATAATTGGTACTATTTATGATATTTAAAACATAGTAAACTGAAAATCCGTCAAAATATGGAAAATGATAATATCTATTTTAAAACCATTCGTGGAAACCCGGATCTGTGAAAACACGTAGACTAACAAGTAAACCAAAAATTTAAAGTTGAAATTACCTTTCCCTTTTCTTTCCGTGTCTCTTTAATTCGACATAGACTAAAGTGTGAAGACTTTTCACCTGAGGTCGGAAGTCATGTTTAATAGATTTTGTTCCAAAGAGTCGGACCTAGTGACAATTGTAAAACCTGGTCTAGTGAAACGACACCTCCTAAACGGACACATGATATTCTACGAATTGTCATAAGGACCGGAAATAAGGATCTACAGTGATCATCGGAGGTAGGTATATAAATACTGTTAGTTTTTACAGAAACTTACAGGTAGGACAGGACCTCCACCGTCTCACCCCCTCTTCACCTAGTATTCTGGAGAGGGGGTAACTTTTAGTGACATAAATAAAATTGACTGAATCAAGGTAATATCGGTAGTTGTAATATGTATGGACTGAAACCCTCTCCTTCCTTTTTTTAGTTGTATATTTGTATGGAGAAAAAGTTTTTGACCACCGCCAAGTATTCTTTCGTTGTTTATAACACGTAATATACTTTGATAGTTTTAGGAGTTGAATTTCCTTTACGTCGGTCGTAAGGACTTATGGTTTACTATAGGTTTTTACATGTCCTTTGTTCATGGTCGAAACACGGTTCTTCGTGTTTCGAGTTCCATATTTTCTGTTAGAAAATTATCGGACGTTATATTCTATGAAGAGTCATTGAGTAACTTTTTACTTCTATTTTGGAACTTATCTCTGTCTAACTATACATTTCTTTTTCTTCCTCACCTCCAATTACTTAATAAAGATTTAGTTATATTACATTATTTTAAGAGAGAAGACACTTTTACTCTTTAAACGTAAATACGGGTCACTTTATATCTACTTGTCACTAACACGAATAATGTGGACAGTGTCTCTTTTTTTAGTTCCGTGTAATAGATGATCAATGTGAAGAAGTTTTGACTAATTGGAATTATGTAAAAAGGGAAGTGACTAGAATGGCTCAAATGACTTATATCGTACAGAACTAATTTTAACGGGTGTAGAATTAAGTTCAGTGGGGAAAGAAATTGAACATATAGAATCTAGTGAAGAAATTTAATTGATAAATTGATTACCCTTATTACGTAAAGGAATTAGTACCCTATAAATTTTTGAGTTTGTCTCTCAAAGGTTTTACTTTAAAAGTTATTTTGATTCTTTTTCTACAATTTTAAAAACGGACGTACATATAAACCCTACCTTTAAGATACTCTTATTCTGTCTTAAGAAATTTTTCTGAGTCTCCGTTTAAAACGACTACAAATTTTCACGATACACAGACGTCAAACTCTGACAAAGTAGTACGAAAGAGATTGAGTTCGTAAAAATTCGAAGGTAATAAACCTTTAAACCCTCGTCCCCCTTGTCTCAGGAATTCACCTATAAAGACACTAACGATTGAGTCATAACCCGACACAAAACAATAAACGCATCAATCACTGACTAACTCACAGGAATTGTCAACTAGACTAAAATAGTAATTCTTATCATTTTTGTGGATTAATAAGTGAAAAGTCAGGTGTCAAATATTTCTTTAACTCTGGAGAACAGAAAAGTAATCCCAGTCTAGATGATGATAACACCGGTTTTAACGTGTTGTCTTTATCCACCCTTAAGAAAAAGTAATACCCGAAGGGACCACCGAACTAAGTACCTGGATTTAACTAAACACCTGGATTGTAAGGCCCAAGCATACGTTATAACAAGAAATGTCGTAGTCTGAAATGTTTGACCAACAGACTCCTCCGGAATGTTTATCAACACTTTTCTTCTCTTCTCTTTCCGTTTCCTCTTTTCCTTTCTATATGGCTCAAACTTACGTCTCAAGGTTCCTTATCGTTCCTCTCTATTCTTTCGGAAGGAGTCACTAGTCACGTTTGTTTATCTCCTTTTATTATCTTACCCTTTCTAATCTCTAGAGAAGTTCTTTTAATCTCTGTGGTTCCCTTGTAAAGTACGTTTCTACCCGTGTTACTTCCTGTCTTTGTCATACCTGGAATTTCTTCGTCTTCTATAATTCTTCTCCACCGTTCTTATGTGTCTTATTGATATGTTTTTTCTAGAAGTACTGGGTCTATTGCTGCTACTACACTAGTGAGTGGATCTTGGTCTGTAAGACCTTACACTTCAGTTCACCCGGAATCCTTTGTAATGATGCTTGTTTCGATCATCTCCACTATCTTAAGGTCAACTCGATAACGTTTAGGATTTTCTACTACGACACTTTCACGACGTGAGTTGTACGGTCGTTTAAACCTTTTGAGTCGTCACCGGTGTCCTGACCTTTTCCAGTCAAAAGTAAGGTTAGAGTTTCTTTCCGGAACGGTTTCTTACGAGTTTGATGGTGTGTTAACGTGAGTAGAGTGTACGATCATTTAATTACGAGTTTTAAGAGGTTCGGTCCGAAGTTGTCATACACTTGGTACTTGAAGGTCTACAAGTTCGACATAAGTCTTTTCCGTCTCTTTGGTGTCAAGTTTAACGGTTGTAGACGACCTAGTAACTTTTTCGTCCTGTCAAGATCTATTTGTAGATGAAGACGAAATGACTGATGTGGTTTCATAAACTGACACCTAGTGTTGTTTGACACCTTTTAAGACTTTCTCTACCCTTACGGTTTGGTGGATTAGACGGAAGACTCTTTAGACATACGTCCAGTTCTTCGTTGTCAATCTTGACCTGTACCTTTTTGTCTGACCGAGGTTTAACCCCTTCCTCATGTAGTTCCGATAACAGTGGGACAAATAAATTGAATATACGTCTCATATAGTACGTTTTACGGTCCGACTTACTTCGTGTTCGACCTTAGTTTTAACGGCCCTCTTTATAGTTACTAGAGCCTATACGTCTACTGTGGTGGGAATGTCGTCTTTCGCTTCTTCTTAGTTTCTTAGAGAACTACTTTCACTTTCTCCTCTCACTTTTTCAACCGAATTTTGAGTTGTAAGTCTTTTGATTCTAGTACCAGAACAGGGTAGTGTAGTACCGTTTATCTACCCCTTCGTTACTTTTGTGATTCTCCCAAATAAAACCCACCGAGGATTACCATTGACGTCGGTATTCTTGTTTGAATGAGGAACCTTCTTTTCGATACTGGTTGTCCGTCGTATAATTTTTCGTCCCTGTAATGAAACGGTTGTATCCAGGTAGATCAGTTTCAATACTAAAAAGGTCCTTAGTGTATGCCTACACTCTCAACCCGATATTTCTTTGACTCGTGACTTCTTAACTACGAAAACTTGACACAACCTCTTCTGAGAACTCTCAGAGAACCTGTTGTTCCTCTAGGTTGGTCAGTTAGGATTTCCTCTAGTCAGGACTGATATGTAACCTTCTTGACTACGACTTCGACTTTGAGGTTATGAAACCGGTGGACTACGTTTCTTGACTGAGTAAAATTTTCTGAGACTACGACCCTTTCTAACTTCCGTCCTCCTCTCCCCTACTGTCTCCTATTCTACCAACCCATCGTAGTGACTGAGCTACCTGTACTCAAACTCGTTCGAGGCACACAACCACTACCTGTCCCTTCGGACCGTACGACGTCACGTACCCCAGTGTTTCTCAGTCTATGTTGACTCACTGACTTTACTTAACTTGAGGAACACCGAGTCGTCATTTCTTAGGTGGACGGTTATGTCCTCTGTGCTCAAGATAGGGACCCAACCCTTCTACGAGACTTCTTCTTTTACCGTTGGTTGAGGTCGTAAGAAAGGATTATTTAGGGTACCTGTCTCCAAGGAATTCCCGACGTCAGATACGTCAACGTTCTCGACCTGTACTAAACTACTGATTTGTTGTCAAAAAAGTAATGTTTAGATGTTCTAACATACTTCTCGTCTTTACACCCTGGGTTCCTCCACAGGCCACGGTGTACTCCTCTTGTCCCTTGGAGAATCTCATTAAGTGATCTTGTCACTCAAGATTCGTGTAGTAAAGAAACGGTTACTTCTGAAGAACTAATAATTTTCACTTTACGTACAGAGTTAATTTTAAAAAACTCTTTACGAGGTAGTCTTTATAAGAAACGTCGAAGTATTATCAGCTCGATATTTTGGTCATGAATACAAAAATTAGTTGTTAGAGAACCCAAACACGACATTTTTAGTCCCATTTAATTAAAGAACAGATACATGTGTGTTTCACTTTATTTTTTTATTTCGGTAGAGGGACAGTAGTAGTCCCTATTACCACCTAAGTAATGAACTGAGTATGGGTGAGATATCATAGAACTTGCCGTGTTTATTAGTGCACTGAAAGTGGAGTACGAGTGTGAGTTGGGGGTGAGAGTAGAGACCCAATCTAGTGAAAGACGAACCGAGAGACTTCCCTTTCATACATCAGATACCGAGTCTCTTTCTTTTTTAGTCACATAACTTCGTCCCGACTTTAACGTATATAAGACGAACCTACTTGTTTATTATTTAACAAGAACAATCCAGATAGATTACATTATATCGATCAATTTGTATCATGTGTATGTGAAAAAGTCTTAATTTAATGAAAAAGGTTCAAAGAAAGTTATGTATTATTTTTCTTACGAGTGATTCAATTGTGTGTGTGTATACGTACATGTATGTTGATTGTCCTGATACAACAATAAGTCAGTCATTCAGTACAGGTTGAGAGAAGTTGGGGTACCTGACGTCGTGTGATCCGAAGGGACAGGAGGTGATAGAAGACCTCAAACGAGTTTGAGTACAGGTAACTTAGTCACTACGGTAGGTTGGAAGAGTAGGAGACAACAGGGGAAGAGGAGGACGAAAATTAGAAAGGGTCGTAGTCTCAGAAAAGGTTACTTAACCGAGAAAAGTACTCCACCGGTTTCATAACCTCGAAGTCGAAGTCGTGGTCAGGAAGGTCACTTATAAGTTCCAACTTTCATACGGTTTATAAGGGTAGAAATTTCGTGTTACTTCATCAATCTGGACTCAAACATCTTATAAAAATCTTCAAAGAAATTAATCTTACGTTCGAGATCACACTATTTACACACACAGCCAATATTCTCTTTAAGATGTTCCTTATTCATTCTTATTCGTGTTTAGATCAACAAAAATCTTGGACGACTCTAAGTCAAGAAGTTGTTGTCTAGGTTCTTTTCACACTCTGTTTTATTTACAGGATAAAAGAAAGAACACGAACCTCTAATTCAACTTATACACTGAAGTAGTAAAAGAACGTGAAAAAACGTTAAGACCCCGTTAACGGTTACTGTGCAAAAAGAGTTGATAAGACTCCTTAGTTAAGTTTGGAACAAATGTGTTTTTACAGGTCCTTTTTTTTTATAAATCGACTTTATATCAGAGAGAGAGAAAGAGAGAGACCGGTCAGGACGGGTAAGTCTCTATAATTCTGAAAAAAGGATACCGTTAATTATGTTTTAACGGGTGTAGGTAGTAAAAATTACGTTCATTATAAGTTTGGGTAGTCCCTTTATATACTTTCTATTTATGGGTCTGACGAATTCCACCAGAGTTCCAGTTCGAGTTACTAAGTAGTCTTTGTAAATGTTCGTAACGTTTAACGAATATTAAACGATCGTTTGAAAATCTTGTGAGATGACATTTATTCAAAGTGGAGACCTAAAACTTTACCGGTTATGTTCAAAACTGTTTCTCTGTCCGAACTTGATCCAATTTACTTTCTCTCGTATAGACAACGGTCCCTTCTAGTCTCCATCTGTCTGAGGGGTCACGGGAAATGGTGATCTCCGCGACTCTGTTCTGATGAATCGTAATTCGAACGTGAATGAAAACAAATACCTTCTGTACTTATCGCACTCCAAACACCTTATACAGTGGAGACTTAAAAAAATTGTCTTCTAAATAGTTAGCCTGTTTAGATCTTCCGTTTAGCGTCCTGGAAACGGTTAAAGATTTAACCTGTAGGTAAGTTAAAATATTGTCTACAGACTACGTCCTATGTCGTACGAGCCTCGACCACGTACCCCTACTGGGTCTCTCTACAATACCCCTCCCTCCACCCTCCCCCCAAGTACAAACCCTTGCGTACATTCTTAATTTCTAAAATTTTAAATTTTTTATTTTTTATTTACTTCTCCAGTTATACAACGAATGTACTCTACTACTAGGGACTCGTGTCTTTGGAACTCATTTTTGATTCTACTTTACACTTTGGTCCTGTTTTATAGCAGGAAGATACTCTTTCATCACTTTTCGTGACTGTATCACCATATCTGTCACCTCCTTTTTATTCACAAGGAAAACCCCTCGAGTTTGTTTCTCCCTTCGAAACACGTACTTTGGAGGTCCCTTCAGCTAATTTTCCTTTCTCGTTCCTAATTGCGACAGTATGTTAAAATTTTATCGTGGTCTACTTTTTCTTGGTAGCCAACGAAAGTACGAATAAAAAAAGGTACTTCTTTTCAACATAGTCGAGACCACCCCGTCTAGTCTACTAAAATCTTTGGTGTAGGAGTAATGAGTCTTCGTCTAAGGTGGAAAGTCATAAAGTCATAATAATCAAGACAGGGGTTAAAGAACGAAACTTTGGTGACGTACACAAGAGTCACCAGGTCACTGGTGACGACTACGATTAGTACCGGGAGTAAAAGTATTGGTATCACTACAACTTGTGCTTCATCCAGTCCGTTCTCCCCCTTTTCAATGTTGACCCCTCACCCAGTCACACACGATCTTTATAAGTTGTGTGTGTAACGGGAAATTTTTACCGATGATTTCTTCTCAATTTTTATTAACGAAGTGGAAAAGACTCAAAAATTAATATGTACAAGTGATAACCACCTGTGACTCGGGTAAAAGATATCGTTAAGTGTACAGATCTTCAATTGTAAAGTACGAAAAGAAAAACGAAGACGTAGGTGAGAAGAGACATCATCTTATTGACCCCGGTGCAGTGGGTCCCTTTGTTCCTATATAGGGGGGAGAGAGGACACGGGAAGTTTGTTTCATATAAGAGGTTAAGGAGAAAAAGAAAAATAATTATTCCTTCCGGTTTACTCAGTGTTAGGAAGACATCGAAGAAGCGAAACTTGAGTCTCCCATTGAACAATTAACTCCCAAGTTATTTCTTCCAAAGGAAACAGATTAGATCAAAGTCGTCGCATAACCAATAGGCAACGGTGTATTGTTTATTGGGGGAACTTTTCTAGTAGCAAACATTAAAAAATATCGAAGGGACTTAGCCTTTCAGATTACCCCGTGTCACTTCAGTCAGGTAGGGACGAGGTACCACAGACTCTAGAGTCGACCTAGAATTTCTTATGCCGAGGTTGATCCATTGGTGAACAAGTGAACACGTAGAACGTCGACTATGTCCACCTCTGAACCCGACCCGACAACTGACCTCATAGATGGGGACCGAGGGTACACTGGACCCGAAAGGACATTGTACTACCTGCTGAGGGTTTCCGCATACAATACACTATCTTTCTTTCTGTTTCTCTCTGTCTCTTAGTCTCCCTCTCTTTACCTCTTCCTTACTCCGATATAGAAAAATAAAGACTACGAGTCTTCTGTGTGCCCTAGTGAAGGAGACAGGAGATAACGTGTCCTGTCAGTGTTCCCTTCTCTTCTTTTTGGGTAGTAGGTACACTCACCTCACAGTCGATGTAATCTTCTCCTCGTATACCATACTCTATCATAACCTTCCTGATAGTGGTGGTCATAATCTTACGATAACACACAAACTGAAGTCAACTGAAAACCACACACGAGTCAGCTAGTCAGTGTAGACTGAGACACTGGAGTACCTGTCATCGGGTGGTCCGAGAGACAGGTACCCTAAAGGGTCCGTTCTTATGACCTCATCCAACGGTAAAGGAAGAGGTCTGAAGACCTCCTTCCTATTTAATAATTCAGGAGTTACGTGTTGATAAAAGTCGTCAATAAAGTCAAAGTGTCAGTACTTAATAGAATGTTCCGTTGTACGATTCTTCACAATATTCTCATAAACAAATGTGATTCTATGTCTTAGACGGAAGTATCTAGATTATTCAAATTACCGAATGTAAAGGTGTACATTCGGTAATTTTAGAAAAATCTCGAATATAGTCGATAAAGTGAAACTGGGAATTTCTAAGAATACTAATCAACATAGATAAAACGTATACTCATTTGACTTTAAGTCTTCACAAGTCCCTGAATGGGTGCCAGTATGTTCATTACTTTTTACCTTTGTTCTGAGTACAATATCTCTTTTGAAGGATAATAAAGAAATAACATATCACTTCCGAAAAGATAAAAATAAAGAAGGAGTCAAGTCAAGTCAAGTCAGCGAGTCAGTACAGGTTGAGAAACGCTGGGGTACTTAGCGTCGTACGGTCCGAGGGGACAGGTAGTGGTTGAGGGCCTCAAATGTGTTTGAGTACAGGTAACTTAGCCACTACGGTAGGTCAGCAGAGTAGGAGACAGTAGGGGAAAAGGAGGACGGGGGTTAGGGAAGGTCGTAGTCTCAGAAAAGGTTACTCAGTTGAGAAGTGTACTCCACCGGTTTCATGACCTCGAAGTCGAAATAGTAGTAAGGAAGGCTTCTTGTGGGTCCCGACTAGAGGAAGTCTTATCTGACCAACCTAGAGGAACGTCAGGTTCCCTGAGAGTTCTCAGAAGAGGTCGTGGTGTCAAGTTTTCGTAGTTAAGAAGCCACGAGTCGAAAGATGTGTCAGGTTGAGAGCGTTGGTATGTACTGGTGACCTTTTTGGTATCGGAACTGATCTGTCTGGAAACAACCGTTTCATTACAGAGACGAAAACTTATACGATAGATCCAACCAGTATTGAAAAGAAGGTTCCTCATTCGCAGAAAATTAAAGTACCGATGTCAGTGGTAGACGTGACTAAAACCTCGGGTCTTTTATTTTAGACTGTGACAAAGGTGACAAAGGGGTAGATAAACGGTACTTCACTACCCTGGTCTACGGTACTAGAAGCAAAAGACTTACAACTCGAAATTCGATTGAAAAAAGTGAGAGGAGAAAGTGAAAATAGTTCTCCGAAAAATCAAGGATGATTTGAAAATTTTTCCATTAAAATATCGTATTTTTATAATCAAGTTTATTTTGATAATATTATAACACAAGTCGTGAAGAATTATATGGGGGGAGGTCAAGGGTGTATTTTTTTTTTGGTTGATTGCCCCTACTACTTTCCATCTTTGACTGTTTCTCTTTACCGGTTATTCCTCTCGTTCAAGTCTATCGAGGAACCCCTAGACAGACGGGACCCAACAATCTGCAATACATAGTCAACTTTCATTACCTATAAAGGGAAGGGAATCTCGAAACATCTGTGTAGGGTTATCTATAAAATGACTACATCTAAAATTCTTACGAACTTCGTACATTCGGTTTTTTTTTATGAGTTGTGTCGTTATATTTACTTTTCTGTTGCCACTATAGAATTACTTTTCTTTATTTTGATGGTACACTAGGTCGTTAGGGTTATGAAACGAATGTGGGACTCTTTTGAGTGTTAAGTTTTTCTGTGTACTTGGGGTTTCAAGTAACGTTGTGATAAATATTATAGGTCCTGTACCTTCGTTGGATTTACAGGTACCTGTCTACTTACCTATTTTTTCGACACCATGTATATGTGTTACCTTATAATGAGTCGGTATTCTTCCTTGTTTAAACTCAGGTAACATTACTTCATCTACTTGGATCTCGGACAAGATATCTCATTTCATTGAGTCTTTCTCTTTTTGTTTGTATAATTACGTATATATACCTTGGATCTACGATTTCGACTTTGAGGTCATGGAGTACACTTCTCAACTGAGTAACCTTTTCTGAAACTACGACCCTCCCTAGTCCCCGTCCTCTTCTTCCCCTGCTGTCTCCTACTCTACGGACCTACCGTAGTGACTGAGCTACCTGCACTTAGACTCACTTGAGGTCCTCAACCACCACCTGTCCCTCCGGACCGCACGACACTAAGTACCCCAGCGTTTCTCAGTCTGTGCTGACTCACTGACTTGACTTGACTTGACTTGACTTGACTTGACTACCTTAGATCCCTTTGCCATGACTACTTGGATAAATGTCCCTTCTTAACTTCTACGTCTGTACCATGCCGGACCACCCGTGTCGACCCCTTCCTCTCCCACCCTGTTTACCTCTTTTATCGTAGCTGTATATGTGTGACACACGTACGAGTCAGTGAGTCAGTACAGACTGAGAAACGTTGGGGTACCTGACTTCGGGTGGTCCGGGGAGACAGGTACCCTATAAGGATCGTTCTTATGACCTCACCAACGGTAAAGGATGAGGTCCCCTCGTAGAGTTGTGTCCCAAACTTGGATACAGAAGACGTAGAGGACGTAAAGTCGTCTGAGATGACGACTCGGTGTCTCCTTCGGGTATATATGTGATAATTCACATTTTATCTATCGATCGCCCGTCGACGACATATCGTGTCTCTCGGGTCGAACACTATTGGATGTCACCATCCTACCCCCTCAACCTTCCGAGACCTCCCTCCGTAAAATATATACGAATACTGACTAATCGTGACTATGTGCGTCTCTGGTTGTGTCTTAATGTTTCGATAAAAGGAGGTTAATTTTTTTTATTTACTTTTCCGTGAATTAGAAACAGACCTCAAATACAAGTAAGAGATCCCAACAGTGTTGTCTCGTGGTGTTTGACTCACCGAATGTGTTATCGTGAAAGAACAGTGTTGAGGTCTCCGACCTGTAGGTTCTAGTTTCACAACCGTTCAGACCAAGGAGGACTCCAGAGAGAAGGACCGAATACCTACCAGTGGAAGAGTGATACAGAAGTGAAACAGAAGGGAGACACACACAGAGAAAGAGAAGTGTGCCACAAGGAAAATATTCCTATGGTCAGTACAACGTACTTTCGGGTAGGATTACTGTAGTGAAATTGATTAATGTAGATATTCCTGGGATAACGGTTTATTTCAATGTGAAAATTCGTAATCCAATCCTGAAGCTATATAATTACACCACCACCACCAAATCAACGATTCAGTACAGTCTGAGAACACTGGGATACCTGATATCGGGTGGTCCGAGGATAACAGGTATTTTAAGGGGTCCGTCCTTATGACCTCACCCAACAGTAAAGGAAGAGGTCCCCTAGAATGGTTGGGTCCCTACCTTGGACCCAGAGGGAGTGACGTCCACCTAAGAAAAGGTTGACTTGGTGGTCCCTTCGGAAATATAACTACAGTCTCAACGTGTTAAGATGAGTATTGTTTTAAGACAGTTGAGATGAAGTTTTGTTTGTTTGTTTGTTTATCTTTTCAGAAGGATTACTGTGACTTCTGTGTTGTAACTTATCAGTAAGCCGAAATATGACTAGTCCTCCTTTAGTACAAAGTGGTTTCTCTAGTCTCCTCGACCGTTTTTTTCCGTTTGTACCCCGGTGCTAATAGGTAGGTACTTACGCCCACTCAACTCAATAATATTTACGTTTATCATAGACGTAAAAGTATGGTCCCGTCCTCGGTTGTGTCTCCGTAAAAAGATAATGAAAAATCAAGTAGATGGTGGTAGGTAAATAAATTCAACGGAGATATTGTGGGAAATACAGACCCAAAAAGACTTACTAAGGTTATATACTTTCCTGTCCCAGATGAGTCTTTGATCAAAGTATTACCGGAACGACGGTTTATACGTCCGTCTTGGGTCCCTAAATACTTATTTATTTCCGTTTGAAAGTCTATGGAACGGTTTACTTAAGATTTTTTTAATAAGACTTCCGTGACTCTCTTTCCCTTTATTTAAAACTAAGTTCTGACTACGGTTCTGACACCTGAAGTATTGTTAAGTCTAAACTGAAAATTTTACAATGTCCTTCCATTGAAATTTTGACTAGACCTTCTATAGATAAAATTCATGTGAATAGTAAAGTAACAAATTCAGAGAAGAATAATTTTTATATCCCCCTTTTATTTGTGGGACGATGTAATATGAAAATCCAAAACGTTTTCCGTAACCTCACCTCTTCATTCACGGATTTGTGTAATTTAAAATTACCGTCGAACCATTTAAAGTAAAAATTTACAAAGTAATACTTTTTAAATTTTGTATACTTTTTTCTGATTCTATTACTCAATGGTATATATGAATAGTGTACCAAGTTATTAATAGTTCTTAAACGGTGCAAATGAAACAGACACCAGAGAGAGAAAAGGGAAGGAAGGAGGAGAAAGAGGAAGAGAAAGAGACTTAATAATTTATCTCGTGGTCGGTGATAAAATAGGACTGTATAAAAGTTCGTTTGGGGATCTTTAACATTTATAAAAATGTTCCGAGTAACGACAATAATTTGGATTGTCTTAATTGTATTATGGAATTTCAGCAGATTATGGACCATGGGTAAGTTTGAAGGACGTAGTAGAGGTTTACACAAACATCGACAAAACAAACTTAGTCCCAGACTTATTTCAGGGGTGTAGTATTATTGGATAGCGAAATTCTTCGATTTAAACACTACTAAACTATACGTCGTTACCTTTCAATTATTTAAAATCATATAAAAATATAATAGAGACGTATAAAAGTGTGTATTCTTATTACTATTGTCGTTCAAATCCCAGTTTTCCATTAATTTTAACACTGATTATTATAATCTTTGTCGATGAACTCTGTATTTTCTACACCCAAGTCAGGGACTAACCTCTTCTAGTGGACTTCCTCCCGTACTGTTAGGTGAGGTCATAAGAACAGACCCTTTGAGATACCTGTCTCCTCGGACCGTCCGATGTCAGGTACCTCAGTGTTTCTCAGTCTGTGCTGACTTCGCTGTCGTACGTACGTGAACTTTTTCCCTCTTTCATTTTACCTCATGAAGAAGAAATGATTGTTTCAGGACTAAAATAAGTGTATATAGAAGGTACAGGAAGTCCCTTCCTCCTCCGTCGAAGTCTCTTATCTAGGTTGAACTTAACTCGGTTGAACTACTCCGATCACCACCAGAGTAGTGGAACCGTCATTGGCCAAATACACATTTGTGTCCCTACTGTAAAATTTGTCACTCTGAATTTTTCTTCAATGACATTTTTCAAGAGGAGTACCACTTTTTCAGTGTGTGTAGTCCTTTATAGGGAAGTACAAGGAGATTTAATGGACTCACACCCTAACGTTAACTGAAACGACGACAAGTCAATGATTCAGTATAGACTAAGAAACACTGGGGTACTTAACGTCGTACGGTCCGAAGAGACAGGAAGTGATAGAGGGTATCAAACGAGTGTGAGTACAGACAACTCAACCACTACGGTAGGTTGGTAGAGTAGGAGACAGTGGGAGAAGAGGAGAACGGGAGTTAGAAAAGATCGTAGTCCCAGGAAAGGTCACTCAGACGGGAAACGTAGTCCACCGGTTTCATAACCTCGAAGTTGAAGTCGTAGTCAGGAAGGTTACTTATATGTTCCAACTAAAGGGAACCCTAACTAACTAAACTAAAGTAACGTCTCTTGGAACGTCTCTTGCGTTACTTTTTATACTTTTCTGTTAACTGATCGATAGGAGGTAATTACTTCTCTCCACCGTATTCTTTTTTAGGTTTTACGACTTGTAACCCTGAAAGGACTACCAGGTCACCAATTCTGAGTCACGAAAGTTACGTCCACCGTGACCAAGATAGGGACCAACCCTACTCACCACGTCGGTTTGTCCTTTTGTTCTTTCGTTTACGATTTGTACCGTCTTCTCTTCCTTTGATCCTTCGACACTGAAACTGCTACTACAACTGGGAAATCAATTTTGTACTTCAGTGAGAAGGTATTCTGGACAAACACAACTCAATTATTTATTATTTAACTCGGTACATCGGTACAAAAACAGTAAACGATGGATTAATGTGTCACGTAACGTACATCTTTCTCGTGTATAAATTGACCAGAATAATAGTTCTTCAGATCCCGAAGGGGTTTCAGAGTTATCATTTCTAAGACGGACAGTTACGTGTTCAAGATACGGACTAGGTCTTTCTAGGGTGTACGACACCTCGTTGTTCGGGAACGTAGTGTTGATGACTCAGACACGAGTCTAGGGTCTTAGACGTTGATAACTCGGTAGACGGTGTGGATGGCGTGGATGACTTGGGGCCAGGGACTCTCAGGTACGAGGTGTTGTTCTCTTCGGTGCCGTTACTCTCCGGACGTGTGGCGTTGATCTCATCTTGGGTGAGTGGTTTTGTTTTCTTTTTGAGTTCGTCGTTGCTTCTGGGTGTGTCAGTTTTTGTTTATTTATTTTAATATATATTTTTTTCTTCAGATTTCTTTAACGGGTTTGGAAGGAGAGACTTGTGTAAAATCTGTGTAGAATTTGTCACAAAACGATCTCACTTCCATGAGATGTAAATTGGTATTACATCCGTTCCGTGAGACGAACTAGGAGAGTGTATATAAGAATGAATAAGTATTGTTATCGAAAAGTCACATCAGTATCCATTCGAACAACGTAGAGGACTTTAGATACCAAGTAGTGTTTTTCTGACGTACAGGAGTTTGAGAAGAGATTTCTCCGGAAGGAAGAATACGTTAGACTAAGAGGGAACATCTGTAAGAGGGGAAATTGGAGGAGTTCACCACACAAGTAGCGAGTCAGCACAGGTTGAGACGTCTTGGTACCTGACGTCGTGGGGGGAGGAGAGGAGGGGGGGGTAGGGTCGGGTGCGAGGAGACAGGTACCTTAAGAAGTTCGTTCTTACGACCTCACCTATTTGATAAGGGGAGAGGTCCCCTTGAAGGACTAGGTCCTTAGCTTGGATGCGTAACTCCCGTCTAAGAAATGACAGACTCGGTGGTCCTGTACTTCGTCAACAGGTCGGACTGGAGTGATTACGAGGGTCTGGTACGAGGGACGAGTCTCGGGTTGCTCTGACATAGTAGGTGATGAATAACAAGGACACTGGTTGGATGTACGTCCAAGGATGAGTAGAAGAGTGAAAGTGCCGAGTGACTAGGAGAACAGTATTAAGAACTGGTAAAGTGATTCGTATACCTTTAGGAAGGTTATAAAACCGAGAGTCAGAAACCTGAGAAGACGTTAAACTGGAGGTGGAATAGAGTCCCTTAAATAGACGTCGGAGTTGAGGTCCTTGAGGTAGACAAAGGTCGAGTGTACGGTTACCGAAAAGATAGGGTGGTCCTGAAACTTGGGTGACTAGGGTAGTGATGGGTCACAGAGGGAGGAGGTACTAGAGGAAACAAGGGAGACAAGGACCTAATTTAAGGTGTCAGTTAGTAAAGTGAGTGAGGAGTCGTGTCTGTGGGTTAGAGGAACGGGTAGTGTCGAAGACAACTTGAAAAGACTGTTTTGGTGGTTGGATCTATATTATTGGATACGGGAAACACCGACGTATTGTTGTCTTACATTTTCCTTCTGTCGGTGTGAAGAAGTATGGTGAAACTTAATTATCGGTATTGTGGGTTAGTACAAGAATTATGGATCCTTGGTTTGACATTAAGCAATCTGGTAAATACGAAAATTATACCATTAACTGAGGAAGTGTGGAAAAAGAACTAGGAGTTTGGAGGTCGTAAAGGAGAGGGTTGGAACACATTTTACTTACTGAAAAGAAGGATGACAGATTTTCTTAAGATCATTATTCATTAAATCAAAGTACTCTTTCTCCTAATCTGTCAAAGGGGTAATCTTTATTTAGTACCCAAAGGGGCCACCGAGTCACCATTTCTTAGGTGGACGGTTACGTCCTCTGTGTCCAAACTAGGGACTCGGCCCTTCTAAGATGTACGGCATCTCGTTGATTCCGGCACATGACGTCGATAACCCGGACACGAGATCTCGGGTCCTTAACGTTGGCAACTCGGGTCCACGGCGTTTATGACTTTGGGCACGTGGATCTCGGCCACGAGACTTTGTTGTCTTCGGTGACGTTCCTCTTCGGGTGCGTGGTGTTGATCTCTTATCGGGGACGAGGGTGTTATCTCAGTTCAGACTCGTCGTTAGTTCTGGGTCGTGTCGTCCTTTATTTGTTTTTAAAATTTTTATTTATTTAGTACTTTGGATCTGTTTTATATTTTCTTCCAAAAGACTTTCGTTCTATCTTGATTATCCTGTTATTTTATAACACCAAATACTAGGTCCTCTTCTTCTTTTGTGACTCAGTAGCAAATAGGGTACCTGTGAACGGCAAACCCTACTCAATACACTTCCCGACTCTTTGAGTTTCGAGTAAGTTATAAGAAAGACCAGATGTCCCTGTTTACATTCCTCTATCCAGATTGTTTCCTAATAGGACCTTTTTGGTGTGTATGAAACCAGAACCTTTTATTTTTGGTCGATATGGTATTCTTATTTTGGTTGAGACTTTGTCTATTTCAAATTTAATAAAGTTAGGGACATTAACCTAACCTACTAAGTCTAACGATTGTAAGAATCTATAGATGGTCTTCGTTCTTATGTAAGAGGGACTTCCTTTTTTAGTAGGATAAAAAAATCTTTATAAAAATGTATACTTTAAATCGTAAATTAGTTTTTTCACAAGTACTTTATCTGTGATAGTGTGTTTATTTTTTCTTTCCATTCTTAATATTCTCTTTTAACTATGTGTCTATTCTTAAAATTTTCTTATACCTTTCGATATTTTGTTCTATCAAAATCTGGACTTTTTATATTCTTAGTTTTAATTCTTAGATTTTCTATTGAAATCGTTGTCTAAGTTGTCTGGAGATTTCTTATCATAACTTGACCTTCAGTCCTTCTTCTTTTATAAATTTGTGTTGTCGATCTTTTATATACGTACTTTTATCTCTTCTCTTTTTTTTCTTTCTTTGATAGATTATAGTACATTAATTTTAGGGTGTTCCTTTCGTTTTATCTCGTCTACATTATAAACTTTTTTTTACCAACTTTAAAAAGGTTTTACATACTTTTAATACTTGTCTGAGTTCTTCGTGACACTCGGTGTTCGTCATATTAAAAAACAATTTTTCCATGTAACAAAATTTTCCAACTTTTACTTTTTATTTTATTTTAGAATGTTGACGTCGTCCCCGTTTTTCTCTAATTAGACTGTCCTAGTCTTATCTGACGTCCTCTAAAAACTTCTCTTTGTTGTCTTCTGTGTCTCGAATATCGAAGTTTCATCTCTCTCTTTTATTGACGGCTGTGTCTTACGTTGGGGGTTTCTTGTGTAAGAAGTTTTCACTTCCTTGTTGTTTCTATAAAAGACTGTTTCTTTTTGACTCTTTTAAATCGCGGTCGTCTGAACGTCATTTCCTTTGGGATTTTTCACAAAAAGTCTGTCTCCCTTTACTTTGGTCTACCTTCGAGTCTTTAGGTACTTCCTTACTGTTCGTTATTTTTACTATTTGTGTACCTTTCTAAACTTACCTATAACGAAGTTTCTGTATTATTTTCATATCACTATAAATTGTTTATATAGATACGATTCTTTTATACGTACACACACGTTTTAATTAATCTGTTATACCGTAACTACTTTTTCCTTTATGTATCTGATCATTTTACCTCAAGTCTAGTTCTTCGGTTGTGTCAGTATATGTCTATAAGTAAAATTCGGATTACACCGTGAAGTCTCTAGACCTGTTCCTTACCAGAAAGATGATTCACCACGACTCTTTTAATCTAAAAACTTTACTTTTTGTTTTAGTTAAAACTGGACTAGAATGTGGTATGATTAAGGTCCAGTTAGTATTTAGATTTATACTCTTTGGTAGTTATGTTGAAAATCTTTATTATGGAAAATTTAGTCCGTATGTCCTTCACAAAAGAAAAAGTCAAGTTAACTCAGAGAGTCAGCACAGGTTGAGAAACGCTGGGGTACTTGACGTCGTGCGGTCCGGAGGGACAGGTAGTGGTTGAGGGTTTCAGATGGGTTTGAGTACAGGTAACTCAGGCACTACAGTAGATTTGTAGAGTAGGAGACAGTAGGGGAAGAGGAGAACGGGAGTTAGAGAGGGTCGTAACTAAGTTTACTCAGTCGAGAAACGTAGTCCACCGGTTTCATAATCTCAAAGTCGAAGTTGTAGTCAGGAAGGTCACTTGTGGGTCCTGACTAGAGGAAATCCTATCTGACCAACCTAGAGGAACGTCAGGTTCCCTGAGAGTTCTCAGAAGAGGTTGTGGTGTCAAGTTTTCGTAGTTAAGAAGACGTGAGTCGAAAGAAATGTCAAGTTGAGAGTGTAGGTATGTACTAATGACCTTTTTGGTATCGGAACTGATCTACCTGGAATCAGTCGGTTCATTACAGAGACGAAAAGTTATACAACAGGTTCAACCAGTATTGAAAAGAAGGTTTCTCGTTCACAGAAAAATAAAGTACCGACGTCAGTGGTAGACGTCACTAAAACCTCGGGTTTTTTTATTTCAGACTGTGACAAAGGTAACAAAGGGGTAGATAAAGGGTACTTCACTACCCTGGTCTACGGTACTAGAATCTGAAGACTTACAACTCTAAATTCGGTTGAAAAAGTGAGAGAAGAAAGTGAAAGTAGTTCTCCGAAAAATTAAGGAGAAGTGAAAGACGGTATTCCCACTACAGTAGACGTATAGACTCCAATAACTATAAAGAGGACCGTTAGAACTAAGGTCGAACACGAAGAAGGTCGGGTCGTAAAGAGTACTACATGAGACGTATATTCAATTTATTTGTCCGACTGTTGTATGTAGGAACTGCATGAGGAAAAGGATAAACCTTGGTCAGACAACAAGGTACAGGTCAAGATTGACAACGAAGGACTGGACGTATATCCAAAGAGTTCTCCACCCAGTCCACCAGACCATAAAGGTAGAGAAAGTCTTAAAAGGTGTCAAATAACACTAGGTGTATCAGCTTCCGATACTGTATCAGTTATTTCGTCTTCATCTACAAAAATACCTTGAGAGAACGAAAAAGTTACTAGGTCGTCTACCGTTAAACTAGAGACCAAGGAGACGAAAGAGATTTAGGTCCGACTTGTAGACTTTCAACTGCTAAGTCATAACGACTTCGGAGTCTCTTAAAACTCGTAATGAAAGGATCGTACACTCTACTCATGTTGACACACCATCAAACTCGTAAGAAACCGTAACTGAAAGAAACCCAAAACTTACTTTTGACTGGAAAAGGTCTGGGCACCGGTGACGACTCAAAAGGTTTAAACGACCGTATAACTCACGTCGGGAAAGTATCGTAGTAGAAAATTCGAAACATTATTGAGTTAACCTTAAGGTAGTGGAGGTGATCGAAACAAGTATCACTACGAAGAATTCCGGGTGAACTGAAGTGTAAAGTCCTACAGACCAAGATCCACTCACTCGTATGGTAGCACTAATAGACCCAGCACTTCTAGAAAAAACTTGTCAAGAAGGCACATAAGAACGGTGGAGGAGAATTATAGAAGACGAAGACAATCCAGGGATGGTAAAGACAGGAAATAACTCGGGTAGAAGCGTACTTTACAAGGGAGTCATAGAGATTAAAAGAACTTTTCTGGAGATCAGAAAGGGTAAGACAACAAAAGGAGATAAACAAACGTGACTAGTGACTCCTTCCGAAAGAATAGAGAGAAACGATAAGAAACCTTGAGACGTAAGTCTACCCATATAGAAAGGAAAAGAGGAAACGGAAAACGAAGAGAAGAAAAGTGTTGATAAACATTCCGGAGGAGTCTGTCGGCAAAAGGAAAAAACATAAAGAAAAAGAACCCCTATCAGAACGAGGGACAGAGGACATGTTACAGTAAATTATGAAGAAATAGACTGACACACCCCAAAATCAACACCGTGAGTCCTAGAAGTAGCACAGTACCCGAGTCGTCAACTCCACGGGTCCGACTCAACGAGACACCATACACCCAACAATCAAAGGGTTGGTCCCTAGCTTGGACGTAGGGAACGTAACGTTCCACCTAAGAATTAGTGACGTGGTGGTCGTTGCACAGTCCTTTACAAAAGAATATCGTAATATGGATCTTTCGTGGTTATTATTTACGTTTTTTAATATTTATCTTCGTATAATTTTAATTCTTGGAGTCGAGGAGCTTCGATGGTAATTATTTCAATTCTCCGTTCGTGCTTTACACTTTTATATCAATGTCATATATATTGGTTGATTCCTTAGTATAGGTCTTATACACTTCTAGGGAGTGACTACTTGTTATCTTTTTTACCCGTTCTTTGAACTTTTCTATGAAATGTCTTTTTAACGGGAAGCTCCCGTTATGTGTGTCCTTTACTATATGGTAAAATCTTCAAAGACCCCTTTACACTTTATTTTCGTTGTAAGTGATCTTTGTAACTTTAATTATTTATTATTAACGTTAACATAGGGATCTACTTATAAGTTGTTTTACGGGGGTGTATACATGGTATCTCAAGTATCATCCGATTTTCGAGTTTTGATCTTTGATGATATACGGGTTATTCCTATCTCACCCATTATCTAATACAATAGAATGTTGTCTTACACTATATCTTTATTTTTATTCACCTGATGTTATTGTGTGTTGTTTCATCCACTTAAGTTGTTTTCGTTACAACTGTGTTTACGTTTTGTAACATATAATCGTAAATTTCGAGTTCTGATATGATATGACAATATTAAGTCCTATCACCAACGAAACTCCTTTCCCCTTTACGTATCCTATTACTTTCTTGTACACTCCTTCCCCAGACCGGACGGATGTAAAAAAACAATAAACTGGTTCTACTACCGGTGTACCAGAAGTACACCATAATTGAGTGACTTAACATGTGACTATGAATCGTATGAGAAGACTCCAATACGAAGTGTGTATGTGTTTTTTTTCAAAAAATTTACATTCCACTAATCCTCTCTTGATAGACTGAAGGGTAGTGGTGGTGTTAGGTGAGTGATCGTTGATGTGAGTATGACGAACGGATGAATTATAATAACTATTCCTGTCGGGGGTTGGACACGTGATCTAAAGTAAGGACGGACGGAAAAGTTTTTGTAGTGAGATTCCAGAGAGAAGACACAGAGGGTGTAATTTTTTTTAAAAAATAGTAAATAAAAACCAACGTGACTCAGGAGCACCGACGGGTTCTTGAAGGAGGTCTACGTCACTCACCCCCGATGAGAGGTCAATGCCACGAGTCCAAAGACTAAAGTCACCGGAAGATCAACGTGTCGTACCCGAATCAAAGGAACCCCGTACATCCTCAGAAGGGTCTAGTCCCTAGATTGGGTAGAAATGACGTAGCCGTCCACCTAAGAATTGACCTGGTGGTGCCTTCAGGGAGAGTGTGTAAACATTACTATAGGAGAAATTACCTAGTAAAAGTAGTTGTCGTAAGTCTATTCTTTCATAAACAAAATAACAATTTTATACCAGTTGTGATAGAGGGGGTGGTCGATTAAGGGATAAAATAGTTGATGGGAAACATCATGTTAAGGACTCTGTTCAACAGACATGAACAACGGAGATTAAAGAGAGGAAAATACGAGAATTTTTGAGAAAGTTAGTCTGAAACGGAGTGGAAAGGTACTTTTCATAAGAGAACAGTTCCAGTGATACTGGAGGAATAACTGGAAGGTCACTAGAAGTAGGAGTAGAACCAACTAGGCCGATGTCCCAACCTATCTTGACTAAGGAAAGAGAAACTGTAAGAAATAATCTGACCGAACGTCTCTCGTTGTGACCAAAAGAAAGGGAGAGTGACCCGAAGACAAAAATCAAAGAAAAAGGTACAGAAGAAGAAAAAGATCTAGTGAATAACAAGTTTGACTTAGAACCAAGAGATCAGATACACGGGTGTGATAGAAATACTGAAGTAGGTCAGAGTACCGAAGTTTATAGAAAATATACAACTGTTGAGAGGTTAAATTTAGAGGTCGGGTTTAGATAGAGGACTCGAGGTCTCAGTAGTCAGGATGATGGACAAACAGTAGAAGTAAAGTTAAGACTGTAGATGTTAAGTCGTAAAGGTTTTGACTGGAAAACTAGAAAGAGGGTGTGACGAGGTGACTTACTTAGAAGGGACAGTGTCACTGTTGAGACAGGGAGATCAGTGGATCTTGTTTTTAGAATCTCAGTACGAACCAGGGAGAGAAAGAGACTTTGAGGTGTAAATTAGGTAGTCCTTCACGATAGTCAACAACGACAAGCCAGCCATTCAACACAGGTGGAGAAACGATGGGCTACCAGATGTCATACGGTCATAGGAGACAGGAGGTGATAGAAGACTTCAAACGAGTTTAAGTACAGGTAACTCAGTCACTACGACAGATTGGATGGATCACGATAAATTGGATAGATTACGACAGTCCGAGTAGTAAATTTATAGTACATCTAAGAGTATTTAAGAGGGAGAGAGGTGTAGGCGGTAGGATAAGGTATGTGGGTGGTGAAAGGTGGACCTGATGACGTCGTCATAGAAGTTCAAGAGATACAGGGATGAAATAGAAGGAGTTTGATGAGATTGGATCGTAGATCTCACGATAAAAATTCGATAAATTGTTTAATCTATTACCTAGACAGATTTCTGAACGTTACTGAAAAGTGGAGTGAGTTTTATTTTCGGTCCAAGGATCTAAGAGTACTAGATGAAGGACAACGGAGAGACAGAAGTTGTGACCTACAAGTGAAGGGACGAGAGGAGGAGTGTCTTCACCGAAGAATGTCAACGAGTGTGGGTGGTGTTTGTAGTTATAAAATCGCGGTAACTTGAACGAGACGAGAGATAGTCATTACGCGCAAAAGTCAAGATTTTAATAAAGGGAGTGGACGAAGTCAAAAACGGGTATAAATTAGAAGAGTTACTGTGAATGAGATTCGGAAGATAAAGTTTAACGTTTACCTTTAACGAAGAAAGACGGAGTGTGAGGACTAAGTGAATTAGAATAAAATAAAAATTTATTGAATAACATAAATGGTATGGTTTATTAGGTGTAAATAAATAACCCAAACGATCTATAATATACGAAGGGAGTCATTTTGTGTTTCAGTTCCCGTCGATAAGTACAAACAACACGAACAGTTTTGTAAGGTTCACCGACTAGGTACCATCCAGGAGTTATTTATGAACAGTCTATTTACTTTTTCATACCTTAGAATTTCAAGAAAAAGTACGAAACACTTATTTAGGTTCCTACTCTTTCGGTGACCTTCTAATACTCGTTCACTTATAAAAAAAGCTTCGTTTTTTTTTTTTTTTTGTCTCTCTCTCTCTCTCTTTACTTCGACTATAACTAAAAATTCTCTAATCTTACTTACTCCATACTTGTACAAGTCTCTTTATTTTTCCAGGTAATCAACTCGTACCTTTTCTCTAGAAAGAATAAAAGGGGGTTTTATAACGAGGTCTGATAGTTTCCCTTATCCACCTCTTATAATCCAACTTTTAACCTCCCCTTTTTACCCTCTTTTACCATCTTATGGTGCATCAGTACTTTCACTTTCAACGAGTTATCACAGGTTGAGAAACGTTGGGGTACCTGATATGATGTCAGGTACCTTAAGAGGTCCGGTCTTATGACCTCACCCATCTGTAAGGGACGAGGTCCCCTAGAAGGGTTGGGTCCCTAGTATGGGTCCAGAGGGTGTAACGTCCACCTAAGAAATGGTCGACTCGGTGTTCCCTTCGGGTTCTTTTGATCTCACCCATCAGATAGGGAAGAGGTCACCTAGAAGGACTGGGTCCTTAGTTTGACCCAGATGACGTAACGTCTACCTAAGAAATGGTTGACTCTATACACCCTTCGGTCAACACAGGTTGAGACACGTTGGGATACTCGACGTCGGACGTTCCGATGAGACAGGTACCCTAATAGGTCCGTTCCTATGACCTTACCCAACGGTAAAGGAAAAGGTGGTTTTATTCACTCTTATTTCTTTAATCTACTTCTCCTGTCTCTTTAAAGTGAATAAAAAGTGACATACTTCCAGACCGTGTTACATTACACGGTTTACATTACACAGTCCAAGTAGAGGTTACAAGAGTTACTAATACGGTTGTACTACGTGCGAATCGTGTGAATATTTGTAGTAAATAGAATTGATGTCCTACAATCTAAAATAGATTTTGAGATTTAGATTTGATAAAGGGATTTACTAGTGTTTGTAGGTATGTGTCTCTGTTCGATAAAATATGTTCATAAAAGAGGGAACAAATCAGTGATTTAGTACAGGATGATAAAATGTTAGGTACCTGACATCGGGTGCTCCGAGGAGAAAGGTACCCTAGAGGGTCCATTCTTAAGACCTCAACCAACGGTAAAGGAAGAGGTCCAAAGAGGGAATCTGATCCAAGAACCTTTATTTACTGTCCTTTGTTTACTCGTAGGATGTCGGAGGTTTCAGAGTCCGGAGTCCGTCTGACTCCTGTAGAATATTTGACCTGAACGAGATCCTGTTGGAAATTAGAGGGTATATTACTCTTAAGGTAGTACCGACTAAAAGAGTTCTAGAAATGGATTCGAGAGACAGTGATTTCCAGATGAAACTAGTGTTTATCCCACTGTAGACATTATGATAATGACTGTTTTAGTTTCTCGTTAGGTACAGGAGATATTTTCGTTATGATCCATATCTATTATGAGATTAAGGAGGTACTATAAAAAACCTTTATTCTCTCGGAAGACGACATTGTAAAGTTCTTTTTTGATTCTACTGATGTGACCCCGTAATTTCTTGTCTAAATCTACGTAAGTAAGTAAACAATTGTGACACATATAATTAATATAGGGATGACACACGGTTCCTGTTTCTATTTTCGAGAAGTTGTATAATTGTGAGATAAAGACTTTCTTTAATTCAAATGGTTATGTAACTCATTTCATAAAGTTCATAGTACAGTTTCAAAAACAAAAAAAAAAAAAATTCCCTAAAGGTACCACCAGGTCACAAATTCTGAGGTGGAAAGTTACGTCTCTCACGACCAAACTAGGGACCAACCCCCCGATTCTAAGGTGTACGGGGAACACCGGTTCTCGTATTTTGTACTTTGTCTTCGACATAACATTGTTTAAGTTATTTTTGAAGACTTTCACCAGGTGTAGGTTTTTTTTTGAAAAATTTTATTAATAACATAAAATTAACCTCCTATTGATGAAATTTTATAACGCTACCAAAAACGGTATGTATTTGTACTTAGTCGGTGTCCACGTGTCCACACGGGGGTGGGACTTTGGGGGAGGGTGGAAGGAGGGGTGAGGTAGGGAAACCCAACAGGGTCTCGTGGACGAAACTCACGGGACGAATTACGTAGTTTAAACGTGACCAGTAGACAAAATGTATACCATTATATGTGCAAAGTTGGGATAAGACAGTTTAGGAGGGTGGAAGAAGGTGTATCAGGTCTTCAGACGAGAAATGTAGACACAGACAAAACGACCGAACGTATATCCTGACAGTAATGACAGAAAGATTTAAGGTATATATACACAATTATATAACACAACCACAAAGAAAAAGACTGAATGAAGTGAGGCATTTTTTCCGAGGTCAAAGTAGGTGGAGTAATCTTGACTGAGTTTACGTGAGAAAAAAAAAATTATCGACTCATTATAAGGTAACGTATATACATTGTGTTGAAGGAATAGGAAAGAAGACGACTACCTGTAGATCCAACGAAGGTACTGGATCGATGACATGTGTCCCGACGTTACTTGTGACCCCATGTACACAGAGAAAGTTAAGACAAAGGAGACACCCTTTAAGGTGACACCTAAAGGGTCTTCACCCTAACGACCTAGTATACCGTCGAGATAAAGGTTAAAAAACTCCTCAGAGGTGTGACAATAGGTATCACCGACATAGTCAAACGTAAGGGTGGTTGTCACATTCTGCCAAGGGAAAAGAGGTGTGGGAGAGGTCGTAAATAACAAATAACCGAAAAACTACCGTCGGTAAGACTACCCGAACTCTACTATGGAGTAATACCAAAAATAAACGTAAAGAAATTATTACTGGAAGGGACTACCGAGTCTGTTATTTCTTAAGTGGACGTCACACCTTCTGGACCCAAGTTAGGGACCCAAACTTCTAGGGGACCTCCTCCCGTACCGTTGGGTGAAATTATAAGAACGGACTTAGGGGTACTTGTCTCCTCGGAAGTCCGATCTTAGATACCCCAGTGTTTCTCAGTCTGTGTTGACTCGCTGATCCGTGTCTTTATTACTCACTACAACTCGTAGTAAAGTACACAAATAATCGGTGGACGTACAGAAGAAACTTCTTTACAGACAAATCAAAAAACTGGGTGAAAACCTAACCCAACAAGTAAAAATACTATAACTCGACGTACTCGACGAACATATAAAACCTCTAATTAAGAAACAGTCAACAAAGTAAACGATAATAAAAGATAGTAAGACTTCCGACGGAAAGTGGAACGAATATCAAAGGAAGTTACACATTGTCGAAAATTCAAATTAATCCAGGGTAAACAAATAAAAACAAAAATAAAGGTAATGAGACCCTCCACCTAGTATCTCCTAGAACGACACTAATTACAGTCTCTCACAAGATGGATACAAAAGGAGAGTCTCAAAATATCAAAGACCAGATTGTAAATCTAGAAGTTAGGTAAAACTCAAATAAAAACACATACCACAATCTTTCATAAGATTAAAGTAAGAAAATGTACACCAACTTGTCAAAAGGGTCGTGGTGAACAATTTCTCTAACAGAAAAGAAGTGACATATAGAAACAGTGTCTATTCCACAGGTATCCACGTATCAAAATAGAGACTCGAAAGATAAAACAAAGTAACTAGATATAAAGACAGAAACACGGTCATGGTATGTCAGAACTACTGACACCGAAACATCATATCAGACTTCAGTCTGTCTAACTAAGGAGGTCAAAGTAAGAAGAAGGAGTTCTAACAAAACCGACAAACTCCAAAAAACACAAAGATATGTTTAACACTTTAATAAACAAGACCAAGACACTTTTTATGGTAACTATCGAACTATCCCTAACATAACTTAGATATCTAACGAAACCCATCATACGAGTAAAAGTGATATAACTAAGAAAGTCAGGTGCTTGTACCGTATAAAGGGGTAGATAAACACAGTAGAAACTATTAGGTATCAGGTACCCTAGTTTCTTTTCTCTTTGTTAGATCGAGTCTACTCTTCTCGTTAGTCTAGGTGACAGTATTTAGGTTTCCTTTGACATTTTCTGCCTCTTTCCCGTCTTGTTATCAGAGTTCTCTTCTTTCATGTTTTCACGTAACGACTCTTCTAGTGTGTGGTTTCTGGAAAGTAACCGTTTGTCAGCCGTTACGTTTAGAAGACCTCCACACCGACCGTACACCCTCACTTACTACCTATTTCGATCTTTCTGTTCCTGGATTAATACTTACGAAACAAACGGTTCGAGTCGTCAGGTTTAAAAGGACTTCCAATACCTTTGGGTAACTGTCTTAAATTACGACCCTTGTGGTACGAAACTGAACGTAAATTGTAGGGAGACATTCATGACACTTTCTACTTATTGTCTCTTTCTTCTGACTTCTGTCCCTCTTGTAGGACTTCCAATAATATCATTAATTCCGTTCTTCTCCACATTTGATTTCGTCATTGTCCATTACTAGCTCTCTTCTACACGAGGTTTATGTTATGTCTTTCGTCTGAGATATCCTAGTCCACTGCTTCACTTCCACCCTCTCCTAACTTCCTGTCTCTCCGAATCTGACTAAGGTCAAAAGGCCAAATCCACTGATCTCAGTACTATAGTAACTATTTTATTCCTTTTCTTACTAAAATATCTCCTTTCATTCCTTAGTCAAAAATGTACGACTAAAATGAAACACATATCTTGATGGTTTACCCTTTCTAGTCAATCACTAACACGAATACTAAAAACTGTACTTTGTTCCTTTTGACCGTCACCTATATTCACACTCTTAGTAGTCTAAATTTGTTCCAATCGTACCACTTTGATATCTCTATTCTTTTCGTTTTTCTAACTTCTAGTCTGAGACCCTTTCTGATCATAAAGTCCCGACTTATTTTTCTACAGTAATTTCCTCTCACTCTTTCTCTACGATCCCCTATTCTCTGTCTGTCTTCAGTCCTCTCCCTTTGAGGTTCTTCCCTTACCGGGTGTTCCAGTCTATAGTGTCGTTAGTCCATTCTACCCGTATCCTCTTTTATGAGTAACAAAGTGTTGATCTTTCAATTGTTACTGAAAGGATTCTTGTCAAAGGTGACTTGGCACCCCTTTCTCACTCCACACAACCCAACTCCCCACTTATGCACTACTCAATCTTTACTGACACGTAATAACACTTTTGAAATGGAAGTTTACCTTCCTCTCTCTACCTCATCCGTCCCCCGAGTTTTATTAAAATTTTTCTTCAAAACATTTCAAGTTCTCTAAAAAGTGTACCACCCCCTCTCGTCCATCTCTTTCAAAACTACGATGCACATCTATTTATTTACTACCTCGTTTTAAGGTTCTTCCATCTATATCTCTACCTAGGTCTCGTATCGTCCTCCACCATCAAAATCTCTACTTGTTTGACTTGTGAGTTTGTACATGAAGATATCTTACCTCTGATGAATTATGAGTAACTTTCTCATCCACCTTACCTATTAAGGTACTTGATATTATCGAAATTAGAACGTCTCAGAGGTAAAGGAGGACCATTTCGCAGACAGATGTTACGTCCTCTGGACCCAAGTTAAGGACCCAGCCCTTCTAAGGGACCTCTTCCTTTACCGTTTGGTGAGGTCATGACAACGGACCTTTTGGGGTACCTGTCTCCTCGGACCATCCGATTTCAGGTACCCAAGCGTTTCTGAGCCTGTGCTGACTCGTGTGAAGGTGTATTATCGAAATTAGAACGTCTCAGAGGTAAAGGAGGGAATTTTATATCCCTATGTTTGACCTCATCTTTTACCGTTGGGTGAGGTCATAAGAACGGACACTTTAGAGTACCTGTCACCTCTGACCACCCATCTAATAGTTAATAGTCTTAATAAGTCTTAACCAAGACTTATAACCAGGTCGAATACTAACGATAACTAAAGTAGATAATCGAAGGGTGGGTAACCATTATTAATAACGGTTCTAGAGGATAACATAAAACGTGGTTCGAGAGTACAGGAATTCGTTTGTGTTATCGTCTTTCTCTTACCTCATCAGTCTCAAATGGGATCCCTTTTGATTTCTCATTTATTTTAAAACGAAACCAAGGTAGAAAGAACGAAACTTTAATTAAGGATAATAATTAGAACCCCCGTGTTTCTCACTTTTTGAGTCTAGAAAGGACTTTTGTAAGTCAGCAAAGGTAAAGTGGAGGTTGTCTCGAGAGGGAATCGACCTATTCCCCATCGGTTCTCGTTCCTACCCCAAAAGAAGGTCTGGGGAGTGAGACGACTCGTTTATAGGGGTGGGGTTGGGAAGGTTGGAGTCTCGTGTCTAAGATCCTAGATTCCTAATGAAATTTCCTTTTTGAAAGGGTAGAAGTACAAGAACGGTTTCAGACATATATAAGATGGACGGTTTAGAATACATATAAGATGTATAAAGTATATAATGTTCGTTAAAAGAGTTGACACATTATATACAATGTTCTTCTTCTTTACAAATTATTCTTTACATAAGATAAATTTTGTGTTTGAATCACCATAGTAATACTAATTAGTGACTTTATATTTTGACAGATAAATGTCGGACACATAAAATTTAAAAGACTGAGTGAGAACAGTAACCAAAACGTCAAAATTAAGACTATTCTAAACCCTTCTACTATTTTAATAAGTTCAGTGAATACAAATATGTTGGTGATATTGCTCAAATAAAGACTGAGTTTTTAGGGAAAAGAGTAAGGGGGGTTTTGAATAAACGGATAACTGCAGTTTTTAGAGTCTTTTTTGTCGTGAAACTAAGTTGATTTTTGTTTCCTAATAATAAAATTCTGATAGAAGAGGAAAGGAAGGAGGGAAGGGATGAAACAAAGAAGAAAGGAAGGTTGTCTATTGTGAATAGATGATCGGAGACTGTCTGAGACACACACACATACACACACACACACACACACACACACACACACACACACACACAGTGAGTCAGTACAGGCTGAGAAACCTTAGGGGACCTGACATCAAGCACTCCAAGGATCCAGGTGCCTTAAGAAGTCCGTTCTTATAACGTCACCCAACGGTACGGGAAGAGGTCCCCTAGAAGGGCTGGGTCCCTAACTTGGGTCTAGAAGGTGTAACGTCCGTCTAAGAAGTGGTAGACTCGGTGGTCCCTTCGGGGTCCTGACTGATATGACCAGTGCTTTCGTCTATGTTTTTTACCACTGAACGACGGGTACGGAAACCCTTCATGTGTCGATTTTCCCCCTATGTTTACAATTTTTGGATTGACTTCACTTCAGCGAGTCAGCACAGGCTGAAAAACGCTGGGGTGCCTGACATCGGATGGTTCGAGGAGACAGGTACCTTAAAAGGTCCGTTATCATGACCTCACCTAACGGTAAAGGAAGAGGTCGCCTAGAAGGGCTGGGTCCCTAGTTTGGGTCCAGAGGGTGTCACATCTGTCTGTGAAATGACAGACTCGGTGGATCCCTTTCTCGATTACTCTTTCTTGTATTACTCTTCCTTTCGTCCGTCTTCACTCATTGAAGCACTTTCTGATCCTTTCTCCCTGAAGAGACCTTTACGTGAGAGGAGAAGGTTACGTCTCCCGTCCGCAAGTTAGGAACCAGTCCCTTGATTCTAGGGTGTACGACGGACCACGTCAGTTTATTTTATTTTTCTAGTCCTTTCTAAAGTGTCTCTTAGTCAATAAACACAAGTCGGAGTTTTCTACCGATCCTGTATTGATCTATTTTTTTCTAATCTCTATGTAGTTATAGGTATTCTCGTAATAAATTTTATCGGTCTTCAACTTTTATTGAGTCTACAAGTGATCTATTGTTTACCTTTTTATTTTAACACAATATATGTATGTTTCCATACAATGAGTCTGTGTGTTTCCTTACTTCATATATTATGTTGTACCTACCTAGTGTTTTTAGAATACGATTCAACTTCTTCGGTCAGTGTCTTCTGGTGTATAACAACCTCATGTAACTATCCTTCACGGGTCTTATCCGTTTAGATATCTCTATCTTTTATTTAACCACCAACAGTCCTGACCACTGACAATCACCAATTCTTAAAGAACTAGTCTTCCATTTTTACAACAGTATAATCTAGGACCATCACAAACGTGAAATATGAAATTTACTCATTCAACATACCATACGTTTAATATAAAATTTTTCAAAAAGTAGAATTTTTCTCTATTCTTTTTAGATAAAATTCGTTTTCCTTTTTGGACACGAGTTTGGACCACCGTATTTTTATGTCCTTTTTTTTTTTTTTGGAGGATGACCGACTTTTTATTGTACGTACTTTTCCCCCGATCCGATCTTTTCCCCCTCTGTATGTGGTAACCGGAGTGAGAACTCAACTACTTTAAATAGTAGTTGTACCTCTGTGGTGTGTAACAATTCTTCGGACCCAATACTCACAGACAAACCCTTGTTTTGAAGTCGTCGTCGAAATTCTTCCCCTTCTTTGGTCTTTTTCTTTACTCTCTCAAACTAGTGTACGGGTTAGGAATTAATTGACACTGATCTTAGTTCCACCCCTAATCGTGTTTTGTGTCTTGAGTTCGTAGAAATGATTATTCTTAAATGACATCTCGTGTCCCTTGAGAGATGAGTTATGAGGTATTACTGGATTTACCCTTTTCTTTCTTACCTATATACATATACATATTTACTAAGTGAAACGACATGTGAACCTCGATCGTGTTGTAACATTTAGTTGATATGGGGTTAAATTAAAAAAATTATTTATTTTTACTTTTTGTTATTTCATATGGAAAGGATTTGGACTTTTTTTTCGGTTGTTTGAGTCCGTAGAAATTTGACCGTACAGATCTTTTTCGGTGTGTATTTAGTTTTCGGTGTACATGATAATAATAAATGTAAATAATCATTATGTGTTTAGAAGGGAACTCGTATGTACTGTTTACAAACGTTCATATTTACCACTATAATAATTGTTTCTTTATATTAGTATTGGTTTCCATGTGTATAAATATATTCGATATTTATTTACATGTCTTCAGTACACTGAGCGTACTAGCTACTTGTTGCTTGATATCACCTTTACAAGACTAATTTTAAAAAGTAAAGATCTTTATTTCAGTCTAACAAAAACTCTTTTGGTATAGAACGTTAGTTTAACACCCCAAACTTCCCAAGAGACACTAAAGATAACCACACCGTCCTATGATTGTTATAACGACAAAAATCAATGATTCAGTACAGGCTGAGAAAACACTGAGGTACCTGATATCGGGTGGTCCGAGAAGACAGGTACCCTAAAGGGTCCGTTCTTATGACCTTACCCAACGGTAAAGGAAGAGGTCCTCTAGAAGGGTCTGGCCCCTAGTTTGACCACAGAGGACGTAACCGTCTACTTAAGAAATAGTGACTCCATGGAACCTTCGGGGCATAATTGTTACAGGTATGTTATTTCTTGAACACCTTTTGTATTGGTTTCCTTTAGAAGTGTATATTGTCTTAAAGGGTTTTACACCAAACACCTGGTAGATACAAGACTAGACACGTAAAAACTTTGAGTCTAAAGAACTGGGGACAACTCTATATCACTGAATACTTAAGAACCACACTACCGATCCTTAGACGTGAAGTTGTACATCGGGTCTACTAAGACGACCTGGGATTTCAAAGTCGTTGGGTACCTTCTATTATTTCTCTATAAGTTTTACCGTTACTAAATCTCTTCAAGTAAAAAAAGGGTAAGTTTGAACATGGACTTGACATAGAAGGGTGGTGACCTTTCACTTCCCGTGGTTACGTCCCTAAGTTCGGAAGGCACAACTTTATCTCTGTGTCTGTATCTCTTGTTTGTCGTCTGTGGTTCCACCCCTTCCCCCATGTTCAATTTTATCCCTATGTCTGTATCTCTTGTTTGACACCTGTGGTTCCACCCTTTCCCATCTACCCTACTTAACTCTCTAACCCTAACTATATATATGCAGTAACTGTGATACAGATTTTATCTATTCATTACTCTTGGACGACATGTCGTTGTCCCTTGAGATGGGTCACGAGACACCACTGTATTTAACCTTCCTTTAGGTCTTTTCCCCTATAGACATATCCATATCGACTGGGTTAAACGACATGTCGTCTTTGATTGTGTTGTACTATTTCGTTAATATGAAATTATTTTTAACAAAAAATTTTTTCCGAAGACACAATTAACGATATAGGAGTCGTGGATATTACAATGAAGTGTGGGTCATCTATGAATTATTCATGAATAAATTATTCACCGAACTACTCCGATACACAAACACACGTACACACACATAATCAGGGAGTCAGCACAGACTGACAAACGTTAGAGTCTGACATTGGGTGGTTCGAAGAGACAGGTACCTTAAGAGGTCCGTTCTTATGACCTCACCCAACGGTAAAGGAAGAGATCCCCTAGAAGGGTTGGGTCCCTAACTTGGGTCCAGAGGACGTGACGTCCGTCTAAGAAATGGTAGACTCGGTGGTCCCTTCGGGAACACATGTATGTGTAGTGTTTATTTACGAGTACACTTTTTTTAGTATCTTAAAAAAAATATACCTGTCCGAAGGAAAGGTAAATCTCTTTTAAAATGTGTGTCAAGAGTAAATTACATATAAGAATATAACACATTTTCATCCATGTAACGGATAGTCGATTTCTATTACTCCCTTGTTCTGAGAAAAATGGGACGGCTTTAGTCACACGTCGACAGTAAGACATCGACTGACGTAAACAGGACAGTCTTATTATTTTCGTTCGTACAAGTGTTTCTTTCCCGTCGGGTAATCCCTTCTTTAACACAAAAGTATTGGTTCTTGTCATAAAGGAAAACCTTCACGGTCACGTTTATTTACTCCGACATCAACTAAACCCAAACATCCTTAATGTTAAACTTCAGAGATCTTAGAAGACCCATCAATCTACTTTAAAGACTAAAAATTTTGGTGTCCGGTTTCGAAGGTAACACTGGAGGTCGACAGGGAGGTGACATTATATTAGAAGTCACGTTAAAAGAGGTCCATCAAGTTCGAGTTACAATTGTATGTACCCCCTGGTTTATACGAAAAGTCTAGGATATTCCAATAAAGACATCAACGAAAAACGAATGTACCCGTGTCTAACTGTCTAGTCGTCATTTACTAAGTCTCATATAAGATAATTAAAGTACACCTTTACACGTAGAATAAAGTTTTCTCCTAAAAGAGTGAATTATCACGACATTTAGTCAATTATAGTTGAGATGTGGATACATACGTTATCTTCATTTAATAAAAAATTTTGTTTGTTTTTCACCATATATGGTGGTGCGGAATCATGGACTTTAAGTGCAGTGTGTGTCAATTTACGATTTAATTAATGAATTGAGTATTATTACTTCTCCTTGAGAAGTAAAGAAAGATGCAGTTGGACGAGGTCGATGACACAAGAGATAGAGTTCTTTGGTTTAAGGATAAAGAAAAGAGGAAATAAGGTGTGTATATTGGTCAGTACGCCAGGTCAGACAAAAAAAAATTAATCCTCCCGAAGTGACCACCGTGTTACCACTTCTTAGATGGACGGTCACGAGGACTACGTTCTTCGTTCTGCGTTGTCTACGTCGAGGGTAGGGACCTATCAGTTCTAGGGGACCTCTTCCTTTACCGTTGGGTGACGTCATAAGATCAGACCCTTTCGGGTACCTGTTTTCTCGGACCGCCCGAGATGTCAGGTACCCCACTGTTTCAGTCTGTACTGACTCGTGTGTGTGTCGGTGTGAAAAAATGTTAATAAAAAATTACCTTTTATTAATGAAATGTTACAACACAATCAAAGACGACATGTTTATTTGGTCGTTCAGTCTGACACCCCAAAAGAGGAAAATTCACCAGTTTCCACCGTATAAATTCCTTTGTGCAAGTTTACTCCCATCGGTCTTTCTTCTTCCCCTTACCCTCCCCGTCCTTCCTGGTGACTCAGACCTCGTCAAAACTCGACTAAACTAGTACCGAGGGAAGAGTCTCTTGGACAGGTCTCAGTCAGACACTGGGCTTTTCCGACAATGACCCCTCTGCCCCCGTGAACGACCAGAGCTCGCTGTTACACTACTGGAAGGGTCCTAAGTTCCTGAGAGGACGGTTTAGAAAACCCAGGGTGTACACATTTAAAAGAGTGTTGTAGGGTTCTATGATCAATCGAAGTCTCTTGATGGCCTGGTTTACAAAGGTTGTACCCGGTGTTTCCCCAATGTCCACGTGGATTTTGTATCTAGGGGAACCGGAAACCACCCTCGTGACCTCCTCCGTGTCAAGACAGAACGACCGACCGAAATAAGTCAGAACTACCACGACTAGTGTTGGTTTCACCCTCCCGGTCTCAGTTGTCGTGACGGAGGATGAACGAGTCGGGTCGGTTCTCCACCGGGCAGTTGCGGTGTGAACGTAGTCGAACTCGTTGGTGTCTCGTGTGCCTACGGGTACAAATGAATGTTCAGAATTCCCGAGTATACACTAGTACAGTACCCTAAAGAGTCCTAATATTGGAAGTGTCAATATTTCTCTCGTAATATGGAACGAACTAAAAGGGTTTAAGGAATCCAGAATAATTGGGTACGTCAAGGTCATCGGTCGAGTGGTCGGTCCGAATGGGGTACCGTGAGACTGAGAAACCGTGGGGTACCTGTCGTCGGGTGGTCCGAGGGGACAGGTACCCTAAGAGACCGTTCTTATGACCTCGCCCAACGGTAAAGGAAGAGGTCCCCTAGAAAGGATGGGTTCCTAGTTTGGGTGTACAGAATACAGGGGACTCAACCGTCCACCTAAGAAATGGTGATCACGGTAGACCCTTCGGACCGTCCTACGTTTACGTTCTTCAGCCTTCCTTTATTATTGTTGTGTTGATAGTGAATAACTTACCCATGATACACAGTCCTCCATATAATTCAAGAATTATAACATAATTGTGTAGAATTGTAACATAATTGAGTAAGATGACGATTGTTACTCTATCCATCATAATTATCGTGGTAGAATGTCTAGTCCTTAGTGTTTGTATATACCACTTTAGACTGGGTCGGTCCTTTGGTGATGTCCCGGTAAGACGGTTTGGTCTGCCCACTGTGACGGTGGAGACACCAGATCTTCCATTTTGTGACTTGGTTCCTCCTAATAGGAGGTCGGAATTGTAGGTTGTCTTAAACGGGGTAATCCAAAACCTGAAGAACCTTAGACAATGAGGAAAGGAGAAGGACAAAGAAGGAAAACCTTACCCTTTCGGTAGGATACGGACAAGACGACATAAAACCTTCGTGTTCTGTATAAACCAAAATGTCGAAGTGTCGACCTTTCTTTAAACGGAGCCTTACTTAACGTGGAACTTAGGGTGTATATAGACATAATCTACTATGAGGTTACGTTAAAACTTACAATTTCGACTACGATCTTACTCAATTCTGAAATCCTCTATAACCCTATCCTACTTACATATAACATACACTATTCCTATACTTGAAGTCCTTGGTCCTCACTTTACAAAATTATAGACACAGGGGTGGGTTCTCAGGATACAAACGCGGATTAGGGGTCACACTACCCTAATCTTTCACCCCGGAAACTCTTTCACTAATTCAGTCCTTCCAGCTCAGGAGTACTTACCTTAATCACGGGAATACTTTCTCTGAGTTCTCTCGAGGGAGCGGTAAAGACGGTATACCCCTGAGTCGCTCTTTTGCCGGTGGGTACTTAGTCCTTTACGCAAGAGTGGTTTGAGGTTTGGACGGTCGTGGAACTGGAACCTGAAAGGTCGGAGGTCTTGACTCCCTTTGTTTACACACAACAACTATTCGGTAAGTCAGATACCACAAGACACTGGTTTCGGGTTCAATTCTGTCTGAAGGTAAACGATTTACCCGGACCTCTTTGACGTTGTGACATTTTACAAGAGATTTGAAAAAACTGTATTTTAAAACGGGGAGTCTAACGGGACACTATATAATCTAAAGGTACTCTTTACAAAGTCTTGTGGGACTTAGAATTTTAATAATCAGTAAAAATAATAAGATGTTAACGTATTTACCTAGTAATTCAACCGTAATGGACTTCGTCTTGGTTACTTCGGTTTAATCTGGGGGTTTAGTATAACTTATAATACCGACTGAATCTAATTACATATTTCGAAAAGAGATTGGACCTATTTAAAATTATTTATGGGATAACATCTTAAGGTACTAGTGGTTCCTTAAGTGACGTTGAAAAACTATTGATTTGTTAAGTAGTACTATTCTTTACGGACACACCTTCGAGGGTAAAATAACAGTAAATGCATCTTTTTATTTAACCGGAACATATGATATTGTTACACAGGTCACTTCAAGATTGAGTATTTCTTTAAGTCCCGTAATCCTTCGAATTGGTCAACGGTATAGGAACACGAGTCAGAGGGTCATCCCAGGTTGAGAAACACTGGGGTACCTGACATCGGACGGTCCGAGGAGACAAGTAACTGAAGAGGTCCGTTCTTATAACCTCACCCAACGGTAAGAGAAGAGGTCCCCTAGAAGGACTGACCCTCTAACTTAGGTGCAGAGGAATCCGTCTAAGAAATGGTGGCCGTGGTGGACCCTTACGAAATAGGACCCTTCTGCATAGGAATATCGCAAAGTTTACCCTTTATTTTAACTGACAACTTCCGTCACTTACAGAAGACTTGAACTTTATGAAACCTCATAGCTGATAGGTGTTCTGGGAGACGACTTACGTCATCGAACGGGGGTCCACTTATGGACTAACGGAGTCTCCGACGAGGGACAGACACGGAGGGAAGATTCAACTACCACCCCACCAATGTATCAAATCGCCGTCGTGGATAAAGTTACCCCGGTAATGTCGGTAGTTTATGTGTGCGGGGTCCCAGTGTTTTGAAAGGAAATTGGATAGGGGGCTGTCTTACGGAGATGGATTCCTCTTTTAAGTCCGACGTCTCGTTATGATCTTTTTTTCTGATCTTGTAAGTACATAAATTTTAAAACATGGTTCTATGCATAAAATGACTCCTTTAAGTTAAACTCTGGTTCTCCGAAACCTATAAACAAGTGTATATTTACTTGTAGAGTTAACAAAAAAGAGAAGTGGGTTTTTAATACGGTAACACACCGGTTCGGACATCTCTGTAGGAACCCTTAGATCTAAAGTTTATAAAATTGAGTCTAGGTCAGTAACCAATTCTACTTAATACAACAACAACAACAAATCAGTGATTTAGTATACGTTTAGAAAACACTGAGGTACCTGACATCGGATGGTCCGAGGAGACAGACACCCTAAAGGGTCTATTCTTGTGACCTCACCCATCGATAAAGGAAGAGGTCCCCTAGAAGGACTGGGTCCCTAACTTGGATATAGTGGACGTGGTGGACAATTCACCCAAGAATTGACGACTCGGTGGTCGCTTCGGGTTTTACTTACTATTGGCGTCAAGAAGTGACTTTCGATCAAAATTAGTTGTTGTCCGAAAGGACCATCGGGTTTACCATTTCTTGGATGGACGGTTACGTCCTCTGTGTTCTCTACGTCCAAGTTAGGGATCCAGCCCTTCTAGGGGACCTCTTTCTTTACCGTTGGACGGGGTCATAATAACGGACCTTTAAAGTACCTGTCTCCTCGGACCGTCCCATGTCGGGAACCCCAACGTTTCTCAGTCTGTGCTGACTCGATTAGTTGTTGTCTGATTTCCACTATAAAGTACCCTAGTCCACAAGATTAAAAGATTCTGGAATCACTGATAAATAGGAGTATAAAATATAAACACTATTAACAGAGATTGAGAGTCATCCAAAGGATTAATTATAAATACAAGAGAAGACACAGAAACATATTCAAGTCAGTGGAAATAACTCCATATTAATTGTACAATATTTTATGAGTATAAAATTTCTATATCAAGTCGTTCAAAACTGTTTACATGAGAAGAGATGTCGGTTATATATTCCGAAATAGCGAAGTCTTTTAAGAGAATACATGTAAAGGTCAATTGGAGGGGGATGGAAGACGTGGTCCGTTAGTGTTTAGACTAAAATTATTGAGATACAATCAAAACTGACAAAAACATGAAGTATAATTACTTTAAAAGGATATTTAAATAAGACGGGGTATAGGGTGGTGACACTAATCTTACCTAAAAAGTACTGTACCGTTGACAACCTATATCGGTTTAGCCTAGAAAGAAAGGAAACCTAAACGGAGGATTCTTACATCAGATACACAAGGTTTACGGAATGATTCTCTTGTAGTCTAAATCGTACAACAGTTTTCAATATATATATCCAATATTTAGTGGATCGTTAAAAGACAGACAGAAGGAAAGGTTTTAAAATATTTTGGAGGTGAAGGGTTGGTCTTCTCTATAAATGTCATTCGTAAACGTTAGACAGATTTATACATTATCACGACACAAAAAATAGTATTAAAATTAGTAAAAAATCGGACTGAATGGGGGGTTTCGGGTACTTTTGTGAGTATGGTACGGGGATAGAAGTATAAATACTATCAGGAAATAAATTTGGACTGCGAAAAGAGGGAAACCGAGTAATCGGATAGAAAGAGTGAACAAAAAAACGAAAAAACAGAAAAAATCAATATGGCCACCTTAAAATCATTGCACAGAAGGAATTCTGTCTTCTAAGACTTTGTGTCAGTAGTAGTGGTCAAGACTATGTGTGGAGTTGTCAAACGGACGTATATGTTTATTCTGTGTTTAACACAAGCTTCTTCTTTCTCCGTCTCCCTCCCTCTTACTTTTTCTACAAATGACGTCACACCTATCTGAGAGGGTCCGGACTTGACAAAGTCTTGACCCCGACCCCCCTGTCCCCCCATGTGTGTTTGTCGTTGCATTTGTGCCGACAGTTGTCACGGTAGGTTTTAGCAAGGGTATACCGTTACACACAGCTGTTTCGTTAGGAACGACTTCGTTGAGTTGTATTTTAGTGTCTTCCTACGACGGTTGTAGCGTGTCTTACGTTAACCGGAGGTGTTAAGTCCTTTGTTTCTCTGAGGGACTCGTGCACTCTCTTTTTACTCTAGAGACGGAGACTACTAGACGGACCCTCGACCTGGTGTGGATCCCGTCTTCCGACTTTGATGACCCACCTGCAGGTGTAAAGTTTCTGTCCTTCTTACAGTCCTTTCCGTTTATTACAATCGGTAATTAGTATAATTAGTATAAGATCCGTAATACATCCGTCGTTAGGTCTTTGTATTTAGTCACCTAGTTATTTGTTTCCGAGTCTTCTTACTTAATTAAAAGGGTATCAGTGGACCGACCATCTACCGATTCGACCCCAAGTTGGACATACTCGGGTAGAAAGTTTGGTCAATGGTAAACACTTACACACAGTAGGTAGTTCGAGTTATAGTCCGTGAAATATATGTTTTGGTGAACGAAGAGTGGTATCCTCGATAACGATAGCAATCAAGTGTACTTTCCTTTACCTTCGAACCTCTCCTCTTTATTACAAACTCTTTGGTGACCTTTTACCGGCTTGTTCGGTTATGGTTCAGATACACCGACGTTTCGGACTCAAGGAAGTTTTTTCGCAGTACAGTCTTTATCTCGGTGTCTACATCTTTTGTTTGAATACCAATGATCCCTATACCTCCCTCCCTATTTAACCCTTCAACCCTAACTGTACATGTGTGATGATATATGTTTCGTCTATTGATTATTCCTGGATGACATATCGTGTCCTTTGAGAAAAGATTACCGAATATACACTTTTCTTAGATTTTTTTCTCATCTATATAATACATATTGACTAAGTGAAACGACATGTGGACTTTGATTGTGTAGTAACATTTAGTCGATATGAGGTTATTTAAAAAATTAATTTTTTTGTACTACAGAGGGTATACCGAATGTCGGGAGAAAAGGATTTCTTGAACCCTTAAAAATGGTGTATCTTTCACTCAGGTGAGAATTTTAGTTTACACTTACTGACAAAAGGTTAGAAGTGAACGTAGTATGATACTTAGATCTCTACTTAAAGGAGATGTTCAAACACTGATGTACTAAATACAAGATGTTTTTCCCCTTTTTTTAGTCTGTTAGTGACTCTTTCAAGAGATTGGATATGATATTCAGAGACAACGATACATATCTTTTCCTTCGTCTACATTATTGTTATAAAAAGATTCCAAATCAAGGATGTGTTGTCTTCTATGAGAGGTTAGTACTTGTATTAATTCTTCTATTTTAAGAAGAAAAAGTTTTATATCTATAAGCTCAGTAGTTGACGCTGTAAGTTTCTTCTTTATCACTTATACAAGGACACAATCACACACACGAGTCAACGAGTCAGTACAAGGTGAGAAACTCTGGGGTACCTGACATCGGGTGGTCCGAGGAGACGGGTACCTTAAAGGGTCCGTTCTTATGATCTCACCCAACGGTACGGGAGGATGTCTCCTAGAAGGGTTGGGTTCCTAGTTTAGGGGAAGAGGACGTAACCGCTCCACCTAAGAGATGGTGACGTGATGGACCCTTCAGTTCGTTTGTACCAAGAGATAAAAATTTATGAACTCATCTCTAATAAAACGATTACATGTTATAAATATTGTTATTAGTTGTTATTAGTGAAATATTTTACGACTTGACCTAATACGACATTAGACCTTTACTTGACCTTTACTTGACCTTTACTTGACCTTTACGACATTAGACTTAATGTTATAAGTCTTTTATAACATTAATGTACATCTTAAAGTTTCCCGGAATTGATTCTTCTTTCCATTGAGTTCTTCATTTTAAACTCGGATTATGAAATTTAGATTCAGGGAACTACTGTAACGAAAGTGGTTTTATTTGACGATTTGTACGTATGAGAAAGGAGTCATTATAGGTGAGAATTCACTCAACATCACTGTGTCGGTACTCGAACGACTCTTAGTGTCAGTACGACATGAAGAGACGTGTACAAGTCTTAGCGCTAGGAATCGTCTCAGACACAAGGGCACACTAAAAGTCATTCCGTGGAATCGAGTTCAATAGTCTTTGTCTACTGTTTACCGATTTTTATAAAGATTTATTACGATTTGGTCGTTGTCCGGTCGACTTCTGGTCGACTGAGTAGTTTAAACTCTTTAGGACGGTTCTTTATGATTTTATCAGATTGGAAACTTAGTTGATAGAACATTGCAACGAAGGAGTCTTGATTCCGAGAGCAACGTGTATCCTCCTGTCTTCTGTCGGAGTCAGGACCTCTTCGAGTTCCTGTGTCGTGAGTATACCTTGTCTGAGTCCGGGAAAGGACCGGAGGTCCGTGACCCTTTCTGTCTTACCCTACCACCTAATTGGTAGACGCGGATTTGTCACCGAGAAATCAAATCTTAGAATTAAAACGTACATCGTAGTGGGCTTTGAAACCGGGATCACAATTTCACACTAGGAATCTTACTTGAACAGGGCAGTGAGGTGCTTCATCTCGACCCTCTCCTCTGACTTTGGCCCGAAAGAAAATAGTAAAGTAGTAGCCCGTGACTCTCTACCCTTCTGTCGACTAGTATCTGTCTGTTGTTGTCGTTTTTTCTTGGCCTTCGAGAGTCTGACCTGAGCACCGACCTGGTTGATTTGTCCGTCTTGTTATCCTGACACATGTTTATTCGTTGCGCTTTCCTGTCGAGGTGATTTTTACCCCTACCCCGTCCCTTTCTCTCTGTTGAGGCGGGGTATTATTAAAAGGGGCCGACTGTTCGGTCTAAGGTGTGCTATGCGATCGTGAAACGTTTGGTTCCAGAGGTCACCAACAATGATTATTACTATGGACTTTCTGTCTTCGTGTCTTAGGAGGTGGAATAGTTTGGTGTTTAGACTTTGTCAGTATTTTTCACGACTCCAGTATTATAATTAAGACCCATAAAGGTTGTCAAGACAGAACATCTTGACAACTATGTCCATCTATGTTGAACTGTTCTTTTTGCCGAATACATTTTTTAATTTGGTAACGTTTATAAAGTGAAAAATTTATGTAGAAATTCGAATAGGTTTGGTTAGAGACCGGTAAGACTCTGGACGTGTATAATAATAAAGTCAAACCAAGTTCGGATTAGTAGGAGACTTTCCAAAATAAAGACTGGAATACGTTTTCCTTTATAATACTAGAATATAAGAGGGTTAAAAAATTATTCATTTATTAAATAAAAATACGTAACTATAGATGACAACTATGACAATCAAAGAGAAATTTGTTAGTCTGAAATGAAGTAGGGTGTGTCAACAACGGTTTGAATTGATAAAAAAGGGTAAGAAGTGGACTCTACAAGTTAAAAACTTCGTTCACACTATAATACAGGACACCTAAGAGAGGCACGTTTTGTTTTAGAGAGAAAACTTGTTCCATAAGAGGATATTTTATTTCAGGTCGGATTTTCGAAACAGAATATAGGTCTAGTGAGAACCCAACAGAACTCAGAACCCGTCACGAAAAAGAAATCTACTGTCAGGGTTTGGGTAAGAATATACTTTGATTTCTAGGAATTCTATTCTTTATCGTCAATGAGAACTAAGACAGAACACAACATTATGTATAATTTGTGGTGTCTGATTTCCGTCCTTCAAAATTGTGTAATCTTTCTAAGAAGACACACCTTACTCTTTGACCCTTTGTTATAAAGGACAAATAGGTAAACCTGTGGATTTTAATTCCTCTATGAACTTTCACTGATCTTTAAATATTTTGGTATACGATCATAAGGAGGTATCAGGTATTAGTTATCGTTATAGATTCTTTAACTTCTTTGTTTTACGAAAGTCCAAACTAAACACACTGTGTCTCCACAGGCGTACCGTCTCACCTGTCACCCCTACCCAGTACTGGAGATACGATTTCTCCAGTATAGACTTGGAACCAAGATAACAAACAAACGACAAACTGGAACCCCTTCGATGAATTGGAGAAACTTCTAGTTGAAAAAATGCAGATTTACCCCTCGTCAAACAGGGTGAAATACCCAAATAACACTCCCTCTACTGTCCATAGGACATTTACAAGAAAGAGAAAGAAAGGTGTTCTCGAATTACATAAATGGCACTTGAGTTTACATGACTTTTCTTCCTACCTGACTTTTGACGTAAACGAGGGTAAGGGGGAGGAGGGAAAAGTGAGGATGGAGGGACGACAAGAAGGGGTACCGAAAACGGACGAGAAGAAGAAGTTAAAGGGGTCTGTGAGGGTCTGTATCGTGGAGAATGTCCGGAACCGATTTTACAGTGGTCCGGCTAGTTCAGGTAGGACACACTTTAACATTGGGTGTGGGACTAGGAGGGGTGGTGTGTGGGAACTAGTGATAGTAGAGGAAAAAAAAAAAGTATGGTGAATGGTATAAGATTGAATGAAGAGAAAAGAAAGGATAGGAGAAAGAGAAAAAGAAGAATGTGAAATAACAGTCTTATGTTATTCGATGTGAGTACATTCACGACATCCCCGTCTCCATAAACAGAAAACAAGAAACTACCTAGGGTTCTCGACCCGACCCCTCCCCGCCAGTTACTTGTGAAAGAGAATAAAACATAAAATATTTTAATATCTGTCACTATCTTCTGTTGCAATTCTGATCTAGAGAGTGAAATTAACGAGATAGACACTGATAAAAATTACAAGAGAATTTGAAAAATTTCACAGACCTTATTTAAATCTAAGTGTCTTTTCAATGGTTTTCTCATGTCTCTCAAGGGCATATAAGAAGTGGGTCGAAGGGGATTACTATTGTAGAATGTATTAGTACGGGGTAACCAGTTTTGGTTCTTTCAGTACAAGTTAGGTAGGTAAAAATTTGTTTACTTAACAATATCTCGTGGTAGTGTAGATGCTTCAAATACCAGTATAAAAGTGCAGTAATTGAGTCTTATCCGTCACTGTTCTTGTCTGACCGGATAAAAATAAAGTGAAGGAGAGACAAAAGAAAGTATAAAACAGTAGAACCTTTGGGAAAGACACACTAATTGTACATATAAAATCCCAAATCCGACCATCTAAACGTTTTCTGAAAGGGTGGTCTTTATAGATCTTCTGGACACTTTTGGAGACTATCCTTTCGGAAGTCTTGAGAACATTTTTATAGGACACTAACACATGATTTAGTGGTCGACGTCTCTTTTCGAGGAAGTAAAGATTTTATCGTCCTATTTCGTGTGTCTCTTGCCTATTGTAGTAAGAAACACTCTTCGAACAAAACAGAACTTGTACATTTATAAATGAGTCACGGGATCCTTTACCAAGTTCCTACGGTTCCACAACTGTTTAACGATTCCTGACACGATTTGTAGGAGTAATCGAATTCGAATCTATTTCATTGAGTGTTTCGAGGGGGGCGGGGTGGTACGCAGTGTCAAACGGTCGTCCTCAGACACATGTGGTCACTAGCGAATAGGGCCAGGTATCGTTTTCGTCGACCCCTCTCCGTTTACGTACTACTGTGAACTAGACACTGAAGTAATTCGACCTACCCTGTCGACCCTGAAAACGTTCACGTTCTGTAGGCCGCAAACGGCGCCTCGACCTTGAAGAGAAGACGCTTGGAAATTCGTACAATGATTAGTACGAACCAAGACCAGGTGGGAAGGCGAGAGGGAGACGAGTCAAGAGGTAGAATAGAACGTATCGGAGATTAGAACAAAGTCAAGTTGAGGAAAATAGGAGATTAAGTCGTGTGTAAATCTGTGGTAAACGGTCTCTCTAAAGATGTACAATAAAGTGAATTAAAAGTGGTACTCGGATCCTGTGCAATGATAAAGTAAATGATTTACTTTTTTTAACTTCAAGTTTCTGGAATTCTTTACATGGGTGAATGTATAGGCGGTCGATCACCGTGTCAGTCCTAAATTTGGGTCTTGGAACACTGAGACTCCAGTAACAGGAAAGGAAGCTACTGTACGACGATGTAAGGTTCTTTTTATTTTTACCTTTTCTCAAAACAAAGAAAAGTTGACTAAAGTACTGTGGTTTATTTAAACTATTTAACTACAAGTGGTCTGTTCTCGTAGAATATTAGCTCTAAGTCGGACAAAGAACAATAACACTTAAACAACACTACGGTGCTGTTACACCCCCTTCCCACCCCCTCTCGCTTTCTCCCTCTAAACGGAAAGGATCCACCTTCTACCTCTTTCCCTCGGGACTCAAACTTAAAGATGGAAAGTTTCTTCAAGACACGTACGGGTCGACTTATCCTTCCAAGCACGGGTAGGGATGGGACTCGAAAGGAGAGAGTCCCGGAAACGAATACTCAACGAAGAGGGGAATATAGGAGGGGTGTGAGACCCGAAACTGAACACGAAGACACTAGGTGACCTGACACAAGAGGGTACTACCGTGGGTGGTACCCCGGACGTGTGAGTTATTTGCGAAGTAACTTTCTGGTTCGAAGGGTTCCACCTACAGGACTCTTGCCCAGGGTATTTGGTGTTCACCAGGTGTAGACTGTGTCGTCATTACCACTTCCGTCCCAACCCACCTTCTCCTTCTGAACCTTCTATTCCGTCGTTTCTAACTTTTCTTTCTTCGTAAAAGGATGAAACAACTTAATAAAAATTAGTATACCTAATAAGTAAGTCTTAAAGGTCATAGTATTTTCCTCCAGTACTTTAGATATGAACGAAATAGTCTGACCCTGTACCTTTAATAAAGTGGAGAGACACTGAGCCGAAAAAGTAGACTTTTTACCTATGGTCCTTTTTATTAGAATGGACATTCTTGATCTATTCTAGCACATAATTGTGTGAATCCTGTGGTAGACCGTCTGTCATTAGTGAGTCTCCTTCATCAATAATAGTAACAATAATACGACAACAGATTTAAAGCTGATGGAGACCTGGACAAAGAATGGTCGAACATCACTCGTACTGAAATTCATAGAAAAGACCTAAAATTGAAGATTCTAAAATTCGGAGAGTTATAAGTATGTAAAGTTCAATTGGGTTATAATGTAAATTTTAAAATCCGGAGATTACAAAGGAAAGTGATATCGGAGTTATAAATGTACCATGAAAAAACACGTATAAATATACATACATACACACTCACCACACATTACCTTTTCAAACTCGGTTGAATTTAAAACCTTGTAAGATTTCGTGGTTAAGTTTGGAAACCTTATAATTTTTATAAAAACAAAGTAAAATTTGACTAGGACTTTATTCAAACTTTCTTTGACTTCATCAAAGTTTCTTCAAATTTACTCTACACAAGAGTTGTTATAAGTAACAGAAGGACACTATAAAACTTCAAGATTGAATACTAAGAAATTTCATTTATTACGATTTAGATTGGGTTTTGGGTTATAGTATCCTTTTTCATTAAAGACTATATGATAGTGAAAAGAGAACAAGAATTTTATTCTATAAAAGTCGAATAGATAAAAGTTTATCAAGGATATATTATCAAATGAAACCTACTAACTTATATCCTTAAAACGAGTATGTCATTGAGGTTTCGTACTGTAAAATTTAGCGTATGAGGGAAATTAGTATTACAAATTTGACTTAAAGTATAACAATGTGGTAAATAGTAAACCTCTACCTTGTTCTATAAATGTACCTAAAGTAGACTTTAAGGTCGACTTTTTCATACCGGTTCCGAATAATTTTGGTACGTACGAACCAATAACACCGACTTCTCGTTACCTCTCCGCTCCAGAACTTCTATGAACTTATATATGAACGTATATAAAGTCCCGTATACGTACTTTTAGTTTCGGGCCCCTATACCCCACCGTATGTTCCGTGACTCGAAGGAAGGTATACCGAAAATCCCGAAAGACACTTCTGTGTGAGACACCCGAGGGACAATTCCCAATCGTGGTGACTGAGGACGAAGGTGTGGGTGCCTGATGGAAGGAACAGTTAGTGGAGATGACCGGGGAGGAGGAGGTCGAAAAGGTCTTTGTACAGTCAGTAGGCACTCTAGGGTAGGAGTACGGACAGATTAGGATTTATAAAGGACACAGAAGTGTTGGTGAGAAGACCGAAGATGGTGTCGCCGTCTGAGGTTTTGTGGCAGGGAACAGATACGTAGACGGTGCTAGAAGTCTAGACATGTCGGTTCCTGGACGACCTACAAAACTAAATCCATCGGGTACCTACTCAGTGTAGGGTTGACACGTTTTGTTCGTGCAGAAAGAAAACTTCAAGGTATCACCAAGACATACGGGGTAGAGCGATTCCTACGATTTAATGAACCCTGAGTCAAAGGAGCACATATTTTGAATCTTTCGACTTAAATCACGAGACACCAGGACAATCAGACACTCCATCCTTAGTTTGTTACTTTGAGCCGTCTAGTTGCTCGACTACTTACTTCGTCTTTCATAGAAATTTTTCGTTCGTTTAGATACAGGAAACTTGTCATGAATGTACTTATTTTAAATCTACTCGTCTTTCTACGAACCTCCTGTTTCTCGGTCTCCAGACACTCTACGTACAAGACCTCCTACCCCGAAGTCCACCAAATCTACGTCACCTTATCTCGGAGGTGACCCCCACAAATCCTTTATTTATAACTAATACACCTTGTTCTGACTCGTCCCGGAACTTTCGAGCTGAACCTATGTCTCAATCCTCGAACCTAAATTACACTGTTCGATGTAAGGTTCGTCAGTACTTCCTCGTCATACTCTTTCTTACTCCCCTGTCACCCTTCTTTTCTCTCCCGTGCAACCATCCTCATAACAGATCTCCGCCTGACGTCCGAACCGAGAAGGCAGTCGGTAAATGATGTCCCTACATGAGGTGCAACGTAAAAGAAGAGACGTTCTACCTCGTCTCACTCCTCCTCCTCCTCGTTTCGGACCCTACCATTAATCGTCGGAGACAACACCAAAGTCTCGGACACCACACCGGACTCGTTCCCCCGGTACACTGACTCGTCGTCAACGTAGATTCTCCGCGGACCTTCCTCCGTCGTAGTTCGGACTTACTTCTTTCTTCTTTACCTTTCACCTTTAAGGTAAAATTATCGACCCTTTCAACTTCTTGACCATTTGGAGTCTCTTTTTACCCCGTTAACCCTTCTCCTGAAACGGACAACTACCGTACCAGGGGGACAAGCAGTGGGAGCAAACGATCTAGTAATATAGTACCCAGTAAAATAGTAAGAAACGTGTCCAGAAATCCTTTGAGTGTCTTTTATGATGATGAAAGATGAAATATATAAAAATAATATATATTTATATATTTTTACACATAATTCTCGGATGTTGTTTTAATATCTAAGTTTTCATTATCTCTTCATCTTCTACTTCCCCTTAATCGAAATGTCAAATGTATAGAAAAAATATTATGGTAGTCCTTTTTTGTACCCTTAGTTTTGTATAAAAATTTACAAGTGTTTTAAGTTGTTGTCTTAGACAGTTTGTTTGAAGTCTCCCTTTCCGTGCCTATCTGTCACATCAGGAAAGACCGAGACAAGGGATCTTCACTAGGAAAAAAAGTTTCAAATGAAGTTAATGGTGGGACTTTCGGGGTCACTCCCTCCTTTCTTCTACGATAAAGAGAACGTGTGACGAACTTATTATGATAAAAAATTGATAAACGTAGTACTGATTAAAAAATTATAGTCTCTTTTAAAACGGTACCTTCTCTCGTTTCTGTTTATTCAGGTCACGTACTCGTTCGACCGAGTCTCGTGTCTACGAGAGGGTAAGGTTGGATTGGTTCAACGGATGAGTGAGAACGACTGAAGGGAGACGAGGTCACCTTCTTCGTAGTGGCGTTGTTTTGTTAGGTCAAGTAGGTGACACGAATCTAGGGTAGAGGAGAGTGAAAGAGTTCCTGAAAGAAGGTGTCTTCTCGATTAGGATGACACACCAAACGACATAACCCCGACCTTGTCGACGAGACAGGGACTATCCTCCAAACAACCACCACCAGTCAGCGATTCAACACAGACTGAGAAACTCTGGGGTACCTGACGTCGTGTGCTCCGAAGGGACAGGAAGTGATAGAGGGTCTCGAACGAGTTTGAGTACAGGTAAGTCAGTCACTACGGTATTTTGGTAGAGTAGGAGACAGCAGGGGAAGAGGAGGACGGGAGTAAGAAAGGGTCGTAGTCCCAGAAAAGGTTACTCAGTCAAGAAAGGTAGTCCACCGGTTTCCAAATTTCGAAGTCCAAGTCGGAGTCAGGAAGGTTACTTATAAGTCCCAACTAAAGGAAATCATAACTTACCAAACCAGAACATCAGGTACCCTTTGAGTTCCTAGAAGAGGTTGTAGTGTTAATCTTACGTAGTAAAAAGAAACCACGAGTTGGAAGAAATACCAGGTTGAGAGTGTAGGTGTGTACTGATGACCTTTTTGCTATCGAAACTGATCTACCTGGAAACATCCGTTTAGATACAGAGACGAAAAATTATGTGACAGATCCATATAGTATCGAAAGGAAAGTTCCTTGTTCACAGAAAATTATAGTACCGACGTCAGTGACAGGTGTCACTAAAACCTCGGGTTTTTTTATTTCAGACAGTGACACTGGTAACAAAGGGGTAGATAAACGGTACTTCACTACCCTTGTCTACGGTACTAGAATCAAAAGCCTTACAACTCAAAATTTAGTCGAAAAAGTGACAGGAGAAAGTGGGAGTAGTTCTCTGAGAAATTAAGGAGAAGCGTAAGACGGCAATCTCACCATAGTTGACGTTAACACCATAGATGTCAACAACTATAAAGAGGACCGTTAGATCTTGACAATTCTCCCATTGTATAAACTCACACGAGTCAACGAGTGAATACAGACTGAGAAACACCGGGGTACTTAACATCGGACGGTCCAAGGAGACAGGTACGTTAAAAGGTTCATGTCTATGACTTAGCCCAACGGTAAAGGAGGAGGTCCCCTAGAAGGATTGGGTTCCTAACTTGGTCCAGAGAACGTAGAGGACGTAACCGTCTACTTAAGAAATCGTGATTTGGTGGAAGTTGTACGAGTAGGTGTTAATTCAGTCGTCCTGGTGTTGGTCTAAAAACAACGATGAAGTAAAAGTGATTTTTGCCTCGGTTTAGTAAAAAAAAGATGAACGTACTACTTTAATAAATGGTTTAGTAAGGGATGACTTATTATTTCCGTCTTAGTAAAACCTTCCATACGATTAAAGTTTGACTAGACATTTACAACGATTGTATTTGTATCGGTGAACATCCATAATTGACGTCGAAGAAATGAACTCTCGGTCTACGATGTTTATTTTGTCATGCCTACCCGTCGTACGGGTAAGGTAGGGTTGTTTCGTGTCTGGTAGGAAGGTAGTGGTTCAGTGCCACGAAAGACTTTCTCTTTTGACCATCGTAAAGAGGGTCAATTAAGAGAACAGAGGAGAAAAATTAACCTTTTTCCTAAAGTCTATTAAGTATTGTTTTTACACTGGAACCATTTTTGTCTTCGGAACCCGTTAACAATTTGTGGCACCCAAAAAACTTGTCAATTATAATAAAAGTAGGAGTATTTTAAGGTTGAGACAGTTTGTTCCTTCCACTGTATTCGGTTTTTTATGTATAGGATGATGAAAATGAAAATACTAAAATCTTTGGTACCTTGTTGACTTTTTTTAACTTTCCGTCGGTTCATCCTCTCTTTTATCCTGAGACACAGAAATTCCATCCCTCTTTTTATTTTGGGTTAGTAAGGTTTACATAACGAAATCAGTAGACCAAAGTAAGATAATTACTGGAAATTGTTGACGTTTTTATAACACTTTTCGATTAAAACAAACATGACTCCACCTCGTCTTGTCAAAGACCGACAGTAAGATCCTACACGATATTTTATTTTAATAGAAAGACCCTCAGACTGTTTTTGGATGACATGTCTAGGTCAAATAAATGTTGTAGATCCTTACTTTTCTTTTGTCTTAAAATGTTGTGTAGTTGTATGTTTTTTACTTATCATGTAAACACTCACACACACACACACACATAATCGTTATGGTGTAGGTCTATAGAGAGTTCTAATTTCTAAAAAATTATTATAAAATACCGTGAGTTGTTTTTAAGATTCGTCACTTTGATAAAGAGTTATTTATACTTTCGACACTTTTATACTCTTTCGCAATAAGTTGTATCATACAAAACTAAATGACGACCTCGAGAATTCTTTCCGTCTTACCGGAGTAAAGGAGTAAAACTGTTCGGAATACAAAGATAATTAATTTATCTTTAGAACCTTTTCTCCATCACAGTAGTCCCAATTACATAACTGGAATATCGGAATCTCCGGTTCCAATTTTTATATGGTTCATCGGTAGTTTTTCTTATTTAGATCAGGATAACCGGAACAGGAATTTCAGTGAGTAAGAGTCGATGTGATAGGTTAAAACACTTACTAAACACACGGGACGTGATTCACAGACCCCGACTTCTTACGTCCTGGAAGTACTAAGTCCCCCAACTACTCGTAGGATCCCGGTCGTGTCCCTAGTGTCTTATCACCTAGAGTTTCGACCTTCTCGGAACGTGGGTTGTCCGGTTCCAAGGGAAGACTATTAATTCAAGAGAACTGTTATGTGGACGGTATTCCGGTTTGTGACTACAAAGTATTGAAGATTTTTCTCCCTTAGGTAATGGAAGATTCCATCGTACGTTAAAACTCTTTCGAATTGAAAGTCTTTCAAAAGTTTTATAACTTGACTCTGTAAAGAAGAACTTCCTGGAGAACCTGGTGTCTCTAAGAGGAAATATAGTAGTAGGAAGTATATAGACTTTTGTCCATTTTAAACAGATCCCCGAAGGGTCCACTGTGATCACCATTTCTTGGGTGGACGGTTACGTCCTCTACGTTCTCTGTGCTCAAATTAGGGACTCAGTCCTTCTAGGGGATCTCCTCCTTTACCGTTGGACGAGGTCATAAGTAAGAACGGACACTTTAGGGTATCTGTTTCCTCGGACCAGTGTTTCTCAGTGTACTGACTTGATGTTTCGTGTGTCGTGTGTGTTTTAAACAGATTAACGTATCGCGTCCGAATACCACTCTGTATTCGAGGTGAGTAATAGTCCCCAAAGGTGAACGAGTAGGTATCTATCGCTCCTACTTCTACCCGTCTATCTATCTACTATCCATCTATCTGTCCATGTGGAGACACCTGTAGAACTTTTGTAGTAGTTTAGTGTTTTTCTGATGGTGTGAAAGGAACAGACCTGTAGCTCTAAAACCATTATTTGTTACAGTAAGCCGTCTGTGTAGTATCACAAATGGGTAGGACTCGAGTCGGTTTTAACGATTCAGAAAGTGTTGTTAAGAAGGATTCGAATAGAAGACTTAAACGCTCTTAACAAAAGTCCTGGATTGGGTTTTGAAGTGTAGTATACAAACTCCAAACTATAATAAGTCAAACTGGATAAAACTACACAATGTAGAACCTGTCTGGATGTTCCTTTCTATGGGTCAGAAAGGTCTGTCAGTAAGTAGATGTAGTAGGTTGTGAGACAGTTTTGGTGGGTTTCCGACCCATTCCTTTGGTGTGGAAGGACGAGTATGAATACATTCGCAAAATGGGAGAACGGAAGCCAGTCTAACTGAAACCGAAGGATTGACATCGGAATTACCTCCTTCAAAGTTTGAACGTAAGTTGCCACGGACTATTTTTCTGCTACCCTAGGTTTAAGATCTGCTACCCTAGGTTTAAGAGATATGCCCACCCCTCTCCGTCACTAGATGTTCGTTAGAAGTTCAGTCAACTGTACCAAAATTCTACCTACTTCAAAATAAAATTGGGAAGGAAAGACCAACGTATAAGAGTGGGGTGAGTTCACTAATCTAGGGTCGAGAAAGTGTCGTCGTTTTACTTACCTGAAGTCTCACTACGTAAACGAAAAGTAGAGGTTTATACATGTCAAAGTATTACCCGGTAGACAGTAAAACACTAAGGTACGTTCGTTGTTACGGGATTTCAAAACAACAGTACCGTTGGTGTGGTTTCAGAAGTTTCGCTTGAGACTTCAGTAAGGATCAGAGTCTAAGACACATTGTACCCCACCCTCATCCCCGACTGTAAAGTCTTTTGAGTTCAAAGATCATACGTAATGGACAGAGGTTAATTACGAATTAGATCGTGTGGAGCTCAAAATTACTTTATCTAAATAAATCTTCTTCCTTTTCGTTTTAACAGAAGTCATCGACACTAACTAAAATAAAATCCAATCAAAACAATCTCTCTTCAACAGAACCAAATTTAAGGTCTCTCTATAAGTATACATCGTTAGTTTAGGAGGAAAAGTGAAACGACTTCTGGTTAAAATCTTCTCCATCCTTTTTTTTTAAGTAGAGTAACAAGTATAAGAACAGAGGATAGAGTACCATAAGGTCGCGTAGACACGGTGCCATCTCGTCCTATTTCCCTGGTTCTCACATAAGACACTTCTCCTTCCTTTTTTCATGTCGGAAATTAGAACTAAACGAAATAAAGAAAAAACCCACTGATAGAGAATGAATAGAAATTACAGAAAGGACAGGGTATCCTTACCTTTACTAAGTAAAAGAGAGGGAAAATAAACGTCAGAAATTGTCGAACGTGTCTTCGACACAGGAGTACCGTGACTCACTGTAACAAAATATCCGTTCAATCCCGTGCAGAAAAGTCAGGAGTAAGATGACGAATTACGGGAAGACCGTGATATGTTAAAAAATAAGAAAGTAAAAACAGTTGAAAAATAAAACATAACTCCATATCGGATAATTGTTACAACACTATCAAACTCCACTTATCAGTTCCCTGAGTCGGTATGAATATGTGCATAGGTAAGAGGGGGTTTGAGGGGAGGGTAGGTCCGACGGTGTATTGGGACTCGTCTCAAGGTACAGTAAGAAATAAAAAATTTTTCCATTGTTTGACTCTAAACTAGTCAAAGTCAAAGAATTAGTCCTTTGTTGTACTCAGTGGTGTCATCGTCCTTTGTTCGACACTTCTGTCATCAATCCCCGGTAACGTTTTTAGACCCGTTTGTCACCTTGTTCCCTATATCCTTCCTTCTCCGTCTATACTTGTGTCTTTTATAGAATCCCATAGATAGGTAAGTCAGTTGCCATACCATCTGTGATAGATTCAACAATATTCTTTTCCTTCCGTTTTTACCTATTTATGTTAGGTTTCGACATCTACGTCCTTTAACCGAGACAGGATACACCAACGTATTTTGACTATGTTGATACCATCCCATTAAATCGTCACATATAAAAACTTCATATTTACAAATAAAATAAAAATAAAACGTACATTATGTATGGGTAAAAAGTGATATAACTCCATTTATCACAGAGTGATTAGTTTACATTAATAAGAATTTAAAACCGTATGAAAGAAGATCGAAAAGAGTCGATACATTGTATCAACAATATATATATGTATATATATACGATATAAATGAATATTCTCGATACATTTTCATACGTAAATAAATATGTAAATGTATATTTAATTATACATATGTATAATATAAATATATTTATAAAATATAATATTGGTTTTTATACCCTATACGTATAAATTTAGACCCAACGTAGGGAATTATACTGCCGTGTTCGTAAAACATGTAGTCGTGTTTATAACATACTAGTAGTAAAACTTCTAATATATTAGTAAGAATTACACTAATATGAGATTAAAGTTATTTGATCTACGATTTTTAATTTCTTTACTAAATCGAAAAGGTGAACTCAATAAAGGAATTTTATATAAGTGGTTCATCTTAATTATAAAGGTCGTGTATTTTTTAACATAGTTTTCGGTACCCATGGTTAAATGTGAAGTGTGGTCGTTAAATACTCTAGAAAACCGTAAAAACAAAACACCAGGATATCGACTCCACACTAAATGACTCGTAATCTTACTGTACGTTTTGATTTAGGAAGACCACAGACGTGAAAGAACATGAGAAATAGTACTAAGTGTATATGAAAAAAAAAGATTGTGAAAAAAGTCATTCTAGTGGATTTCTTATCTTATTAGGATCATAAAGTAGAAGATCCTTGAAGCATTTGTATAAACACTTTAAAGGAAGTTCGCACTGATTCATCCCAACGAAAGGACCACTCTTGACTGTCTCATGATTATACGACCTAGGATATAATAAAATCTGGTTATCGAGAGAGAAGAAAAATACCGACTTTGAAACCTCATAAGTAACCTTGCTTACTACGGCTTCGACTTCGAGGTTATGAAACCGATGGACTACGTTTCTCAATTGAACAGCCTTTTCTGAGACTTCGACCCTTTCTCACTTCCGTTTTCCTTTTCCCCCATCGTCTCCTACTCTACCAATCTGTCGTAGTGACTGAGTTATCTGTACTTAGACTCGTTTGAAACTCTCTACCACTTCCCGTCCCCTCGGACCGTACGACGTCAGGTACCCTAGTGTTTCTCGACCTGTACTGAATCGTCAACTCGTTACTGTTATACGGTATCTCCTCCGAAGGGACTACCGAGTTATCATTTTTTTTAGACGGAAGGTTAAGTTCTCTACGACCTCTGCACCCAAGTTAGGGACCTAGTCCTTCTAGGGGACCTCTTTCTTCATCGTTGGTGAGGTCATAAGAACTGACCCTTTAGGGTACCTGTGTCCTCGGACCGTCCGATGTCAGGTACCCCAGAGTTTCTCAGCCTGTGTTGACTCATTGATTTGTTGTTGTTGTTATATGAGAAACGAAGTAAACACGATACTTACGAAGTTATCAGTGAAGTGATTTTATCTTTTTATAAAAGTCAGGTCATTGTAGTGTCAAACGTCGGATTTTGTGTCTTTGTAGAACTGTAAACAGAAGTCATATAAAGTCTAAAAAGAGCTGTGTGGGGACAATGAACATATTCGATAAAAGGGTCCAGAATCCATTATTGGAACCCTTAGACCTGATTTCATAGAACACTCTTTTCGGTATAAATTTTAACAGAGAAACTGGTCCAAACTGAGGAACTGACAGTGGTGGGTATCCATGAACGTAGGGGAACTTAGAGGATCTTATAAGTACTTTATCTAAGATCTCCACGACGGGAGTATAAGGAGATTTATTTGGAGTAGTATAAACTGTGGTATCGTTCCTGTAAACCCCAAGTCGAGGTTCTGTGGGTGACACACTCCGTACCTGTGGATTCCTTTAGATACGTCATGTCTTCACGTGTTACGTACACCATTATTACTTTCTTTTAAAAATACTTTGAGAGTAGTACATAGGACCGACCTTCCGAAGTGGACGTAAACTAGTACATTATGAGTGTTGAAGAGTGACGAGTGTTGTTTGTTATACTATCGAGACTAGATGTTTTCCTTCTTTGCTTCAATTCTGTACGACATGTCGATCAGGTTTCTCTTACCGTTTGGATCCCAAGTCTGAGTCCAGACAACTAATCTCCGATACGAGAATTGGAAGTGTAACACGAACCTTCCACAATTTGTCCTACGTAATACTCTTCTTACTCTTTAACCATAAAGAATCCGATTGTTAAGTCCGAAGGGACCACCGAGTGTTCCATTTCTTAGATGGACGTTACGTCTTCTGGGTCCAAGTTAGGGACCCATCCCTTCTAGGGGACCTCTTCCCTTACGGACGAGTGAGGTCATACAAACGGACCTCTTAAGGTACCTGTCTCTTCGGACCACCCGATGTCAGGTACGTCAGTGTTTTTCAGTCTGTGTGACTCACTGATTCGTGTGTGTGTGTATGTGTCCCATAGTTAGACAACCTCTCCATGTTAAATTTTACTGGGAAGTTCCTCCAAGTAAACAAAGGACTTCCCACGGAGGGGTCTCCTACTCTTTGTCGTTTCGAACTTTCGAACGGGTAATCTTTAAAGTTTTAAGGTATCACTAATTCATTGTTTAATAAAATGGTTCTTTCTACCGGTACGATAAAAGTTCCCGAATTCCCCTTATTCGTAAGGGATTAGGAGTACCTTTGGACATTTTCGAGGAGTAACTCTCCAATAAGTTCGGATACAAAATCGAGTAGTGCACCGAACGTTTAGAGAGACAGGTGTACCTGTACGAAGGAGAAATTTCTACTTCTACATTTTGTCTCCCACACACCCTGAAGGACCTCCAAGTCATCAATTCTGAAACTGAAGGTTCCGTCCCCTACATCCCAAGTAGGAACCAGTCCCTGGATTCTAGGGTGTACGGTACGTCTGGGGGTTTTTTCGGTTCTGTATTTTGTCTTCGTTATAGTATTGTTTAAGTTATTTCCGAAATTTTTATCAGGTGTAGTTTTTTTCTTTTTAGTTTATTGTACCCTCTCACACAAGATCTTCAGAGATAAACTTCGTGAACTTCACAAGTTCACTACATTTACCATACAAAGGACACATATATATATATATATATATGTGTATATATATATATATTCACGAAGGGACCACTGAGTCGTCATTTCTTAGGTGGACGTTACGTCCTCTGAGTCCTCTATACTCAGATTAGGGACCTAACCTTTCTAGGGGACTTCCTCTCGCACCGTTGGGTGAGGTCATAGGAACGGACCCTTTAGGGTACCTGTCTCCTCCGACCGACCGATGTCAGGTATCCCAACGGTTCTCAACCTGTGTTGACTTCGTTGAAACGTGCGTAGGTGTGTACCCAAATATTTAGACAGAGACAAAGTACGAACATATATACATAAATTAATATACACACACGTTGACTTCTACGGTATTTATTAAGAAAAATGTGAGAAAATGTAATTCTCGTACCAAATGGTTACTATCTTTACTATGTCCGCAATCAGTGACCTTTTCCGTAGAAAGAGGAAACTTTAGATACTGACCTCATACCTCACTACTCGTTCTGTTTTGTGGCCAATTGGGAATGTGGATCGAGACGGAAGATTTCCTCTTTTTATTCCCGACGACTTGTGTAAGTAGAGTGACGGAGTTAATGAACTTCTCCTATTAGTCGAATTGTGATATTCCTACTACAACTTACACACAACTAAAGAGAAACGATAACTAACGGACGAAACTGTATCATACGAGTAATAGTACGTGATTCCTTGGTGGACCGCGGTAACAGATAGAAGTGATAAGTGTGTAGTCCACTAGTAAGAAAAACACCCAAAAAGGGAAGTAACAGTGACTATGTATACGGATCTTGAATTCGGTACCGAATGACCAAATTCATTGTATCAAGTATAAAATTTTATAACAAACTACTTCTGCTATGTCAAAATCTGTTTTTAGAAGAGACCTTTAGGTTACGTTTAGAAAGATCTCACAAAAAAAAAAAGAAGTGTAAAAAGAGTTCTTTTCACGACAAAGAGGAAAAGCCACTGTGAAGTCAGGGAAGGGATCATTTTCATGTACACATTCAACATCCACGTTGAAATCCAACATCCACGTAGTGCCGAGTGAAATTAACGTAATTACAGAAAAACATTTATTAGTCTTACACACATATACAAATAACTTATCGTTAATATTTCTCTTCATAATAACAGTGTTTCTTCGTGTACGAATGAATCCCGAAAACGCAGATGAATGGGTGGACAGATGGACGTAGTCCGTCCGTTATACACCAGGGGTCCATTAATCTTTACAAAGACGGACGTAAACCCTGGGACTCCGGATCTGGAGGGAAAACGTCGAGGTCGTGGACTTAACGAGTTCTTCTCTCAAAGATGTTTGGAACATTGTCAGGACCACTCGTCACGGGTAGTTCAGTTTTAGGACGGTTTCTGACCAGGGTTGGTTGAGGACTTGAAGTCACTCCTTTAAGTTCTCGTAGTCGGAAGAAACGAAGAAACGTACACCACACGAGTCAGCGAAGTCGACAGACTGAGACACTGAGATACCTGACATCGGACGGTCCGAGGAGACAGGTACCCTAAGAGGTCCGTTCTTATAATCTTACCCAACGGTATGGGAAGAGGTCCCCTAGAAGGGTTGAGTCCCTAGCTTGAACGTAGAGAATACAGAGGATGTAACCGTCCACCCAAGAAATGGTGATCGAGGTGGACCTTTATCACGTGTAAAATACTTTTCCAAGTTGACACGACTGACGGGTGTCAGATCTTCTCTTCTAGGTGTGAAGTTGAACCGTAAAAAGACTGGTGCTCGGTTGTCTTCGGTTCGGGGACCCGTAGGACTTTTGGGAACTCATAGGGGTTGAGATTGATTTGAACTCCCAAGTTTCAATCAGACACGGAAGAGTGGACGGTAAGTTACGAGAACCCTGACTCGAAGACTTCCGGTGGTACTCGTGTCTGGAAGGTAGGAAAGGGACACATAGGTGTGATTACGCTTCAAGTGTCCAAGCGTAGAGAGGACTACGAAACATTAAACGGTACAAGCGGAGTTACTCATCGTAGTGACGTGACGAATCTCGAGCTTATGGTGTAGCGAAAGGAAGACGTTATTGGGTGAATGAGTGGACTGACTACCATTCAGGGGGTGTCCGTGGTTCTCGCGGTCGAGTAGTCGAATGCCGTCTATGAGAGTGTACCTTTAATCAGAGATCGTCAACAATTAATCAGAGATCTCAACCTGTGTTAAACCACTGATTTGTCGTTGTTTAAAGGAGTTGGTCTCTTACACCGTCAACGAAGAGGTATCTCTTCGGTCTCGAACGGGAGAGACCTCTATTGTCTGAAGTTCTAACTTTCTTACAGCTTAAATTTTTGTCTTAACTGTCTACTCAATGTCGAGTCTTTATAGTGACACGGAAGATTTGATCCTCTTTATGTGATCAACAACTCTATAAACTAGACTTTACCCTTATAAATTCTTTCCTGAGAATAACAACCACATGTCATTACAAATAATAGAGTACGAAAGAAGGTTGTATGTCGTCAGACCACTGACGAGACTTTGTCATACAAAAGGGACGTTTCCTTCTTCGATCAAGATTTCTTTTTCAAGATATAGTGTATAGGGAAGGGGGGTTTGTGTGTGCGTGTGACACCAAAATCCAGACAATCCTTAGTTGGTCCTGTTATTCTAAATCTTAAAGTCCGTTCGATTATGATAGTGAAGTAACGAAATACAACTTCTGGTCATATTGGTTACTTGACTGATGAAAAATAAAAGTATGTTTTTTTATACCCCGAGACACCACTGGATTTACCTTTCCTTTAATTTTTTTCTCCCCTATATACATATGTATACTGACTAAGTGAAATGACACTTTACATTTCGTCTTTGATTTTGTTGTAACATTTCGGTGACACGAGATTATTTTTGACAAAAATTTTACACCCCGTGGAACCCACAAACATCTGTAAATAGTAAAAAGAGGAGAGTCCATTGGGTCTTTGGCCTAAAAAAAATTAAAAATTTAAAAATAAAATATAACCTCATATCAACTTCTTTACCTAAAAAAAATCATGAGTCCGGAGATAGAAAGAGACGTATTGAACGTCCGAAGGTCGGTCGGATACCAATGAATTATTCGTTACTTTTCTCCCATTTAAAAGTATCTTCCGAGGTAGAACCAGTGTTCCTGGTACCATTAGGACTCTGAAAGACTTAGAAATAACAGGTGACCCACGAAAATCACTTGATTCTCGATGTTTACACCCAACGTGCCACGTTGTGTTCTTTTCATGGCTCATCTTCCACCACCTTTCCGACGACACTACTTGAACGAGAAGAAAGGAATTTCGTATCGTAGGAGAAAACATCTTCAACCAGAAGTCCAAAGGGACATCGAGACTGGACCAAAGACGGACGGGAAGAAGGAGGTCTACTGCTTCCGTGGTCCCGTCTCCAAGTGACCTCAAAACGTGTACTACGCGTCTCACACAATACTGTAGTCACGTCAATCCACGTCTCGTCTCCGGGTCCTAGTCCTTCGATCTAGAACTCTAAAGTAAGACGATTTTGGATGGTAGTCTATAGTTCAGTGGATAGTAGACCAATTAAATATATATAAGAACAACGACTTTGTTTTGGTAGAAGTCCCAAATAGTGACTGTAGAGAGGTTGGTCTGAACGACGGTGGTAGTTAAGTTACAGTTGTATGTCTTACTTTTGTGTGGGTGGGGTTGTGTTTCGCAAGAAAGTGAACCGAAGTATCGTAACTAAATAAAGGGGAAAAAAGAGGGGTAGAGGTGAAAAGGAATCTAAGTTCTCCGTCGAAGTAAAGGACCAATACAAATAATAAACGACACGTTTAGTCAATAAGAGAGACTCAAAGTCAAAAGTCTACTCTTTTTTACTTTCTTTTTTACGAGTGAAGTATCTCGAGAACACCCTTAGTTTAATCGCTAAAGATGTACGTTCATAAAATTACTTCCTATATCTTTCATATTTGTGGAGGGTGTTGACCCTCATGTATGAAGGAGTTGACACATCCGTAGGAGAGAGGTCAGGTTGTAGTTTTATGGGGATTACTTGGTGTAGAAATCGTCGTAGGTACCCTGGATCCAAATAAGGGGGTTTTTACTTGACGGACAATCATACAGGTTACCCCTGACTCATCGATAAAAAGACTGCGGGTCTTAAAATTTTTTAAAGAATAAAAATATTTAGTTCGGAGAATCGGTCTCGGTTCGACTTGTATAAGTTTTCCCTAATAATACGGAATGTAAGACCCGAGGTAGAACTGGTCGTATTCGAAGTGAACCTAATCTTTGTTACGGCAGTCTTTTAAATTTTTTTTTTTTTTTTTCCTCCGGCCCTTAGACTTCTCTTTATTACAACAATACGAAATACTTTACTTTTTGACCCAAAACCTAACATCGCTCAGTTTGGGGAGGGAACGGACTCAATAGTACGATCGGGTAACGAGGGAGAGCGACGATAATCGAAGAGTATTACATTTTGTAAAGAAGTAAAGGTCGTCTATTATGAAAGTCACTTTTCCATTAAAAACTTCAGATAATGAACGTAAGAATCTCTTCTCGTGTTACATCGTAAAACAAGATTATACGGTAACTTTAACAAACTCATCCATGTGGTATCTTAGTTTATGTTTTACAGTTTTACCAAAGGTAATTGATACGTGTAAACGTGCCGAAGGGAATTACCGATACAAAAACAAGAAAAGGAAGTAGAAACGTAGATATTCTACTTTACTAAGTTAACTACATTGACTTTTCATGTAACTTTTCCATCTCTCGTTTAATGTTTTCGTAGTTCGGTGTTAAAGTGGGTGCATGAAGTAAAATATTACTTCAAATTATTACTATCTTTGACAGCGATCTAAATTTGTAGTCAGTAAAGTCGTTAACATCAATTACACTTATAGAGTATGACTCATTACAAAATATTTTTGTACCGTTCCTAACACATAATATAACTTGACTTTACAGTATTACTTTAGAATTGATCTACGATAATAACATTATATATAATACAATTCTCTTTAAATGAAGTTGAACTTTTCTATTCATGACACAAAGGAAGTTATAGGATTCAAGTCTATTTTAGTAAAATGAACCTTCTTTCAAAAAACAAAAAAAAAAAGGAAAGATCTGAATCGTACTCGTGTTTATTTGTGGATGATGAATAATGTTATCCACAACACAACTACATAGAACCACCATTTATGTGTTACTTTTGTATTACTAAATAATAAGAAACTACCTTATCATTACAAACTTTCTTTAGACACCACAAATACGTCATATATAAAAAGTTCGCGGGTTTCATAAACCCAACAGAGAAATAGAACCCTCTCTTTTCTAGAAGAATCACCGTTTTGGGACCTGGGTTTAGTTGTGTTGGAGTCGATGTACCCCTCGTCTCGGGTCCCGTAACTCTCCCGTCGACCGGTACAGACGGCTCAGTAATTGTCGCCGAAAGAACGAAACGAAGGACTTTCATACCCAAAGACGACTACTGCCGTCTTGTCCGTTCCATTGGAGTCTACTTTAGTCGTGGACTTTTGAGAGAGTAAAAGGTGACGGGAGGGTGGGAGGTGGGGTGAGTATCCTCGGAGACAGGTGTAGTTTTCCCAACTCGTTTAGAGACTCCCCTGATCCCTTGCAAAGTGCCGGAGTATGGGGGCACTACTTCCTTCTTCGCACTCAAGTACTATGGACACTCATAGTACAGGAGAGAGGGGACCAGATCATCTCACCTACTCTACTCTCCGGCGACCGAAGGGTTAACGACTTAGACGGACCTCCGGTGTCGTCGAGTTCGTTGGTCCTCCATTCAGTGACCGGCGTCCCAGGAACACGAACCGTGTGTGCACCCAGTCACAGCGGTGACAGTGGAGTGCTTCGTAAAAAAGGGATAACCGAAACCAAGGGACCTCAAGAGACCGAGTGCACACGTAAAAGTGTAAAATGGTCACTACGACGAACTACTCGAGTGACCTAAGGTACTTAGTAGGTCCTGTTAATCAAAAACGGTGGTCTACCGTCGCGTTATGGTAAGTGCACACCTTTCTCCTCCCCCGCTACCCAAATTCCCTGAAACCTATACATGGTGAGTGATTCGGTAGGGGACTTTAATCTGTGGTAAAGGAAGCTTATAAGTCATGACTATGTGAATTCTATTTCTCGAGATATTGGTACAAAACAAATAGATAACGATACGTTGTTTTGTTGAGTTGTGTCGGATGACTGTATTTCCCTATTACTTAATCATAACTAGTGTTCAGACATCCAATTGACGGGAGTCGATCCAAATAGAAGACGAAGGTTCCTACCTCGACTCGAGACTACAACGTGAGAGTCGACCCCACTACCGACCCCGACCTTATAAGTTCTGTTGGAGTGGGAGGTCGTGCAGAATGGTGAACTAAATAGTGACAAACTTAGATCGTGTTCGAAGGGATGTCGTACCGTTGATCGAAGGTTTTCTATCGAAAGGTCGACCGTACTAACAAATTCCCATAAGTTTTCGTCTCTGTAATGAAACGGCTGATTCCAGGCAGATCAGTTCCGATACCAAAAAGGACACCAGTACATACCTACACTCTCAACCTGACACTTCTTCCGACTCGCGGCTTCTTAACTACGAAAACTTGACACCACAACCTCCTCTGAGAACTCTCAGGGAACCTGACGTTCCTCTAGGTTGGTCAGGTAAGACTTCCTCTAGTTGGGACCCTAAAGAAACCTTCATTACTACGATTTCGACTTTAAGGTCATGAAACCGGTGGAGTACGTTTCTCGACTGAGTAACCTTTTCTGAGACTACGACCCTCCCTAACCCACGTCCTCCTCTTCCCCTACTGCCTCCTACTCCACCGACCTACCGTAGTGACTGAGCTACCTGTACTCAGACTCACTTGAGGCCCTCAACCACTACCTGTCCCTCCGGACCCCACGACGCTAAGTACCCCAGCGTTTTTCAGTCTGTGCTGACTCGCTGACTTGACTTGACTGACGAACATAGAGTGGACGAGTACAGGATAACCGTTTTTGTTCAGTTCGCAGGTCCGAATACCAGTCGTACTTTCCTAATCTGATGGTCCTCCATCGTTAGTTACCCTACCCTACCAGAATGGTATCCAGGTATTTTCCTAAGTGTCGAGACGGTCGTGTTTCTTAGTCTTTAGAGGGGGTTTGACTAAACGTAATCTTTACAGCATTTAAGTAGAGAAGAAAAAAGTCATTTAGTATCTATTCTGTTTACCATAATTCGAAATTTTTACAGTCTTTTCATCTGGTAGACCGACGAGGGGTGTTACGAACGATCTTCCCTATCAAGGACCGAGACCGGATCCCTCCCGTCTCGGGTTTTGAGACGAAACTTCCCGTGAATAATAACCAGTTCGATTTTCCCTTGTGAGCTCGATTCATGTGAATGTTTTCTGTTGTAAGAGTTGGTCTACATTAAAGTTGTCAAATGTTTCTGTCTGGATGGACCGACTACTTTCCTCCGATAAACGTTTTGGTTAGGGACATCTATTTAAAGGGAGTCCTTTTGTTTAATATTTTCGTCTCCAACGAAATACTTATGTTTAAACCTTGTTCTTCTCGACCTATCAGAACGTCCTATAAAGGTAATTCCGACTACTTAACAGAAAGATGCGAGGTGTTTGTAGAGATAAAATTCTTGACTGAGTCAAGGCAACTTAATGTCGTTGTGACGGAGAATTATTCTGATCTTTTTGTGACTACATTGTAATAAAAGTGATCGTTCCTAATACTTGTCCTACTTTCAGTTTTGAAAGAGAGTTGTAAGGAACAATGTATTTTAGTTAGCAAGTAGGTTCTATTATAAGTACAAATAATACGTACTGGACCTTTCGTAACAACTGTATATGACAACTAAGTCATTACTCACATCAAGGTAAAAATTAGACTATTAGGGAGATCGATTGTCCAACAGTATCAGTTTACTACGAAAATATCAAATCAATTGTAGACCGTTACTGACTTGGATTCCTACTATAGGTAGTTGTCAAGATTTAAACGAAGGGTCATAATCCTAGTTTGACTTGTCGTTTCGGAACATAGGAGATTCTGACAGGCATTTAAGTAAATGTATATTTCAAATATAGAAGATGCTCACATTGTCTATATGTAGCGGTAATAAGGACTTTGAAGTCATTTAATCTTTGTTTTAACCCTTTCTCTGTAAAGGACTCTGAGAAGACATACTCAATCACAAAGACAAACCCGTAATTCTACTGTATCTGTATCAGACTACCGGAAGGGTCACCGAATCACTATTTCTTAGGTGGACGGTTACGTCCTTTGTGTCCAAACTAGAGACTCAAACTTGGATCTTTTCTTTTACCGTTGGGTGAGGTCATAAGAACGGACCCTTTAGGGTACCTGTCTTCTCGGACCACCCGGTGTCAGGTACCCTAGCGTTCTCAGCCTGTACTGAATCGATGATTTGGTGGTGGTGGTGGTATGTATCAAATTCTTTATTTTATACACTTAAAATGTCTATCGTAAAGAAGTATACTTACGACATCCGGTTTGAGAGTTTTAGGTTTAAAGTACTCCCCTTAAGCTAAAAAAGTACTACTAATAAGAAGGAGGACACTGTCTTATAAGAAGTAATTTAATTCGTACCCTAATTCACTAAGTAATCTACTTCTACCTTTTTATCAGTCAGTATATATAAGTTTATATATATGTGTACTTGTATCTTTATAAGTTGGTGTAGTATAACATTTTCTCGGAACAGAGAAATTTATAATTTAGAGATTACAGTTATAATTTTACGGTCTAGAGTTTCCTAACGATAAGTTTTGAGAACGTTCTTTACATAAATATACTCGCAAATGACTAATAAATGGAATTGACGTCATTCACCGAAATGTAAACCTTAGTGTAATTGATAAAAGCTGTCGTCAAGAGTTTGAGTGTTGCTTTGTAGAGTGTCAACTGATCAAACGGTAGTAGAGTTTGAGTTGTACAACCCAACTTTAATTAATTGTTACAAGGACAACACGTGACTCTTTACAATCCCCCAAGAGTCTTACGGTGTTCTTCGACGTATCGGTTCTTCCTATCTTGAGCTCTGAGACGGTCGAGGAAGTTCGTCTCTTTAGACTAAATACACTACCAAAGAGGAGTTTTGAATCATCTAAAACTATTTTCCCTGAGTTACAACTCATATGCCATTCAATAGTCACCTGTAAATAGGGAACAAGGGAAGGGATCACTAGGGTGGGGTCCTAGATCATATTGAACGGTTTGAGAGGATAAAGATAGTCGTAATTATAAAAAAGAGATCAGAATGTCAGAAGTCTGGACTTAAGGAGGAGTCAATAAGAAGGGAAGTGAGGGTTATCGGTTCGAAATGATAAAGGGTAATTACTAGAAAGCATACAGAGTTTGTGTGGTGATAGAGTGGTAAAGGAATTATGGTACAAGATTAGAAGAACTCGACTCCTAGGACGTTATCGAACTTTAGACTTACGGACGGGAACTAGAGAAGAAAGGTAGACCTGTTATGAAGGTAGAAGACGTCGAGAGGACCGAGGTGCAATAAAGGTCTGAGCAGATGGTGTTTCTAAACATTCCGACGGATGTGCGTGAGAAAACACCTTTCATTGAAAAATTTTTAGATTTCAGTACGAATGAAGTTACGACAACCCTTTGATTGAAAACATTCCCTGGAGGATCCTCGATTTGAACATGAACTGTTCTTCAATATCGACTAGACACAAGTTTACAAGTTACGTATGGAATCGTACCTAAGGAATTTTTTATAAGACTCTATGAAGGGAGAACTCTAGAAGGAAATTTTTTCGTTTCTTCTCTTTGTCTTTGGAAGGAAACAGTTTATTTAAACTCTTAGGGTGTCCTACATAATACGACACTCTCACTTTTATCTCTAATTGTATAATTTCAGAGACCACTCATAATGTCAATCCTGTGAACGAATCGAAAAAATTTGGATGACGAGGTGTTTAAATATATCTGAATTAGAGAGGAGAAAACAAACAAAAGTCAGAAAAGAACTCGTTTTAATAACTTTAGAATGTTTTAAACTCAAGATTCTTTCGAGTCCTTTGTGACGAAATGAATCATTTGTGAAACGACACGATTCAAGGAAGTCAGTACAGACTGAGAAATACTGGGGTACCTGGTATCGGGTGGTCCGAGGAGAGAGGCGTCCTAAGAGGTCTGTTCTTATGACCTCACCCGACGGTAAGGGAGAAGGTTCCATAGAAGGACTGGGTCCCTAGTTTGGACGTAACCGTTCGACCAAGAATTTGTGATCGCGGTGGAACCTTCGGGGTTATTCGTGATACCACTTAAGTTTGTAAGTCCTACAATTTCTTATCACTAATGATATGATGATGATGAGTATTGATAAACCATTTAATTCGGGTTTCAAGAAGATATTAAGTTCTAGGAACTGACAAATAGAGAGAGTATACGGGGAAGAGTATTACTGTTGGGACTTTCGGAGACCGATTCAAGACTTCAAGTCTAATATCGAGACAGCGTTCTGACTCGGAGACTAGTTTAATGAGTGTCGGGGACAAAGTCAAAGGAGTAAACATTTTGTACTTGTTATTGTCATGGATATAAAAAACCCACCCATCTAAAGACCTGGGATTGTGTTTGAATGACTTAGATTATGAGACCCCTTTGATGTACGTAAAAGAAAAAAATAACCTCATGTTAACGAAATGTTACGACACAATCAAAGACGACATGTTACTCCACTTAGTTAAAATTCATATGTATATAGAGGAGGGAGGGCTTGGAGGGTGGTGGTGGGGGTAGGATGTGGAGATCCAGTGTCTCGTGGTTCGACTCGAGGAACACGGCATATCGTCCAAGGGTAATCGATAGACAAAATGTATACCACTACGAATATGTAGTTAGAATTAAAGGGTCAAGTAGAGTGAGAGAGGAAGGGGGTTGAAGACGTACAGATAAGGGATACTGATGTAGAGATAAGGACGGGACCTTTATCCAAATAGTCATGGTAAGAAGATCTAAGGTGCACATACACAATTATGTGCTACAAACAAAAAGAGAGAGACTGAATGAAGTGAGACATACTGATGGACGCAAAATTAGAGGGGGTTACTTAGAGTTCACTTCAATCTTTGTGGTTAGATCTTCTTGATTTCCTGTAAATCATATATTTTCTCTTTGTAGTGACGATGAAAGTTCATAATCATCCCCATCACCCACCGAGTCATGAGAACGGACCGTTTAGGGTACCTACCTCCTCGGACCACCCGACGTCAGACACCCCAGCGTTCTCAGCCTGTACTGACTCGCTGAAGTGAAAGTTAAAAGTGAAAGTACGTAACCTCTTCCTTTACCGTTGGGTGAGGTCACAAGAACAGACCTCTTAGGGTCCCTGTCCCCTCGGACCACCCGACGTCAGATACCCCAGCGTGTCTCAGCCTGTGCTGACTTCGCTGAATCGTCGTCGTCGTCGTCTGTCATTTCTTAGACGGACGTTACGTTCTCCGGGTCCAAACTAGGGACCCAGGTCTAGGGACCTCTTTCCTTTCCGTTGGGATGAGGTCATAAGAACGGACCTTTTAGGGGACCTGTCTCCTCCAACCGCCCGAAGTCAGGTACCGCAGTGTTTCTTAGTCTGTGTTAACTCACTGATTGTGAAAGTGAAAAAGACACACGTCTCATTATCCTATGGACAAAACAGCTCCGTATTTTCTGTCTTGATTCTAGAACCATTCTCATTCTTCCCCATTTACAATCGAGTCCTATTTTTCCCTGAAACGTTGTCGTTACCGTCACGTTTTAACAAGTCTGAAGAGACTCTTTATCTACAGACGAGGAACACGGACCCCAATAAATAAATCGACCTCTGAAATGATCCTATAAACTCTCCCGTAAGTTCGTAGAGAACCCCAAGAATCCGATACACTTAAGATTCAAATGGGAGGTTGGAATCGGTAATACTGAAACCTGTATGATAACGTCCATTTTCGTCTGCAAATTCTTAACTATAAGTACTGGTTTATGTGACCTCCGAAGGAGTAGAAGTGAGAAGTATATAGAAAGGTTTCTTGGAAATGATTCTAAAACCATAACCTAATTCACGTAAAAAATTACATCATCCGATTCTTTTATTGAGTGACCTAATATATATTAACCTCGTTTTTTTAATACTACGAAGTCCTTAAAAGACCACTAGGTCACAAACTCTGAGGTTCAAGAGTGACGAGTCTCGGACCCAAGTTAGGAACTAACCCCTTGATTCTGGAGTTTTCTATATACCATACCGTTTTTTTTACTGTGATCGATGGTTCCTACTATCTTATGAATATAAGACCCATCAGATAGTTATGGTCTTTAACGAATTTAATCCTCCATCTCAATGGGTTTAATAATACATAATACGAAATATTAAATATATATGTAACGTGTATAAAATATATATAGTTCACCATATATTACCCGAAGGGAACACCGAGTCGACCACTTTTTAGACGGACGTTACACCCTCTGGACCCATCTAGGGACCCAACCCTTCTAGGGGACCTCTTCCCTTTTCGATGGGTGAGGTCATAAGACCGGACTTCTTAAGGTACCTGACACATCAGGTACCCCAACGTTTCTCAGTCTGTCCTGACTCGCTGAAAGAGAAAGTAAATCTATAAATTTCTAAAGGAACGCTCCAAAACTACTAGACAAGTCGACTACTTATGATCAAAACACCGGGGAAATGTTAGTCGTTCAGTATAGGGATCGTTAAAGAGGTAGTTTTATTCTAGAGATTTTGAAAGTGGAATAGTCTTAGGTTTAAGCACTACATAACTTTAGTTACTTAGTAAGTTATTTACAAACAACTAATAGAAGAGAAACGAGGTGTTTATGTTAAAAAAGGACTCGAATATAATTTGTACACAAAAAACTATATTGTATTTTTAGATTGTAAAGGAAAATTATTTTTTTTTCTAAAACCATAATCCTTATAAGAAACCTTCTATCGAAGTCTATGGTACCCTAGTCCTGTAATTTACTGTACTTGATTTTTACGAGGACTTCGTATATATCTAAGTACAGAAATTTTATTTTGTGTACTTTTCGAGAGAGGGCCTCTGTCTTGGATAATCCTGTGGCACCCTCTTTTGACTCGTCGAAGGTGACACGTGGGTACAGGTTGTCGTTGGTAAGGAACTTTTCGATTTGGTTCGGGTCTCTCGAGAACAGTAATTAATTGAGAACTTAGAAGGTCCTTGGTAGGACGAAAATGTATCTCGACTTTACTCAGGGTATTTTGTAGTGGAAGTAATACTCTGGTCTTGACTTAACATAAAATTCTGTCTTTTGTGACGCATTCGGTCGTATCTTAGGTTTAATAAAAGTGTGGTGACATCGTTCATAATTTTTTTTTTTTATCGGCGTGGGAAAATATTATATCTAAACACCTTACTACTTTTGTGACGATAGTAAATATCAAAGGAAAGTCCTCCCCTGCGAAAATATTTACTTACTAAGATATTATTGGGTCACCGTGGAAGTATTTAGAGAGGTTACCTGCCCTGAGACATTGTGTAGACTACTCTTTACACAAATGAGAAAGTCCTAATTTTTATCTTTTTGTGTTATCTTGTTCAAGTAACCATCCAAGTCCACCGGTGAATCAAATATTATCTTAGTCCTTTACTTTCACGGGACACCAAGTCATTTTTTGAGGCGATCTTGGGTAAAAATCGATTGTGTTCGTTTCGTACAATCACTCAAAGGAGTCAACAGCTGTAATTTTTTTTAATTGTCATATGGAGGAAAGTTAGTCGATTTATAAATAAGTGTAGAAGTCGAACAATAAAGAAGTAATTGTTCCAAAGGGGACGACGAGTCGTCTTATACACTCCTTGAATCGTTTACAGTCTTCGTGAGTTCAACTTAGTTGGTTCCCTTCACTATTTTTCCAAGTATTAGTTCACCTTGGTGTTATCACCGTGTAAAGTTCGACCCTTTATTATCTAGTTATGTGTTCCGAGAAAGGATACCCTATTATGACGATAAACAAGAATAAAACACTAAACAAAAATGAGTAGTTTAGTGTTCATGTTACGTAAAGAGACAATTGGAAGTTAAACATTTACTAGTAAACGTAAGATTAAGAGTCTTGTGGTGTTGTCTCTTCTCTTCTACGTTAAAACATTCCTTTCGACTCAGAACCCTTGTTTCCTTGCGTTTGGTTGTATTCGTTTCGTATACTACCCCGTTTTTTTTTTTTTGCTAAAGACCAATCGCACACTGATAGAGGAAGATTGTCCGTTTAGTTCGGAATATTACGTCGTAAACACTTTACACCTGTTTATATTGTTTTCAGGAGTGTCTTTTTTTACAAATTCAAAGTCAAGTTAGTCCGTAATCCTTTCGGAATGTACAGGAAAACGAACAAAACTTCTTTTAATAAATAATAGAACTTCAACTTCTACAAAGTGTAAATTAAAACACCGACCCATTCCTAGAACCAAACACTCTCGAGAGAACGATACTGACCAGATTATGTTTTTAAATGGTTGCTCAGAAAAAATGTATTGACACATAATCAATGTCGTGGTAACAGGTTATCAGAACTTTGGTCAAAGGAATGTAATAAAGTCTATATATACTGTTAGATTGTCGAGGGTTAATAAAAAAATTTTTTGAGACTAAGTATTTGTATTTGGTATCTATTTAAACGTTTCTGATGATAAAGAAGTGTTTTCTATGACTATACTATACTTTTGTCTTTAAGTTTTGTACAAAGGTTTTAGTGTTTCCTCTTTTTCAAAGTTGTACATCTATTTATTTATCTGGGCGTTTGTAAAATGTCCCTATCACTTGTAGAAGGATCCAAGACTTTTGGGACTCGTTAAAAGAAAGGCTTATATTTGTCTGAAAGGATATGTTCTTCCCACAGTAAACTTTTTATTAATACCCCGAATGGGACTTTTCTTTGTTCCCCGATCAGTGACTTCACGAGAAGTCACGGTCGAATACTGCCACTGATAGTCCACTCTTAACGAGCCGTTACTTCCCGGACTTTTTGGGTTTCGGGTTGTGTAGAGACAAAATCGTCCTGGAAGTTCAGAAATTTAGGTCCCTCTTCTCTCTCAGTTGTCGGTCCCGTGTCCACTTCCAAGGAAAAATAATAATAATGACCTTATATCTACGAAATGTTATAACAAATCAAAGACGACATGTTGCTTCATTTAGCCAATATGCATACGTATATCGGGGAGGGAGAACCTGGAGGGTGGAGAGAAGTAAGGTGGGGAGATCTAGTAGTGTCCCACGGTTCGACTCGAGAGACACGCGATGTCGTCGAAGGGTGATCGATACTATGTACCATCACATACATACAGTTACGGTGAGAGGGTTAAATGGAGTAGGTGGAGAGTGGGGGTGGGGTAAGTGGACACAGAGATAAGGACGGGACGTTTATCCAAGTAGGTATGGTAAAAAGATCTAAGGTGTGGAAACGTAATCATATACCTTATTCTAATAACAAATTAGGGGTCCCGGGTCCAAGTAGGTGTCGGGAACGTCCTTAAACAACGAATCAGCGATTCAGTACATACTGAAAACTACTGAGGTGTCTGACAACGGACGGTTGGAGGAGAGAGGTACCCTAAAGGGTCCGTTCTAATGACCTCACCCCACAGTAAAGAAAGAGGTTCCCTAGAAGGAGTAGGTTCCCAACTTGAGTGTAGAGGACGTAACTATCCACCTAAGAAAGGGTGACTCGGTACGCGGGTCTGGTGGTCACGAGTAGAACGAGGAGACCCTCCCGGATCGTGATAGGGTTTCCCGTTTTGAACATCTTCTACCTATATTTTGTTCCCATTCAAAGTGAAAAAAAACATAACTTCATATCAACTGAAGTATATAATCAAAGTAAACATTTGTATCATTAAGTCATAAAAATAACAAATATGGTGTATGTTTCAAGTTCACGACGGTAGACTTCCGGGACAGACGTCCCTTTCTATGTGGTCGAGTTTGAAGCGTCCGATTCCACCGACAAGTACTCCAACATTACATCTGACCCATCCCCACCTCTTGACTCACTCCTCCCTTCCTTACCGAATAAGTTACTTTTCTTTTCCTTTTCTCATTAAGTTCTTCGTCTCAAAGTCATGGGAGATATCGTGTCTCCAACTAAAACGTATAATTTGTTTTATCATTATCGTGAATACTTGTTTTGTTAACGTTTCAATAGAATCCTGTTCCAGCCACACACTCGAAACAAGACCTCCTCCCGACTTCCATTCTACTTCTCGAAGGGACCACCGAGTCGACATTTCTTATGTGAAAGGTTACGTCCTCTACGTCCAAGTTAGGGACCCAGTCCTTCTAGGGATCTCTTCCTTTACCGGGGGGTGAGGTTATAAGAACTGACTTTTTAGGGTACCTGTCTCCTCGGACCACCCGATACTAGGTATCCCAGTGTTTCTCAGTCTGTTGTTGTTCCATTCTACTCTGTGACGAATCATATTGGAGTAAGAAAGGTAAGTTTGAAAGTCAAGAACGGGTCACAAGGGATTTCTTTCGTTTCCACGAAGGGACCAGAGGTCACAGGTTTCTCTAGACGGAAGTCTACTAAAACACTTACCGAAACATCTCATTCGACCAAAGAAAAGAGTTTCCTCAAGAGAAAGTTCGACCGACTCGTAAATAAAAAAATGGGATATACTTTTAAGATGTCTCTCGGACTACCGTGTCTTACCTCAGGTCTTTAGTAGACATTATGAGGTGACGTTGTGTCTGAAATAAAATACGGAGGAAGCTTTATTTAGAAAAAAATTTATATAAAAACTCCAGACTTCCGTGTATTTTCCCTCGATAATTCCTCTCGGTGCCCCACAGGCACTACCCTTCCCGACTAATAGGGACTGTCGGAGGCTGAGACCTTAAGTACCTTTCCGTTTGGTGTTTATAAAGTCACCTCCGATTGCCCGTCTGTGTAAAATACGGTACCAGGGGAAGAGGGGAAAGGGAGGAGTAAGAAGGGATTTTGCCATGTAGACGATGTCTCTACAAGAATGGTCGCCCGAATACAGTAGACTTCGGTGTGTTATAGTCTGAATTGTCGTAGAAGAATTTTCTAGTCGAACGAATCAGAATCTCGTCGAAGGATTAGTCTTACCTGATATAAGTAAATGTCTAAGGGAACTCAACGTAGTACTTCGTAATAAGACGATCCTATGAGACCCTTTTCGAGGTACGGAAGGTTTGTGTATTAAAGTCCTTCCAGGAACCGTTTTGGAACTTTACTTAAACTTAGAATAGGGAGGTAGTCTAAAGACAGACACTGGAATGTGGGTCTAAGGCACTTATCTTGTAACAGGACGGTCCCGTCTTCGAGTTATTGACCCGTAAAAGACCCAGGGACTTAAACATGTTACTCTATAGTTGAGGTTAGACACTCGTGTTACGAGGTCACTGACGGTCCTTACCGACGTTATAACTACGGAAAGTCACTTCTAGTGTAGTATGTGGGTCGTCTCGAGTTATTTTACTATGACATCAATTGTTCAAAATATTGTGCTTCAATGAATTTTGTACCTTGATTAGTCCCCCTTCGGACAAATACGTACAGTGGCGGTGTAAATTAACAGTTATTTATTTGTTTCCAAACGAAGTGGATAACAGTACATATAGCTCAGTCAGTAATTAGATTTGATTACTTCGAATTCTATATACTGTCTGTCAAAAATACCTCGCGAAAGAATTACTATACAAACGAAAAGTAAAGTTACGGTTTTCGGGTAATAGTTCTTTCGTCGTGTAATACCAGATATGTGTAACTTTAGATGTCGTCCTAAGAAACAAGCCCCGAGTGTTGTTCGCCACGGACGTGAATGTATCACTTTTCGTAATGAATCTCTACTTTTACCCTCCACCCCTACAACGTAGACTAAGAGGACGAGACAACACCCGGGGGGTGGTGATGGGGCGGGGACCTAAAAACTCGAGTGGACCTTTCTCTTTCCTTTGAGTTAGGTCGGATTAAGTCCGTGTGTAGGTAGAACTTTTTGCACTTACTTATCGATAGTATTCGTGTTACCCAGGATTAGTGATTTCTTGTGGGATTTAGAGGGTTCTTGTGTTTGGGTTCTACGGTACGACGTTTGTCTCTGGATCGTCTATTATCTTCCTCCGTAGTATGTTAATAAAGTCGTAAGTGTCAGTAGGATCTCGAAACTACCAAAGGTTTCTACATCATTAATAAAGAATAAGGTGAAGTTCAAACCTCCTCTTAGAGTACGTACTTACTTATGGATAGTTTGGCATAACTAAGGATATGGGTCACTTCACTGTGTCAGTTTTATCAAGTGAGAAACCTGACCTCGGTGGTTCTCTGGTAAAGTCCAAGATTCCTGGGTTACTATCCGAGGTAGCACAGTGTGAAACGAAATAAATTTGGACCTCTTTATACGGAATTTACCCTGGTCCAATATCCTCCCGTGCTATGTAGAGACACGTACCGTCCTGTTTCCCGATAGTACGTAACAGCCCCCAGACCTGGCACAACGAGGAGTCACATAAAGATCGTGGAAGGTGACAAGGACCAGGTACCTTCCACGGACACACGAATAAGCGAGTCAGCACAGGCTGGCAAACGGTGGGATACTCTGGGACGGTCTGAGGAGACAGGTACCCTAAAGGGTCCGTGCTTATGACCTCACCCAATGGTACGGGAGGAGGTCCCCTAGAAGGACTGGGTCCCTAGTTTGGGATCAGAGGACGTAACGTTCGTCTAAGGAATGGTAGACTCGGTGGTCCCTTTGGGACTAATTTCACCCGAAAACACTTTGAGGATCTACGATTACGACGGGGTAGGCTGGAAAGCTCATGAGAAGAGAAGTCTTAGTCTCATTACCCTAAAAATAAGACAGGAGTCCTTGTTTTATTGTGGATTTGTACTTTACGATGGTTCCTCATCCACATAAAGTCGACAAAGTTATAGAGACAAGTCTTCATAAAATAAGAAATCAGAAAATACCTTTACATACTTAAGTGGTAGATGTTTTGTTTTGTCATGATGACCATAGAAATAAGATAGAAACTATGTATCTTAAGTTTGACAAAAATTTTAGTAGAAATGAAACAGACCGTCGAAAGAGGGAAGTCGAAACAAAGGGTTGGAGGTACTCTATCATCCTTCTTTGGAGGGATGAAATAACTTTGTAAATGTATGTTAGAACTTCATTTGTTCTTCCAGTGTTCTTAGATAAAGGTAATCACGTTCTTTGTTTCTTCCCGAAAGTTGGATCTTTACAGTCCGTGGTAATGAAAGACATGGCATACTTTTACGACGTAGACAACTACAGGTTCTATCGTTATACAGTAGATGTATACTTGTAACTACTGACACCCTACGAAGTGTCTGAGGACCGTCCGGTGTCTATCATTAACAAAAGGATTTACCGGTCGTATTTTTGGTCACGTTCTACCTGAAAAACGTTGTTTTTTTTTAGTAGATTTGACTGAAATTTTTTAAATGGTCATTCGAACGTACATAGAAATCATATAAAACGTCTCGGACACTATTCGGTTCCTAATGAATTAAAGTTATTACCGTTTAACGTAGTACTACCTAAAGTCACATCCCCACACACACACACACACACACACAATATTTCATATGAAATACAAAAATGTACTGGTGTCTATATACGTCGTATTATTTTCACAGGTCTATATTCCGATTTAGGAACAACCAATAGTATCGTCCTTAGGAGAAATATTTTTATTTAGATATATCTTACTCTTGATCGTTATGTTTTTATGCGTGACTTTTCAAATGTCTAGTATAAAAATCGATAGAAGGTCTATCGGACAACCATTAAAGTAGATAATGTATTCGTCGTATAATCGACGTAGACTTACTTTCTGTCTGTATTCCATAAAAGTTCGTAGTGATTATTTGTGTTTCTTCGTTAAATTCTTGAGTTGAGGTGAACACTCTATTTGAACAGAAACCCAAAATGGTTCTAAAGATTTACTTATACTTTTCATGACAGGTTGTAGATTCCTTAGTCTCTATGTTCCGTTAGAAAAGAGTTTTTAGGTCTAGAGTCGGTATTTTTGTTTTAACACGGTTGAGGTAGAGGTCTCAACCTACAGATCGACCTGGGTCTCCATCAAGTTCAAGTCCTGAGAGGGAGACGAAAAACAGAGAGGACCGTTAAGTAGTACGTAGAGGCCGTTAAGAGGTTACGTCCGGACAGAGAAGGTGTGTCCCGTGCACAGAAGGTCGTTGAAGACCGGAGGTTCTTCGTAAGTCAAGTCAAGTCAAGTCAAGTCAGTGAGTCAGTACAGGCTGAGAAACGCTGGGGTACTTAGTGTCGTGCGTTCCGGAGGGACAGGTAGTGGTTGAGGACCTCAAGTGAGTCTGAGTGCAGGTAGTTCAGGCACTACGGTGGGTCGGTAGAGTAGGAGACAGCAGGGGAAGAGGAGGACGGGGGTTAGGGAGGATCGTAGTCTCAGAAAAGGTTACTCAGTTGAGAAACGTACTCCATCGGTTCTTCGTAATCATCAGAAATTAACCGAGGTTAAATTTTTTTTTTTTTCTTCTTTTGACTAAACCCAGTTAAACCCAGTATATACGGATAAAGGTTAGGTTACGGACATCGAAACCCTGATGCAACGGGGTTAGACGGATAGAAGTGGGTCAGTGGTACCGACCTTCTTTTCCCAGACATTTTTCTAAGTGACTTAGAGTACCATTTCTTAAGTCCCTCCTGTGGAGGGAGCGCTCTCCCACTCCCGATAATAGTTTCCGACCCTCCCCCCGACGTACGGATTGTTGTATAAAGTTATCTGTTTATGTAAGGACGGTTGAAGTTGAGTAGTTTTCTTTACAAGTATGTCATATGGTTTAATGTAAAGGAAGGTTAATCAGTCCAAAAATTCTTTCATTTCTTTAACCTGTTATCGATTTTAAGTAACTTGTGTTTAATCGGAACGGGTCCGTTGAAAGTATCCTGGTCAAAAGTGCCTCAGGTTAAATTTGACTCAGACTAGTATTAATAGACCAGATCTTTTTATATTTAGAGTATAGACGGGACGAGGATTAGAATAAATGAAGTTAAAAGAAGAAATAGTTAGATAAAGTTGTTTAGAGTAAGAGTGTCAATGGGACTTTTACATTTTTGGTATCTACGTAATCTATGACATATACTACAAAGTATCTGTAATGATTATTTACACGGATAAAACTTTTTTTTATTTGAGACATACTAAAGTCCCTACAAATGAGGGTAAACAACGTTTGTGTAAACTACTGATATTAACGGTGGTACCGGTATTCAGTATTAGTATTTTACTAACGAATATCGACACTTTAAGTAGGAGAAGTTGACTTAACATCTAAAAAGTAAAATTTATATGAGAGGTGACTATTTAAAAGGTTGTGTCAACACTGGTTTCTCAGTTATCCAGAATAATAAAACGTCCACTTTTTCTACTATTCTATTTTTATTCACACGATTCTTTTTTCTTTATGTCATAATTACCTGTGTAATGATTCATTTTCTAATTTAAGTCAAGGACAAATCTTCACAGTTGGTTGTTCTGAGTCTTGATGGTCCGTAACCAATTTGTGGAAGGATTCTGTTTATTTTCCGTTTTGTTCTTTCGGTGTAAAATAAAACGTCTAAAAAAAATTTTAAATGAGTGACATAGTTCTCTCAAAAAATTTAATGACAAAACTTATCATTCACCATTAGACGTGTGTAGAGACTGGAATTAGACTAAAAGAGTCTCTACTCGTCTCGATCAATCCTTGTAGACACTTGTCTCTTCGTCCCCTTTGGAGGGAAAGTTGTCACCTACGGTTGAGAGGAGGACCTTGTTGGCATAGAGTCCTAGTTCTAGGACACTCTCTGGGTCGTCCACACTGAGAAGGAGGACTAGTTGAGTGAAACAAAAAGATAAAAACACGAGAGAACTTGTGACCTATTAGTTGAAGGGATTGCCAAGATTTTGATGATCCATTTATATGAATTACTTGAGAATAGGTACACCTAGCTCTCCTTTATACTACTGATAGTTTAAACAAGGATTCTTTCCGTAGTTTTGATTGTCCGATAGTCGTTCTTATAGTTAGAGGACATAACGTGGTGGACGAGACCGGAAAGTCTCCTTACTGTCACTACCTCCTCGTCGATCGACGACGTCCGTTGGGACTCTTCAGGTCTCCGTAAAGGATTTGACGCATTTCCAGTACTGTGTTACACTGGTACTGGGGTTGGGATGGACGAGGAGAACATCACCTTCGTCTACCTATCCTAGTTTGGTCTAGAACCCAGTTGGTCGTTTGTAAAAGACTTGTGGACGGTACACGGCCTTGGCTAGATCCATGAAAGTACCTTTAACGACGTTTTGGGAGGTTTCCGTAAGGTAGAGTAAATTTCACTTCCGGTTTTTTTAAAGTTTTTATTATTATTATCTCACTTCCGGTTTGACAAAAAACCATTGTAAAATGAAATATAACCACATATCAACTAATTTTTATAAGACTATCAAAACCCACATGTCGTTTCACTAAGTCAATACGTATAGTTACATAGATAATACAAAAATTAGAAAACTAGTGTACCGTACCGTACACCCTAGAATCAAGGGACTGGTCCCGAGCTTCGGTATCGGGGACGTAACCTTCCGTTTCAGAATTGGTGACCTGGTGGTCCCTTAAGGGGTACATAGATAAGAAGGAGTTTAAAAAAAGGGTGAATCCGACAATGTGTTGTGACTCGTCTCAAGGGTCACGTTATGTCATCCAGGAGTAACCAATAGATAAAATTTATATCGTCACACATGTATAGGTAGGGTTTGGGGGATTGATAGGAAAATCCCTGGATTCTCCCAGGGGTCCTAGAAAGAAGGTGGAGTGAGGGAAGGTCGACGTTACTTCAGGAAGGACAAACGGGGTACGTGGTACGTCCGAAGGTAGAACCTCGGAACCGTGTGTACCAAGGGAGGGGAACCTTTCGACAGCGGGAATATACATGTACCGAACCGGGGAGGAAAGAAGGGGAGATCAGAAAGGACTGAGGTCGGAATCACTGTAGAAGGAGAGTATATAGATTTACACATCGGGCGTTACATGCAGGATTAGGAGAAGAGGTAACATAAGAGAAGGAATCACGAACAGTGAGAAAACGTATCATTTATAAGATGGGTAACACCAGACACAGATAGAAATCTACTGTTTGAAGTCCGTTAACCTCTAGGACCAAACAAAACAAGTAACGGTCGAAGGTTTTCTCACAGAACGTCTATTATCATTGAGTTATTTATAAAAATTAATTGGGTGATTAATTATTTCGAAACAAAGTATTGTTCAGATACTCCACCATAGGAAAGAAGTACGATTACTTGTTTTCTCCGTCTTTCTAATTAGATTCTGTACTCTTAGATATTTACCTTTTCGAATAACAATAGAGATCCAAAGATCAGACCTGAGTAAGAAGAGACCGTGGTGATGGACCCTCCATGTTGTTTTACAGTTCCACCCCACTCCCCATCTCCCTTATCTACGACCTTGACCTGTAGTCTCTTCATCGGTACAGGGTTCCTCATCCACCCCGAAGGGTCCACCGGGTCTACCATTTCTTAGACGGGTGGTACGTCCTCTGGACCCAAACTAGAGACCCAGTCCTGCTAGGGGACTTCTTCCCTTACCGGTAGGTGAGGTCATCAGAACGGACCTCTTAAGGTACCCGTCTCCTCGGAGCACCCGATGTCAGTTACCCCAGCGTTTGTCAACCTGCGCTTCTCAATGATTGTGTGTGTTTGTGTGTGTGTTCCTCCATCCGAGGTTCCCTACGGGTATTACACTGTTCTACCACTCACTTCGAGTGTCGGACACGAATGACCGTTTACCGACTTTTCACAAATCCCAACGATAGAATATTTAAATTTTATAAAAAATTTAAAAGACCAAAAAAAAAATTATTATCGTGACCTTCATAACGATGACAAAAAATTTAAAAAATAAATAAAAAAAACCGACGTGACACAGAAGTAACGAGGTACCCGAAAAGAGATCAACGTCTCTCGTCCCCGATGAGAGATCACTGTTCGTGCCCGAAGAGTAACGACACCGAAGAGACCAACGGCTCGAGTCCGAGATCCGTACACCCGAGTAATCACCGTAGAGGGGCCGAAGTCTCGTGTCCGAGTCATCAATACCGGGTATCCGTATCGACGAGGTGCCGCACACCCTAGAAGGTTCTAGTCCCTAATTTGAGTGCAGAGGACGTAATCGGTCGTCTATGAAATCGTGACTCGGTGGTCCCTTCAGGATTTTTATAAAAATTTAATATTCATACGGCAAGAGACTAATCATTCATTGATGAATGGTAGGTCCTAACAAGGTTACTTTTTCTTTGACGAACGGAGACTAGATTGAACACATCGTATTTGAGGTAGTATCATACTTTACTTACGAACAAACTCACTGTATGACCAACGTAATCTTAAGAACACAAAAGGACCGTGTAATGAGAGGAAACTCAAAGTATGGTTAACTTATTAAGGTAACCGTCCTAACCCCTCTCTCTTTCGACTTTACTTATTTTATAATTTAGAGTGTGTGCACCACCCAAAAATGTAAATTATAATAGAAGATCTAGAATGTGTTGTCTTAGTACGTCTGTGATTAACCCCGAATTAGTGTGAGAATGACACATAAATTAGAAACATCTCTGTGTGAGGTGAGTTTGTCCACCTGGGTCAAAAAACCCCAAAAAAAAGTCGTTTCGTTCGAATAGACCAAATTGTCTTAGTTGAACGAAAAAAGATCAGGGATTTTTTCATGAAGAGGGACCCAACAAAAAATCCTGATTACTTAGTTCTAAGAAAACGAACTTTCACCGTCTTTGGGTTAGTTTGGTCGAACTCGTTTTGTCCTGAAATAACCGTCTGTACATCGTCATTTTTCTAGTCTCATATCAGTGCCGAATCCATATTCACCTTTCTCTTTAGACATGGGAGGCCCCTGAGATGGTGTCAGACGTGAAGAGAGGTGACCCAACACACTGAGAAAGACCGGACAAAGAAGGTACATAACTTTTATATAACCCTAATAGTGTATATGTGATGACTATGATACAAATTCTACCTATGACTACGACTTCGACTTCAAGTCATGAGTGGACAACACTCACCGGTGGACAACGCTTCTCGGTCGAGAAACCTTTTCTGGGACCACGACCCTTTCTGACTCCCGTCCTTCTCTTCCCCTGCTGTTTCCTATACTACCAATCTATCGTATTGGTCGAGTTACCTGTACTTAGACTCGTTTGAGACCTCTGTCACTTCCCGTTTCCTCGGACGACATGACGTCAGGTACCCTAGCACTTCTAAGTCTGTGTTGAATCGCTGACTTGTCGTTATCATTTTATCTACTGATTACTCTTGTCTGACGTATTGTTTCTCTTGAGATTTAATTACGTGACACCACTGGACTTACCCTTCCTTTAGGTTTTGTCTCCCCTATATACATACACGTTCAGTAAAGTCAGAACAGGCTGAGAAACACTGAGGTACTTAACATCGGTCGGTCTGTGGAGACAGGTACCCTAAGAAGTCCGTTCTTATGACCTCACCCGACGGTACCGGAGGAGGTCCCCTAGAAGGACTGGGTACCTAACTTGGACACAGAGAACCCAGACGATGCGACCGTCTACCCAAGAAATGGTGATCGTGGTGTACATATACATACCCAATAAGTAAAGCGACATGTCTCAACTTGTACTGAGTCACTGAAGTGAAAGTGAAAAGTGAAAGGACGTAACCTCTTCCTTTACCGTTGGGTGAGGTCACAAGAGCGGACCTCTTAAGGTCCCTGTCGCCTCGGACCACCCGACGGCAGATACCCCAGCGTGTCTCAGCCTGTGTTGACTTCGCTGAATCGTCGTCGTCGTCGTCATCTTTGATTGTGTTGTAACATTTCGTTGATATTCAAGTCGAGTCAGTGAGTCAGTACAGGCTGAGAAACTCTGGGGTACATGACATCGTGAGGTCCGAAGGGACAGGTAGTGGTTGAGTACCTGAAACGAGTTTGAGTACAGGTAGTTCAGTCACTACGGTAGGTTGGTAGAGTAGAAAAAAGAAGGGGTTCGCTGATATGAGGTTTAGTTTTAATAATTTTTTTTTTTTTTATGTCGGGGGTCGACGAAGACAAGGACCGTAGAGTTTCGAAGCGGTGATAGACCCATGAGGTATAAAGGGGACGAAGACAAACGTTTTGAAGGTCCCCTTCTAGGACTAACCCGATCAATCTTTCGGGTGAGGACCCAAAGGTATTAGACACTGGTATCGTCTTAGTTATTACTTTACCGGAGTGGTAAGTCTGAGGTGTTAACCCCGTACATTCCCCCGTAAAGTATGTCTTCCCGACCACGGTGACAGAGTCTGTGGTCCTCTCTCTCCTTCCCGTCCTTTTGACCGAACTCCTGTTTTGGTAAGTACAGTGGGTGTGTCCGGGTAAGAGAGAGAGCAATTTGAAAGGAACGTTTAAAGGACAAGAACCACCGAAATCAGGACAGGTCGAGAAGCACTGGGATACCTGACATCGGGTGGTTCTAGGAGACAAGTGCCCTAAGAGGTTCGTTCTTATGACCTCACCCAACGGTACGGGAGAAGGTCCCCTAAGAAGGGTTGGGTCCCTAGTTTGTTTGGACACAGAGAACACAGAGGAGGTAACGTCAATCTAAGAAATGGATGACTCACTGGACCCTTCGGGTTGAAGGACGTTTAAAGGATTTCACACCGTTTAATGTAAGACAATTTCATGGTCTTTTTCCGAAAGTATCTCCGACCCCATGTCGGGTCACGGTAGGTAGTCACCTCAAGGACACTTCTAGAAGTTGTCGACCATAAATTTGTGCAGTTAAAATGAATCTTGAGAAAATCAGGTAAAAACGGTTACGAAGGGTGTTCATTTGATCTTATATCATATATACTGTCGTAGATTTGGGAATGTCTTCACTCGAAAATACGTCGATAAGGTGGTCCTCCAAATATAGGTGCATGAGCGAACACGTGATACGAAGAGACATGTGAGATTCGTCTACGTCTAGAAGACTACAGAGCGTAACGTTCTACGGAGATAGAAACCCAGCACAAGAGTACACAGACCTCATGGACACCCTCCGACTCTCGGTGGTGACGATTCCTGCTATTAGTACTGTACTTATAGGGTCCGAAGACTTCTGACCAGGACCGGGATCGTAGTAGTAGGAATAGACCTATATAAACTAGGTCCTTTTGACTTCTCTGTACGTCTCAATATGATAGAAAGTGGTCTTTATTCAGTGTTTCATTTGATACAAGTGTACATGAACGTGTGTATGTCTGTGTATGAATCTGTGTGTGTGTACGTGAATGTAGAGAGACACCAAGTGTCATTGATGTAATTCCTGAAAGTCTAGTCGAACCTTCTTTTAATGACAAAGATTTGTCTTCAAAACTTCTTTAAAAGAAGTCTAATTTTTTTTTTCAGATTCTCGTACGAGTCGAAGACTATTTCGACTCAACTAAGATAAGTCACTGTACTAAGTGGAGTAGGGTCATATATACTCTTTTTATCCTCGGGTTGTTATCGACGTCTAAATATTTTCTACCACATTGTGTGGTTGACTTTTTAACGACAGGATGTCTACTACTGAGAAGTCTTATATCATTGAAAGGCTTATTATTCTTGTCTTGTTTCGTTCCTTTTAAGGTAGACAATTAGTTATGGTTTCGTACGTAAGGTAAACGTTGAGTTGGTATCTTTAAGGAGAATTCTCTTATGTGTCTGTGTCGGTGTCAGTAACGACTGAGGAAGTAATAAGTGATAAGTCTTAAGTAGCAAACAGTAAGTAATTGGAGTCCTATATTGTGTAAACGATCCTTGACATGTTATCTTTCAGACTGTGTCAAGGGTGTGGACCCTAATGTTAGTTTTTCGTTACCACTCCTCTGTCACTCTGTTTTTTTTTTTTTTTCTCCATTTTTTATCGTGTACCTCCTTGATGGGACCATCACGAATTCTGCAGTACGAAGGTACGGAGGTGTGCAACGTCACCCAGGTCCAAACTTGGGACCAACCCCTTGATTCTAGGGTGTACGGGTAGTTACGTCTTTTTTTTTTTTAAATTCAAGAAATTTTTTTACCGTGCACCTCTTCTCTTTAGGTAATACCTTTACATTTGATACTACCTTTAAACTTAAGAACAAACCCCAATTTAATCATAGTTTATAATCTTTCGTCGAATTCACAAGTCTTTCACATTATAAGGTCACTTAGGTTTTTTTCCCTCTTTTTTATTTTTCTTGACATTTAGGGAAGTCCAGTCTCTGTTACCAAAACAAAGAGAAAAAATAAAGAGAAAAATAAGAAGTGTCAGGGATTGTACTTTATGTATGTAGTTGTGGAGGTCTGAAGTTTGTCTATAGACAAACTGGAATTTGCTAATCGTAGTGTTCCGTCTTATTCAATTTGGTACTGTTCTACTAAGACTCAACTTCTGTATCGTGGGTTTCGTGTAAAAGTCTCTGTGACGGGGTAAATTCGGAGTGGGACTGGGACATTGATTATGGGATAGAAGGTCTCTCCTTTTGACTTCTATTCATTGAGATAAGTCTAGTGTGAGATTCTTCTTCTAAATCCTCGTCTTTATTCCCCTGACAAACTCCAGAGAAAGTCTTAATTAGTCGTCTACAGGTGGATCGTGAATATAGTCTCTTTAGTTTCTTTACATTAGTTTAGTTTCTGTACGTTTTGTTTCTTTACGTTCAGGATTGATGGAAACTTTCGACTCAGGAACTGTTATAGTTGTTCGATTGGACTCCTATTCCGTCCATCTCTACAAACGAGCGGCATCATGTCGTCTTGCGAAGGTTCGGTCACAGTCATCGTATAACCTTGCCTGTCTGTTTCAGTCCTACACCCACTGCAAAACCTTAGATCAAATTCTGTCCAGGAAGTCACGCTCTCCAACCGTCCTCAATCTACTTTACTGTCAAATTGTCAATTCCTGACTACCTGTTTCGTTCCTCCTACGCAACCACGTATACGTCTTCCCCCAACCCCTTATTCATCAGTAAACACGACAGACGAGTTATTAACTCTCGAAGGGGTCACCGAGTCGTCATTTCTTAAGTGGAGGTTGCGTCCCCGGTATCCTCTATGTCCGAGCTAGGGACTCGGTCCTTCTAGGGGACCTCCTCCCGATACGTTGGGTGAGGTCATGAGAACAGACCTCTTAGGGTACCTGTCGATACGTTGGGTGAGGTCATGAGAACAGACCTCTTAGGGTACCTGTCTCTTCGGACGGTCCGTTGTAGGGTATCCCAGCGTTTCTCAGTCTGTACTGACTTCACTGAATCGTGTGTACGTGTGTAAACCATTAACTTGTCACACTACGAGTAAAGTTATCTCGAAAGTCTTTATCTGAGTATCTACACCTTTTGTTTGAATACCAATGGTTTCTCTCTCCCCTTACCCCTATATAATCTTCAAACCCGAACTGTTCACGTGTAACGATGTAAATTTTATCTACTTGACGTTTCTGGATGACATATCATGTCCCTCGATTTAGGTCATAGAACATTATTAGATATTACTCTTTCTTATCTATATATACATGTCGACTTAGTTATAAAATATGCGGACTTTGATTGTGTTGTAAAATTTAGTTCATGCACAATCGGCGAGTCAGTACAAACTGAGAAACACTGTGAAACCTGACATCGGGCGGTCCGAGGAGACAGGTACCCTGAAATGTCCGTTCTTATAACCTCACCCACCGGTAAATGAGGAGGTCCCCTAGAAGGTCTATGTCCTTAGTTTGGACACAGAGAACACAGAGGACGTAACGTCCGTCTAAGAAATAGGTTACTCGGTAGTCCCTTCGTTTAGTTAATGTGAAGTTATCTCTTTTATTTTTATTTACCTTAAAAGGTGTTTCAAGGATTACGACTCGTTACATTAATAAAGTAGAGGGACCCGTTCTCAAAGGATCTTATCATTTCAGTACAACTGTTTTTTGTCACCTTATTATTTCAATTCAGTTATTTCTGTCAGTTTATCATGTTAGTACAATTATATCTACAGTTCAACACACTCATACCTACCAAACCTAAGAATTCTGGTTTCGTCATAATATGTAAATCACTTTTATTGTTTATGAAACCTCAGTAGGTCCGAATCTAAACCGGCCCCCCCCCCCTCCCCCCCCCTGAAAGGAGTATAACTGAAAGTGAACTGACACCTGATTCAGTTAAATCAATTGGAGAAACTTATGGTAACGTGGTACATTAGACTAAATATTACGAAACAACTTTTTACATTAAGTAATCTTGGATCCTTTCCTTCTTTTGTTTTTGGTCCTCTTAAAACTCTATTTCTGTCTTGTGTTTTAATCCATATTTACGTGGGAAACCACTTATTTTGTACTATTTCTTGCGTAAATATTAGAAATAGTTATTGACGTGTAGAGGTTTTATAGGTATGAAATTTAAAAACAAGAGAAACTCATGGTAAAAAATTACTTTACCCTCCTTTTTTATTGGGAAATTTCCACTAGTCGTACTTCTTTTCCTATTCCGTTAAGGAATGTTAAATAACTATTTGTTAAAAATGGACGAATCGTTCTAATTATGGATTAAGTTTGTGTCCTTAATTAATGTTAGTCTTCATGGTGTATTCAATATAATCACATGACTGGGAGATTTGACAACTTTACAGGTCGTAATTTTTTATACGTGATTGAAGTAGAGGAAATTTTACAATCAATGTGATTCGTTATAAGGGAATAAATATTCATGCCTATAAGAATGACGAAATTTACATCTTTTATGTACCGTCTAGTTTATGTTTACGGTACTAATAGTTGACTTTGTACTCTGTGAATCTTTATATTTCACTGGTTGAATTACTGTTCACACGTTCCTTTATCGATTCTATAAGGAAACACTCGCTGTTTTTGTTACATTTCTTTTTATATTCCTTCGACCAATAAACTAGTAATTCTACCAGGTTGAAGTGTGTGTGTGTGTGTGTGTGTGTGTGTGTGTGTGTGTAATTTGTTGGTTTGTTTTTATAGGACAGAATGAAACTGCTCACCTCTTTTTCGTTATTTATTTCGTAAAACGTGGTACACCGTCGGATAGTAGTTTAGACTTAGTCTTTCGTTACCCCTTATCTTTGTTCTTTTAAGTGGTGACTCTTTTGATTTTCCAATCTGTGTCTCTGAGTGACTGAAACCGTTTTGAGTGTATAAAAAAAAACAGTACTGTTATTTCAATAATTTTAACTTCTACTTTAACCTTAACTTTATCACGTCTATGGTTTTTAGTCTTTTTATAAAAGACTTTGATTCCTCAACTCTAAAAGGGATCTCCTTTATTTTAACTTTCAGCGACGACATTTCTTTGTATTTCTCTGATGTAACCCTTATAGGGTTTTTTTGAAAAAGTGATTTTTTTTTAAAATTCTGGTAAATCATCTTATTTTTATAGCTAAATGACCTTTTTCTATAAGGGACCTATTGGTCTTGTACAAAAAGTACCGTTAGTTCACAACTATACTGAATTTCTCATTCTCCACTTGTACATTAATGATTAGACTTATTTCACGACATTTTAATTCAGTTCGGTTTAAAGTTCCCTGAACTCTCACAATTAAGTGAAGTGTATGATCCGACAAATTTTCTTTTATGTTAGTAAAAGAGGGCCACTTTAATCAAAACAAGTCCCGGTTGAGACGCCATCGTTTTAACGACGGTAGGCACACTAGACTCGGTTTCTTTTTGGTTTTAAGTATGAGAAAGAAAGAGAAACCGAGTGTTAATAAGAGGACTCCGAATGACGTGTGCAAGTAAGTAAATACCGAAAACTTCCTGTAGACTCTAGTAGAATACATACATTGAGGTCGGTCTCAGTTGACATCTGTGACTTCTTATATCGTGCATTCTGGCTAATAGATCCACAACAAGAGTAGACGTCACTAATTTTTAGACTCGTACAATATAGAACCCGGTACTTTGATCGGGGTATGAGATCGTTAGAGAGGAGGAGTTCTCCTGAACGTGAGGGAGAAGAGAAAGGAGTTTAGGAGTTGTGTCTTGTACGAAGTCTCGTAAAGATCTACGAAGGTAACCGACAGTCTCTTCCGTTACCGTTGGGTGAGGTCTTGAGAACCGGACTTTTTAGGGTACCTATCTCCTCGGACCATCCGACGTCAGGTACCCCAACGCTTCTCAGCCTGTACTGACTTCACTGAATCGTCGTCGTCGTCGTCGGTAACCGACACCAGTCCAAAATAGATTACGTTTCTTTTTATGAAAAGATGGGTCTGAAAAGATAGGTCCGGTTAAATGCCTTCCACTAAACTGATGGTGGTACCACAGTACTCTGTTACGGTTACAAAATGTCAGGGAGGACTTTTTCGTTAAACGTTCTTGAGATAGTGACAATGAATCTTTCATCTCAGAAGTGTCACTAAAAAGTGTTTACCTGGTGAAATGGTCCGAATGGATCTTTACCAAACTTCAAGATTGAGTAGTTGACGATTGTCGTCCGTTGAGTCACCATCAGTTTGTCTAAAATAGAGATATTTGTGTTGACTTTCGAGACCGGTGGAGAATTCTATAGTAGTATTATTGTAAATGAAGTTGTAGTCTTAGTACTCTTAACCAACGAAATTTAATTTAAACATCGTAGTTTAATATTCGTGAGAATAATCTATTTAGAGATTTAAAAATTCTTGTTTCATTCTCCATATATTTTAACGGTAAAGAACCCGTTCTGAAAAATTTAACTTGTGTCCATGTTCCTATATTATATATCTACATATATAAATATGTCTATATATGTATATAAATATTTTAGTTTTTATACGGTTCTATTTGATAAAAGAACCGTTGACTTGTATCTCTTAAGTAAGACTTGTAATATAGACATGTTTCCTTTTAACACAGGTTACGTCTTGTCGTATTCACTTTAGAACACTTAATGAAAGGTTTAACATGTGTTTCTTTTTACTTCCCCTGTTTTTCGTACCTTAATAAAGGATCGTTCGATTTACATGTTTGTAGTCCTTATTTACTCCTATCCTTATGTCTTGTATCTATGTATGTTATTCCGGTATTTCTTTTCGTCGAGATCCATTCGGTTTAATGTACCACTATTCTGACTTAAGATGACAAATCTTTTTCAAGAGAGGATTTAACGATCGTTATTTAATTTCCTCTTCGTCTTCTTTGAGGTTCATCTCCATACATTCCAATCGAGAAACTATTTACTCCCACTAAGATAATTTTTGATAAATTGTAAATACCCGATCAGGGTCAAAATCCGTGAACCCTTCTGTTTTTCCCTAAGTAAAAATTTCACGTCCAAGGGTTGGGAACCCCAAAATAGGTGTACCTTCATGAATCTTAGGGACGTAGTCCTCTACTTTAACCGAAATAAATAAAAGTGGAAATACAGATTGAAGAACAATAAGAGTTCGAGAAGAAAAAAGGCTATGACTCTTCTTTAAAGATCTTTTTTTGTTGACTACTACAAATCGTTCACTCGTAAGGTTTATATAGAATAGAAATTGTGAAATATACTTTACTTAACTTCAGAGAGTCAACACAGGTTGAGAAACGCTTGGCTACCTGACATCGGGTGGTCCGAGGAGGTAGGTACCTTAAAAGGTCCGTTCTCATGACCTCACCCAACGGTAAAGGAAGACGTCTGTTAGAAGGGTTGGGCCCCTAGCTTGGGTCCGGAGGGTGTAAACGTCCGTCTACGAAATGGATGGCAGACTCGGTAGTCCCTTAGGGAGTGAAACATATTACGTGTCATATAGTTCTATGTGACCGATTGTTAAACAAGTTTATTTATAAAAACTACCACCTTAAACTCCTTAACATTCAGAGGTCCTCGACCAGACCACAGTCTGTAGTGGTATACGTACAATACTGTTATCTCAGTTTAAACAGTATGAGGTGTGAGTGTGAAGTGGGAGGTGTTTCGACTGGTGTATGTAAAGGGAATCTTTACGGCCGTGATACACCTGGAAGAGAGACTCTACTTCCCTGAAAGAGAGAAAAATAACGTTCAAACCCCTACAATGAATAAGAAACCATAAGAAAGGTAATCCAGTGTTCAATCACTTTTCACATTTTGAATTTCGTTCTTATCGTTACAACCTTGACACTTTGGTTGTCGGCGAGTGAGACGATTAGTATGAACTACCTTCGTCCTGTAGTTATGTCTCGGTAGACGTGTTTATAACACCACTAACGTTGGTTAGTCTTCTTTTTTTTATTTGAGTCTCTTCTGAAGGTTAACGACAAGAGTAAGCGTAGGTGATCCCACTTCAAGGTAATCCATTTAGTCACACACACGAATCAGTGAGTCAGTAAAGACTAAGAAACACTAGGGTACCTGACATCAGGTAGTCCGAGGAGACAGGTGCCCTAAAGGGTCCGTGTTTGTGACCTCACCCGACGGTAAAGGAAGTGGTCCACTAGAAGGACTGGGTCCCTAAGTTGGGCACTGAGAACTCAGTCGACGTAACCGTCCGTACGAGAAATGGTGACTCGGTGGTCCCTTTTGGGAATCCATTTACCTGGTAATAAAAAGAGACGGAGACCTTTATCGGAGAACGTTTGGTTTTCTCTCTCTGGGTTTCTCGTTGACTACTCACCGTGCCGAGTACCGTTCACGGTGGAGTCAGGTCCGTCACTGAAGGGTTCGAAAAACGTAAAGAACGTTGTGGCCCTTTACTCTCGTCTAAATCTCTACCTCTTCCTGGATCTCCGACCTTGTGATTCGAAAGTGTGTAGTGATTTCCCTACGACCTCGTTATCTGTTAAGTCTACCCGTCGTTAAATGGGGTGGTTCTACGTTTGGTTCTATTCGTTGTGAAGGTTCGATAAAACATTATCTGACTATAGTGGCTACTCTCTTAAACATGGAAACACTCTTCGTCGTTTCCTTGAGAAAGACATTTGTTTACCCTTTATGACTTTCGTTATGATGTGTCTCATTATCGTCTTCGTTTCGTTGTACATGCGTCTAGTTTACGTTATTACGTACTTTCGTAAATAGTGTCAGTGGATCTTGGATCATCTATTAACCATTCACGACGATTGACAGAGGTGTCGTTCTGTCTTTTAAATTGACTTTCGACTGTTCTCACCTTCCTGTCGTTCGGAATGAGTAGACAGTCTTACCAAGATGGGTAGATTTAGAACGAAAATTTTGTTTTGGAACACACGAGTCAACACCGACTGAGAACCGTTTGGGTACCTGACATCGGACGGGTCGATGAGACAGGTACCTTAAAAGGTTCGTGCTTATGACTTCACCCAACGGTAAAGGAAGAGGTCCCCTAGAAGGGTTGGGTCCCTAACTTGGGGACAGTGAACCTAACCGTCCATCTAGGAACGGTGGTAATGTACGAAAAAAGTACTGAGAAAGTGTCGAGAAAAACGTAGTGTAATTTTTCGGTAACGGTCCCTGAAGGGACCGTCAGACCACCACTTCTTAGCGGAGGGTTACGATAAGGTAGATTACGGTCAAACTAGGGACCAGCATCTCGATTCTAGGGTGGACGGAGTGTCGGTTTTTCGATCTTGTAATTGTCGTAATCGTTATAGCGTTATTCAAGTCATTTCTGAAATTTTTCTATCTAAGTAAATACTTTATTTATTTTTGGGTAGTGGCTCATACTACTTCAAGATCTTTTGTTCAGTTAGGATCTGTCTAGGATGACTCCACTGTCTTTGTTCACTCTGAAACCCAACAGAACTACATTGTCATACTACTAGTAAGTAAATAAGTTATCGTGTGTCAATAACGTATGAGTACCGACCGAGCACCTTAGACTTTTCACCCTTACACCCCGTATATTACTCTAGTCAGTCAAGTCAAGTCAGTCAGTCACTACAGGATGAGAAACGCTGGGGTACCTGACGTCGTATTATTTTATTATATACAATTTTAGGAAACTTTTCATATTTTACGGTATCTTTACTGTGTCCACTACTACTATTACTACTACGTTAGTACCGGATAACCCCTTTTCTGTTGTATCAGAGGAATTTATTTCCTTTTAGCACAGACAGATGATTCATATCTTTTCCCTGGTAAATAAGAGGATTAAATAAATCTAAACGTCTATCCATCACTTCTGTAAGATATCTTTCAGTTGAAAAGTCTAAGTTTAGTCAATTGTATCCTACTACACTTTACGAAACAAACTCACTCTCTGTCTAAAAAAAATTTACGTGAAGAACCATATCTCTTCGTAATTAATCTTACTAGAATAAATTGTTAAAACATGAGTTTTCTACAGTCTTACTTCTGTAGGACAAACGATTGTTGAGAGGTGAAGGTCTTTTGGTTTCTTGTTCGACCGGCCGTAGTGAGTTTAGAGTACTCCGACACGGTACTTTTAACCGTTTAGTCAAACTAATAATCTTTACTTTCCCCTAATTATTCCTCTTTTAGTACCTTGTTATTAAAACTCTCCTACTCAAGGTCACCTTTTTTGTCTTTTCTTGGATCTCACTGTAATAACAGTAACGGGTAAACACGTACTTGAACTAGAACCCAGAAGTCTGACAAGAAAGAAGTTGACTCGATACATGTAGCAACAAAACTGTCCACAACAGTTTTACAAAATGGTACAAAAGGTACACGGTAGATTTTCTTACCAATAACAGTTGTGTCTTTCTGTGCTTTTATTTCCTTCTCAAAACCCAACCTATAATCACCTAGTTTATAAAGGTCAACCTACTTACTGATGTTGTCGTACAAAAGTCACTTTCGTTTTTATTTTTCGTAAAACGTTGTATTCCTTCTACGAGTATTTTACGACTATGACCCTATCCAAAACAATGATAACAACAACGACGACAAGTCAACGATTCAACACAGGTTGAGAGGACCTGGGGTACTTAACGTCGCATGGTCCCAAGGGACCACCGAGTCTACCATTTCTTAGACGGACGTTACGTCCTGTGGGTCCAAACTGGGGACGTAACTCTTCTGCGGGACCTCTTCCTTTACCGATGGGTGAGGTCATAGGAACGGATCCTTTAGGGTACCTGTCTCTTCGGACTCCCCGATGTCAGGTACCCCAACGTTTGTCAGCCTGTGTCGACTCGCTGATTATGAAAGTGAAACAATGACTCCTTGGAGGTTTTTCTACCGATTAGTGTGTGGTTCATTACACTGGTTCCCGTCGTTTGTACTAGGTTTGGGAAGTCTATTTCTTTTCTTCAAAGACACATTATTGTCCGGTTCCTCCAGATTAACACGTAAGAGACCTCAATAGTTATTCGCTGGCTCAGAAAATTAACAGTCACGAAAAGGAGAACCCCTTTTTTACCACAAGAGTGTTAGTTATCACATAATCTAGACCATTTTCACGTTAGCCTCTAGTGACCCCTCTTCCCACACGTCGCACACTTTCACGTTTACACGTCTCTCTTCCGGTTCCGTCCACCCGTTTTCGACGTCCCTGACTTGATCGTTTCCAGGTTTGTAGGTCGGTCCGTCCTAGTGTTCCCGCAACTAGATTGGGGTGCGCTCAACGACAAGATTGGTACTTTGCAACGGTCTCCTTTGTTCCCAATCCCACCTCTGTCTCCCTTGTCCGAATGTGCAAGTGTCGAGTGAGACCGACACCACACCTCTTCACCGGGGGTGCCCCGGGGTCACTAACCCCCTATCTTCAGTCGGTGTCACGGGGTTCGGTCGTTACCCTCTCAATACTGAACCCTCCCCTTGTCTCCGTCTATGACGACCCTCGATAAAGTTTCGTAAAAGGATTCATACACATTATCTCAAAAAATTTGAAGACAGAACTGGGTCAAAACTCCAGGACTGATCTCCGACCAACCAAGAGGAGGAACTCGTTACCCAGTTCAGGTGTAAGAGTTGGAGGAACGAGTAGGTCGGGACAGTGAGCCCCTGTAGTCTTGGGGACGGGAGTAGTGGGGACTTGTCCATGTCTCCTGGTACCCGTCGGGTCCAGAGGTCACTTTCACTTTCACAATCAGTAAGTCAGCACAGACTGAGAAACGTTGGGACACCTGACTTCAGGTACCTTAAAAGGTCCGGGGTCTCGACCGACTTTACTAAGTTCGGTAGGTCAGGATTCAGACGATTGGGACGGAACGGACGAAGAAAAAAACCCCCCCCCCCCTACCTCCCCCAAGAAGTAAAAACCGACGTGGTGTACCGTACACCCTAGAATCAAGGGGCTGGTCCCCAGTTTGCGGGGCGTCCCCTTCGCGTCTCAGAATTGGTGATCTGACGGTCTCTTCGGGGGGAGAGGACAAAGAACGACGCCTCTGATGTTATTTCTAAGAACGAGGGAGTGGGGTGGTGACAGAGGACCGAGGGAGACGNCGACGTGGTGTACCGTACACCCTAGAATCAAGGGGCTGGTCCCCAGTTTGTGGGGCGTCCCCTTCGCGTCTCAGAATTGGTGATCTGACGGTCTCTTCGGGGGGAGAGGACAAAGAACGACGCCTCTGATGTTATTTCTAAGAACGAGGGAGTGGGGTGGTGACAGAGGACCGAGGGAGACGGAGCGTCACGGAGGGGGTACCCCGGGGGTGAACTATTTGGACGTAAGTGGGTTCCTTGGGACTCGTGTCGTTTGACATTGTGAGAAACATTACAGGGGTGAGGGGTCCACGTAGACCGAAGTGGTATGGAGTAAGTTCCATTTTGTCATCTCGGGAAAATTTAGGTTTTCCATTTAAACTTAAATCCGTCAGAGTCAATCAGTTTTGCAATCTACTACCCCCTCTTCCTCTCATCTTTGGGTTTACAACGAGTTCGTAAATCACTGAGACTCTGGTTTGAGTGACTTTTGAGTATTCTTCTCTTGTTGGTGTCTTTTCGTTTTGGGTCGATGTTACAGGAAAGGATGGTTTAAACGACCGTTATTGTCTTAATGAACTAGACTAAGAATAAAGTAAAATAAAGAGGACAGGTAGTTGACCGTCTCTACGATTTCTTGTTACTTGTTAATGTACAAGTTTCTCTTTCGTCTCGCCGTTCCTCCTCCTTTCTTTCCGAACAAATTAGAAGTTTAATCTATTCATTATAAACTTATTGACACGAAAGTGATCTTATTATCGTATCGAGGACAGGTATTGTCCGGGAACTATTTTCGAACGAACTCAATTATATTCTTACCTGTCCTAAGAAATTAAAGTTTTTTCGTAATTTAATTATAATTAAAATCCTACCTTTCAAGTATATTTTATACATTGAGTTTTTATACAATGTAAGTCCTTTTATTCTGTGTAGGGAAACTGTACACAAGGAAACTATTCTAAGGATCTCAACACAAGTGTCGAATTGGGTTGACAGAAATATCTAGATGTATATATGTATAAGTATATAAACTTATTAAAATGTGTATAAGTCAAACCCTACATAAATAAGTCGGACTAGTGTGACGCTTCAGACTCCATAAACTACTCATATTTTGGGTTGTTGCCAGGTACCTCCTATTTTGGGTATAAAAATTTAGACAAACGTTAAAACTCTTTAAGACCAATCAAGTTTTCTCAATGAAGACAACTGTCCCTAGTTGACCCCAAATTCCATAATACTGTATAAGTGAGAATTGTCTATTTTCGTTCTTCTTTCTGTGACCGTGATTTATTCTTACAGTCCTACTTAGCGTGTGTAAGAAGTCCCATCTTAAACCAGAATGGACACCCCGTAGTAGAGATTACATGTTCCGTTCTTACTATAGTAAATTCTAAGATTTGATCATAGAGACATGGATTTTCTTTTTCAAGGTTTATTTCTAGGAGAAAGAGACTTTCTTTGAGTTTCTACCGTTTTAATCAGTTTAAAGAAAAACGTTCCCCATGGATTTCCCGACAAGTCCTCCACGAATACTGGGATTTTGTACATTAATATATCAGATGAGAATTGTAGTAGTATTTTAAATTCTAATGTGTAAGAACAACCGACTATAATATCCACGGTTTGTCTAAAACGATTCAGTGAAGTCAGCACAGGCTGAGAAACACTGGGGTATCTGTCGTCGGATGTTCCAAGGAGGCAGGGACCCTAAGAGGTCCGTTCTTGTGACCTCACCCAACGGTAAAGGAAGAGGTTACGTATTTTCGCTTTTCACTTTCACTTCAGCGAGTCAGCACAGGTTGAGTCGCTGGGGTACCTGACGTCGGATAGTCCGAGGAGGTAGGTACCCTAAAAGGTCCGTTTTCATGACCTCACCCCACGGTAACGGAAGAGGTGGCTTGTCTAATCGAGTCAACTTATCTTTCACAATCAGAGAGTCAACACAGACTGAGAAACGTTCGAGAGGTCCGAGGAGACAGGTACCTTAAGAGGTCCGTCCTTATGACCTCACCCAACGGTAAGGGAAGAGACCCCCTAGAAGGACTGGATCCCTAACTTGGGTCCAGAGGACGTAACGTCCGTCTAAGAAAATGACAAACTCGGTGGCTCTCTTCGGGAGTCAACTTGTCTTGTACGACAATAATTCCCACCTTAAAGTACACCACTTCAGAAAAAAAAGGGGGAAAAAACGGGTAAAAGAGAACGAAGTATAAATAAAATATAATCTTATCCCAACTAAATGTTACAACACAATCAAAGTCCACATGTCGTGTTACTAAGTCAATATGTATGTGTACATCGATAAGAAAAAGTCTAAGAAAAGGGTATATCCAATAATGTCTTATAACTCATCTCCAGGAGCACGATATGTCATCACACACGAGTCAGTACAGGTTGAGAAACACTGGGGTACCTGGGGTCTCGGGAGGACCTAGGAGACAGGTACCTTAAAAGGTCCATTCTTATGACCTCTCCCAACAGTAAGGATGAGGTCCCCTAGAAGGGCCGGGTCCCTAGTTTGGACGTAGAGACACGCAGAGGACGTAACCGTCCGTCTAAAAAATGGTGACCCGGTGGACCCTTCGGACGATATGTCAGCCAGGAAAAACTAATGGATAAAATATATCTGACCACACACATACAATTAAGGCTTAAGGCTTTAGATAAGAAGAATTCGGTAAATCGAAACGAAACAGGAACGGTGTCTGATGTCGGTAGGGTGTCAGAGTATTCGATCTGACCAATTTCTCACACCTATGGTTAAGAGGGTTGGTCACCATTTCGTCGAGTCTCTAATAAGGAGAACTATTGTTTTCGTAGTCGATTGTGACGGAGGGAGAGAACGATAGGTAGAGGGTCGGGGGTTCCTGTGAAAAGTCTTCCGTTTAGAGTAGGTGGAGACGAAATTGGGAGACTCTCTACAGGGTGTCGGGAAGTCTTCTACTTCTACTCCGCTGGTGTCAAAAGTTCGGCGTGTGTAGGGACCCAGACGTAGGGACACGCCCGAAAAGAGATCAACGTCACGCGCCGAAGAATGAGGCCACCAGAAGACCGACGTCTCGTACCCGGGATCCGGGTACCCGAAGTCGTCAGCGTCAAGTGTCCGAATCAACGAGGCGCCACACACCCCAGAAGGGCCTACTTTGGTTCGAGTTTGAGCACAGAGGATCAACCGTCTACCTACAAAATGGTGACTCGGTGGTCCCTTCGGGAGTGGACCCATAAAAAATGAATAAGAAGTCCAAAGTATACTTTACAGGGGAGGAAATCCTTTCGGAAGAACCAGTTGTGTTCCGGTCAAAATCGACGGAGACATAGAACAACATTCATGTGAACAAAATAGTGAGTAGTTTACCATACATGAACTCAAATAAAGGTTCATATTAAAGTCGATGAATCCCAGACCTTTCTATAGGAAAAGAGGGGGCATCGTCACGTACCATTGAAAAGTTATTATACATTCATCAAGAATTATTTTTAAAAAAATTTGTATAATGTTCAAACAAGAGTATCGAATAACTATGATTTTGTATTCTGTATATTTTAAATTTAGAGACTTATTTTCACCAAGATAAAAGATTACCGTAAACTAAGGTAACCACTTCTTTATTGTATTTCTGTGGTATAACTGTAATTGTATTCGTCAGTGTCGGTCAGTCTAAGCAACTCTGGGTCGTCTACAGTTCTAGTAGACAGTTACCGTCAGCTATTAGTTTTAAAATGAAGTCAACCATTTCTAGATTTGCCAAAGAAAGTATAGACGTTTTAAGTGTCGTCTTTATGTTGATACGGTATGTTTGACTGTGTGTGGTTATGTATTTTACGGGTTCGACTAAGAGTACACTGTAAAAACCTTAAAGGAATAACTTATATGTATTCTTCTATACTTCATTGTCAATGTCAAAAGGTTATTCTGGATCTTTATTGACAGTATAAAGACTAATAATCCGGTTAATTTTTTACAAACATATCCCTGAAGGGAACACCAGGCTGTTCCAGGATGATGTGTATAGAACATTATTCGATCTTTTCTTTTCTTATACTTTCTCTTATGCACACACACATATTGACTTAGTCAAACGACTTATGGACTTTGATTGTGTTGTAATGTTTAATTGATATGAAATTTTAAAAAAAATTGATTTTTAAATTTCACGAATAATTCTGAAGTGGAAGGTTACGTCCCCCACACCCAAACTAGGGACCAACCCCTTGATTCTAGGGGACACGGAGTACCGGTTTTTTTGCCTTGTATTTTTTGTCTTCGTTATAACATTGTTTAAGTTATTTATTAAAGTTTTACCGGGTGTAGTTTTTTAGAAATCTTTTTACAAACACATTTTGTTTTCAATAGTCGTTTTTGTAATCAAGTGAGGTCTGTCACAATAAATAAACAGGTTCTACGTACCTAAAATCTACGTAGACTTTCTCCCAAAACGATGTTATCGAGTTTCCACAATAATCATTTTCATCTTAATATCAGTAGGACCATCTACACCCCACTTCCCTCGAAAGTAGGACTCTTAGAGGACCCAGTGAGTCCGATTTCAAAATCGTATTCTCCTACGTTATGGTTGTCCTGTCTATCTTTTTTTATCGTAACTTGGTGTATATAATGTATACATTTAATCTATTGGTCACCTTTAAACAACATACTACGTCCCTGGAGTTTGGACCACGAGACACTGTTGGATCTCCCCACCCTATCCCACCCTCCACCCTCCCTCTAAGTTCTCCCTCCCTTGTATACATATGGATACCGAGTAAGTACAACTACATACAGTCTTTGATTGTATTATAACATTTCGTTAATAGGAGATTAATTTTTACGTAACATTTTTGGACTGTCAAGTCTGAGTCGAGTACTATTTCGTAGGTGAAGGGAACAAAGTTTAACAAGGACAGAATCTAAAAGGGTAATAAAGACAGAAAGGTCTGTGAATAATTGATCTTTCCGTCTTCAAAGTATTGTTCAGTTTTCTTAATTTTTGTCATTATTACAGATTTATCACAGACTTCCACTCTCCACAATCGATTTAAATGAACCCATTAGTGAAGTTCTATATGTATAAAGTTTAGTAATACAAAGTGTGGAGTTTGAATATGTTATATACAGTTATTTCAACCTTTTTTATTTCATGATGTTTATCACTATTTTAACAATTTGATTATTTTAAATTTCATCTTATATTATTTTTATTGAGAATTTTTATCGTTTTATAAAAAATTTATCACTTTAAATTTTAAGAATGTCTGCATTTTTTGTTCGAATGTCAATGGTTTCCCCATTCACCCCCCTTTTCCCACCATCCCTATTTAATCCTCAAACCCAAACCGTCTACGTCCGAAGACACATATTTAATCTAGTTACTGTCACAGGATGACCTGTCGGGTCATTATTTGATATAGATATAAGATATATAATATTATTTGATATTACGTTTTCTTATACTTTTTCTTGTATATGGACAGACGTATATTGACTTAGTTAAACGACTTATAGACTTTGATTGTGTTGTAACATTTAGTTGACATGAAGTTTTTTGTAAAATCAGTTTATAAATTTTACGAATACATTTTTATCCTAAATTTTTCTTCGTTGTACCTAGAAAAAAACCTAATTTTTTATTTATTATAGTTCTTTTGATTCTAGTACCGTAGGTCAGGGTAGTGAAGTACCGTTTATCTACCCCTTTGTCACCTTTGTCACTCTCTGAAATAAACCACCCCCCCAAGGTTTTAGTGACGTCTACCACTGACGTCGGTACTTTAATTTTCTGCGAACGAGGAACCTTCTTTTCGATTACTGCTTGGATCTGTTGTATAATTTTTCGTCTCTATAACGATATGGTTGTTTCCAGGACGATCAGTTTCGATACCAAAAAGGTCTTCAGTACATACTTACACTCTCAACCTGATATTTCTTTTGACTCACGGCTTCTTGACTGTGAAAACTTGACACCACAACCTCTTCTAAGAACTCTCAGGGAACCTGATTTTCCTCTAGGTTGGTCAGGTAGGACTTCTTTAGTCAGGACTTATAAGTAACCTTCCTGACTACAACTTCACCTTTGAGGTTATGAAACCGGTGGACTATGCTTCTTGGTTGAGTGACCTTTTCTGGGACTACGACCCTTTCTAACTGCCACACTCCTCTTCACCTGTTGTCTCCTACTCTACCAACTTACCGTAGTGGCTACACTACCTGTACTCAAACTCATCCCAGGTCCTCAACCACTACCTGTCCCTTCGGACCGTACGACGTCAGGTACCCCAGTGTCTCAGACTGTGCTGACTCGTTAACTTGACTTGACTTGTAGTTTATTCGTTTATTCGTCTGTGTCACTCGACGGACCTGTCACAGGGAAGAGGAAAATGGTGAATCTGTGTCTTGAGACTAAAAGTGACCCGTGTAGCAGGTAGGTGTTTCATCCTGATATCAGTGGTCGGGTGGACCGTCTGTTTACGTTGGTTCATTGATCTAAAACTGGTTCTACACATTCGTAATCTCTGCCTACCCTGAAGACCTCCCGACGAAGTCTACCAATTTGACGCCTCTTTTGGAGAAAAGTTAGAAGATTAAAATAAGAAAACGAAGGTTTCCTTCGTAGGTTCCGACGTCGTCGGAGAACCTAGTACTCAACTGACTCTTGTACCCTTCGTGTGTAATCCTGGACGTAGTGACCTGGGACTGGGAACTATGGTTACCCAATCGGAGGGTCGGGAGTCCTTGACGGACACTTAGTAAATGTGTTTCCTCCTCAGTTCAGTCGAAGATAGAAGAAAGTCGGTGACAATACACTCTAAAGGACAAAACACAGGAACTTGTATTTTAAGATTGATTTTGTCTTTCAAGTCTCTTTGACAAAAGTCACTTTTTAATTTTGACTTTTACTCGTTTTCAGATTTTGATAATTTTGTTAGTATAGTATACGAGATTATATTATTTCTAATTCTCGGTTATTCTACGTCTTTTATTATATTTCTGTCTTCTTTGAAATCACATACTTTTACTAATTTACACTTTAGTTTACAATTTGTTTGTTCCGTTTTAAATTGTTTTCCGTCATCCAATTCTGTTTATAAGACTCATTTGTCCTAACTTTAGTTACCTTTGGTTGTATCTATAGGTTGTTTATAGTAAGAAGAAGACGGTGCTTCCCGGAGACAATTAACTGCAAGGGTATTAGAGTTTCGTTCCAAATAATGAACGTGAACCACTGATTCGTATCGAAATAAAATGGGAGTCTCGTTTCAGTGGAGTTATGGATCCTCCAACATCAGTGTTCAGTTAACCAAGTTAGTTCTTATATACTCATATTTTTAGAGTGTAGAGATTGATCGTGGGTGTTCCGTTCCTAATCCCTTCTGTAGGTAAGTGTATAACCTTTAATTAAAGTGTAAAAGAAAAAAAAGAACTAGTTTAGTGATAAATAATTTATTTACTCACTTACTCATGTAAGGTTTACGATCCAAAGTCTTAAGATCCAACTTAGTCAGTGAGTTATTAATTCTGGATTTTATTTACTTATTTTCCTCCTTTGTATAGGAGTGTTAATATTAAATTATATAATGTAATATGTATAAGTTTAGTTTAGATAACGTATAATATTTAATATCAACAAAGAAAGAAAAGTACTATCGAGAATCCGACGTTTGTCATATTTCATCTTTTGATAACAAGTCACATCTAAAAAGTTAGTACTTCTACTGGAAACACTTAGAGTGTGAAAGAAAGTATCTAGGACTACAATCATCGAAATTATAAAATTGTATTATTTATTATAAACAAATCGAAATCTTTAAGTCTTAGGTTAAACAGGAAGTAAACCTTCGTTTCATTATGCAAAGAATTTCAAAGGTCTATCGTGTTGTAAAAAGATCGTGTGAAACAAAACGTTGAACCCCAAATTCTTTTAAGTCGGAAACCACACTGAAAAGAAAGGTAAAGTTTCAGATGTCCGAGGTTTCAAAATCTATTTTAACGGAAAAAGTACCTCCATTCTTTGACTACTTAAGATTTGACTTGAGCTCGACCGTCACGAGTCTTTCCTGACCACGTGTGGAGACTCCCACCGATCGTGTGTCTGGGGTGGGGTACCTTACGTTACTCGGTGCAAAAAGGTTTTTTAATTCCGAGACAATGTTATACATTAAAAAGAAGAGACTCTCAGAGTCTCTACCTTATGTTTTTTGTTTATATAGTCATTTAAATCGACTAATCGCATAAAGTTTAGTTCTACTAATAAACATCTTTTTATGTGTCATTAAAGACATATTACCGAGAGAATAAATTCTAATAGTATCGTTAAAAGGGTTGTCAAGTAATAATTTATGTGTGTAGGTATGGTTGTCAACTTTTTACATTGGTACACTGGTATACTAGAGAATAAGTGGAAGATTGGAGAATTAAGTTGGAAATTGAATGTGTTATAATTACTATGACTTCCGATTAATAAAGACTTCTCCGTTTTCTTTCGGTATTTACTTTTATGGCTGTGACCATATTCGATGAACTTCGGAATTCGGTCACAGAAGTCATTACCGTGAGCGACTAAAAGAGGGGACGTAGAAAGACTGTGACGGGGGAAGGTGGGACGGGATGGGTCCTACCGACCGACCGACTGATGAGGAGTCCAGATCCCGAGTAGAATAGAGTATCTGAGTTTGATCTGAGTTTGGTAATACTGTACTTGATGATGACAAAAAGTACAAACGTTTCCTGGGTCTGTCCACCGGGAGTCCATCCTGATCCCATCCTTTCTGTCCCATTTGCCTGAGAATGTCGTGTTTGTCCGCCGTCGTTCTTGACTGGCTCTTACTGTCTCAGTTTCATCACAGTAGAGGTGTCAGTTACCTTCCTATTTACCTCGACTACCTTTGCTTTACGAGTACCCCGAAGGGTTCACCAGGTCACCAATTCTGAGATACGACGGTGACGTGCCCAAGTTAGGGACCAGTTCCTGATTCCAGGACGTACAGAACCCCACACCAGTTTTTTAAAAAAAATACTTTACGAGTTCTCGGACGTTAACGTAAAGGTACAAACTACGATCTAACTTCATGTGTACAGTCCCTAAACGTCCACGGGAGCTCGGATCGTAAAAATCCCTCACCGGACAAGATTTATTGATTGAAAGGGTTTATTGAGTATAAAATGGAGAATGTCATCGTTTTCAAAACGTACACTTAGTGTTTGTTAATTCGGAAAATTTTTTACGTAATGGTAACAACGGAAATATTCCTTTTGTGTAACTGATGTTGGAGTAGAAAAAACTCCTACATCAGTAGATAATTGTACCGACTCGGACTAGGATGTCATACTTATATTGGGACGTCGGTAGTTCGGACGTTGTATGATCCGGAGTGTGTGTCCTCGGGTCACGGACGGAGGAGACCGAGGAACCGGAGGGTAGAGGAAATGAGACGAGAACGAAACCGGACTATCGGGGAGGGGATGAGGTTTTAAGGCAGGGACTTGGATGTAGGGGTCAAGACTTCCGCTAAGAAACAGACTATGTTTTTTTCCTTGTTCTACTAAAACTGGCTAAAAGAGTGACAACGACCCGAAAAAGAGAGGGGAGACTCTAGTACGACACAAGTTCTCTAGTCTCTACTACTTTGAGGGTGCCGAGACCTAGTCTGCCGGTCATTTGACGACTCGAGACGACGCACTTTGGTGGTTCTCAAACCAACAATTAAAGTCTCTTTTGGTCATCGGAAAAACAGAGTTTCACAAAAAAAGGACACAGGATTTTTAAGGTAGGAACCCTGGGAGTAAACCCGACTGTGTACTGGTACATAACCCAAGAATCTAGGTTCCTGACGGTAAATCTTTTGCTTGAACACTAACGACTCCCCTTCCTACCCATTTTCTCTATCTATCCCTCAAACCCTACCTGTACATGTGAGACGATATAAATTTTACCTATTGGTTGTTCCTGGATGACGTATCGTGTACCTGGAGACAAGTCACAATACACCGTCGGACCTATTCTCTCCTCAAAGTCCCTCTTCCGACGACGACGACGAGACCCCTTCTTACCTATGTACATATACATACTGATTCGGAGGTGACGAGTGGATTTTGGTAGTGTTGTAACAATTAACCGATATGGGGTTATTTTTTACTTTTCAAATTTTTTTCCTCTTCTTTTTCTTTTCTGTCCAACCGACTTAAGATTACATTCCTGGTTCTTATAAGACCCCTTTCCTGACTCATTCTTACTCCTAGACTAAACTTTTGAAATCCCCAGTTCCTGCTCCGACCGTTCGTGACTCTCATAGACCCTCCTTCGAGTTGCTCTCCCAGTGTCCGTTCTTACTTCTCCGGTTGACTCCAATGGAGAGGGTAAGGGGTGGTGGGATACCCCAATCAGGACCGACCCTCCCCGTGTGTCTTCTTCTCCTACAGTCTCCTTCGGTGGTGGGAAGTATGTCTTCGGGAGTGTATATGTGTCTCTCTAAGACAACACTTTTTGTCCATTTACATAAGTTTTACTCAAATTTTTACTACCTCAACGAATTCGGAAACGAACACAATGGGGGTTTACCTGGTCGAAGTCCGTGTTAGTTTTGAATTAGTGACTTTTGTAGTGATTATCAAGAGAAATCTTTCTTACTAACGAAGTAAAGTTGGTCAAATAATAAAATTTTTAGGTTAAGTGAGTGTTATATATTTCAGTATAAAAACCGGAACATTTGTCAAGAGAACCATTCACAACCCCCTCGTAATCGTCGTTCTTGGATAGAAGTTATAAAACTAATCAAGGCGAACCGAACACACTTTAACGTCTGTAATTTATCTTGTCACGGAGCTGTCACTGAGTCGTTAATAAGACAGTGACATAACCGGGGGGTATGGATGTCTAAAATGGTTTATTTAGAAACTTTCTCTAGTAGTAATCTAAAATGACTAAAATAAGGGTTATTTAAGACGTTTACGTGATGATACTTATATGGAGATTTTCGTAACGTGCCGACCTTAGGTGTTCGTTACATCAACAAGAATCCGAGAGACTCATTTCTTAAAGGGGGTTTCTATTACGATTGAGTCCGTCTGTACTTCGTTTTAGTAAGATCTGACTTTTAACCCCAAATACACAAGTTTTTATTCGTGTCTATACCCTTATTCGGACAATCTTCGTCTTATTTTAATTTTAGACTACACGTGTACCTTATTTCTATTGTAATCCCTCTCCTCTCTTTCGGACAGGAGTACTTAAGATGTATCAAAGAATCGTAAAGTACTAGAGGATTGTTTCTACTACGTTTGATGGACTGGTAAAATCAATAGTTAGCGACTCATTGTTTGAGAGATTTTGAATAACACAATTTTACTACTTACTTTTAACTAGACCTAAGACGTCCATCGGACACAAAGAGACGAGGCACACTATTTCCGACCGGAGTCAGTACCAGACCTTCCAGGTTCTTCAGAGCGGATGTAACGTTAACAGGGAGGTGTCGTAGGAGTTCACCGGAGAGAGAGGTCGTTCTGTCAGACTCGAAGGAATGTCGTACTTTCGACACAGGGGTTCGTGTTTTCGTCCTCAAAGATATGGAAGTTTCCGATCCAGGTTCCGACGTGTCGTAGTGAAGACGGTGTTGCACCTCGAAAGGTCAGTCTTGGGTTGAGGGTGGAGGTTGGAAGGAGGCAGTAGGGAACTCGGTGGTCCCTTCACCTCCTTGGTTAGTGATGGGACCTAAATTACAAATGGAAATAGTGTCTGTAGAAATATAAAATCGATGTATTTTGTTAGTCTGTGAGAATGTACAATGATAGAAGTGTCTTGAACAATTAATCAACGATTCAGTACAGACTGAGAAACACTGGGGTACCTGTCGTCGTTTGAAGGGACCACCAAGTCTACCACTTTTTAGGTGGACGCTACGTCCTCTGGGTCTAAATCAGGGACCCAACCCTTTTAGGGGACGTCTTCCCTTATCGTTGGGTGAGGGCATAAGAACGGACCTCTTAAGGTACCTGTCTCCTTGGATCGTCCGATGTCAGATACCTAGTGTTTCTCAACCTACGTTGACTCGCTGATTGTGAAGTGTCTTGACCATACGATATTTATGTGTAGACGTAGAATAAGAAAAAAAGTGAGTTGTAAGACCAAGGTGTAATTAGGTAGTACTAGGTACCCCAAGTCGAAGTAAGTGAAATTAACAACGTAACAGAAGGTAACATAGTGACACGTGTCATTTTATGGATGGGACGTTAGAAATTTTGTTAGATTTTACACACTGACACATAGATAGACACTATAGTGTGCCTAGAAAAGAAATTCATGTGTTAAGATGTATTTGCGAAACCAGTTTTTAGAAACTAGGTGAAGGAAAAATTTTTAAAATAATAAAAAACCGAAGTAGTGACTTAACTCCCAAGGTGCTTCTTGGTTCTCTGGACTCTTTTGATTATGGATCCTCAGTCAGCACCATTTTCGGTGTCAAAGAGATTGTCTCGGTGTGACTCGTTCCCATTTCCGATAAATCACAGAGTTTCTTTGGTTAAGAGGGTTGTACCGGGTAGGTAGTCGAATTAAGTATAAGTCCTAAGAGTTTTTTATCGTCAAAAATCAAAGAGTCCTTAGATTAGAAGACGTTCCATGAAACACGTTACTTTATTTTGTATAAAAATTATAAACCGGTTCTGAATTTAGGAGTTCTCGGCTCTGAGTCTCGTTTATAAAGGTGTAATTAACTTTTAAAATAACAGTTTATATAAAGTACCAAATAAGTACGTGTCCTCACGATGAACAGAAGATGGTAAGTAAGGTCACTAAAGTGTCTCTTCGGTCTCCGATAAAAGTTTTAACCCCACTGTAAATTTTAGTCCCACTGTACCAAAAAGAGTGTACGCTTTTATTACCAAAGAAGGAAACGTGACTTATAGAAGAGGTAACCCACTAAAACGACTATTATTATAGAAAGGACAGATCGAGTCTCCTCTCAGTATCCTAGGTTCTTCTCTGTGGTGCACACTTAGACGATGTATTTGATCTCCCTAAATATTCATCACGTCTAATAATAGTAATAATAATAATAAGGTTTCATTCTGAGTTCGTGGTTCCTGAGTTCCCTTACATCTTGGGTTGACTCCTTTAATTAAAACTTTGCATGTGTCTCTCCTCTCTCTTTGTCGGTAGACTACTTCCGTATCAGGACCCTATTCTGAAGGACACAAGGTAAGACGGAGACACGTTAACAGAAATACGTTCAATGAATTGACTAGAGTCTGGGTTATACAAATTAAACATTTTACCCCTATCATTCTCATAACGTAGTCTAAAGATGTAACCATTTAATCCGTTAAATACCCTTTACAAATGAGATATCGTTTACGAGTGAAGAATAATCATTTATAATGATAAAGTCATCTTTTACACACGCACGAATCACCAAGTCAGCACTAAAACCTGACACATCGGACAGTGTGAGGAGATAGGTACCCTTAAAAGTCCGTTCTTATGATCCCATACAACGGTAAAGAACGAAGTCCCCTAGAAGGACTGTGTCCCGGACTTGGGTGTAGAAAACACAGAGGACGTAACGTCCGTCTAAGAAATGGTGACTCGGTGGGCCCTTTGGGTTCGATTTGAATCGATGAGGTTTTAAGTTCTTTAATCTAATAAGAGAAGATAATTGTCAATTTTGAAAGTCTAGACAGTAGAAGGGTTATAGTCACTATATCTTTGATGACCTATTAGTAAAAAATTTCTTTACTTTGTCACCAAACTCAAACTAACGTTTATTCTATAAAGTGAAAACTTTTATCGTGGGGTAACATAGAAATCACCCCTCCGTCCTTCTCTTACGTCCAAAATACGAAGAACTGAGTTCAAACGGAGATAGGTTCCTCGTTCAGTCAGTGTTCTACTAATGTTTCTCGGAATCTCGTCTAATAGTCTCACCATAAATACCGTTAAGTTTGACCGAATACGTACAAAATAAAACACGACGTTTGTGCTAAAGGTCTGAATTTGTAAAGAATGTTTTCAATAAATCCAAGGAATCTGTAGTTTCTTGTGAAATTTTTGTCTGAAACTACTCAGTCCTCATTTATTTAGTCTTCGTACGTCTAATTTACAGATACTTCCCCTTTTTTTAGATCTTCTTTACACGAACTCCTTTTTAAGTAAACCTTAGTAGAACTCTGGTTTAGTAAAAGAATTTACAGATGAAGAGTTTTAAGTGGATAAACCTTTAGATTTTGATTTTCGAAGAGACCCCTAAATTTTTTTTTTTTTTTTCGAAGAAAACCCCCTTAAGGGACCACCAAATCTCCAATCCTCAGATCAAAGTGAACGTCGGACCCAAGTTAGGGATCAACCTCTTGATTCTAGGGTGTTCGGTGTGAAGTACCGGTTTTTTATTTTATTTTCGAAGAAAACCATGAGTCCTTTGTCTAAGGTAACAAGGGGACATAGTATGTATCGTGGCGTTCAGTGGAAAAGTACCACTTCAAGAAAAACTACACATATGTTAGGGATCATTGACTTGGTTACTGTATCGGAGAGTCCATCTACACTAATAAAGTGAGTTGTTGTGAATATCGGTAAGAGTAGGTCGATTAGGGTTATCATTGTAGTGCGTCGTAGATACCATGATTACCGATTGCGAAGAAAATTAATTAGGAAAGGGATGGTCACATTCCTTATCTGTCACAAAGAGACTGGACTCTCCTGACACCTTAAGAAACGTTCACAAAATAAGATCTCAATCTAAAAAGTTTAAGTCTTTAGACCCTGGATCTTCATGTACTGAAACCTGGAGGTTTCCCGTTACTATAGTCACACGTTTAAAACCAAAACAGATTTTCATTTATATTAGTGTCTGTTACTTTCATACACTTTTACGAACTGACACTTCATCAGTGGATGTTTCAGGTCTCGTAAACATGTAATAGAAACACTAAGACAAAATTCATAGAAGTAAAATGTTCGTGTTTTATTTTCAAGAATCTCCTCTAGACCTCGACTCTTTTCTCTTGTTTCTTGAGTTTTCTTGAAGTTCTTTGTCGTGAGGTCTTTGTGTTAATGTTAAATCATTTTGAGACGGAATGAAGTCCAAATAAGGATCTTACATCCGAGTAGTGACGACATAGAATGAATCAATAGTATCTCTTACAATAATTATTTATTTTTCGTTGTTTATACGGGTTCATTTCCCAAAGGGTCCACCGAGTCACATTTCTTAGACGGAGGGTTCGTCTTCTACACCCAAGTTAGGAGTCCAACCCTTCTAAGGGACCTCTTTCTTTACCGTTGGGTGAGGTCACAAGAACGGACCCTTTAGGGTACCTGTCTTCACAGACCAATTATTCAATTCCTCCCTGAATCAATCTTTCAGTAAGACAAATAAATTTTGTAATTTATTTATCGTTGTTAATATGGGTACATTTGATTATTTAATTCCTCCCTCATTTAACGACCTAGTACCTTTTTCGTTCTCTCAAGGTCTTTTTGTAGATAAAGACGAAATAACTGATACGGTTTCGGAAACTGACACACCTAGTGTTATTTGACACCTTTTAAGAAGTTCTCTACCCTTATGGTCTGGTGGACTGGACGGAGAACTCTCTGGATACACGTCCAGTCCTTCATCGTCAATCTTGACCTGTACCTTGTTGTCTGACCAAGGTTTATCCTTTTCCTCATGTAGTTCCGGCATATAACAGTGGGACGAATAAATTGAAGATACGTCTCATGTAGTACTCTTTGCGACCTGACCTTCTTTGTGTTCGACCTTAGTTCTAATGACCCTCTTTATAGTTATTGGAGTCTATACGTCTACTGTGGTGGGAATACCGTCTTTCACTTCTCCTTGATTTTTCGGAGAACTACTTTCACTTTCACCTCTAACTTTTTCAACCGAATTTCGAGTTGTAAGTCTTTTACTTGTAGAACTGTAGGTCAGGGTAGTGAAGTACCCTTTATCTACCCCTTTATCACCTTTGTCACAGTCTAAGTCAAACCCCCCCGAGGTTTTAGTGACATCTACCACTAACGTCGGTACTTTAATTTTCTGCGAATGAGGAACCTTCTTTTCAATACTGGTTGGATCTATCGTATAAGTTTTCATCTTTGTAATGAAACAGTTGATTCCAGGTAGATCAGTTCCAATACCAAAAAAGTCATCAGTACATACCTACACTCTCAACCTGACACTTCTTCCGACTCGTGGCTTCTTGACTACGAAAACTTGACACCACAACTCTTCTGAGAACTCTTAGGGAACCTGACGTTCCTCTAGGTTGATCAGTTAAGATTTCCTCTAGTCGTTACTGCTGGGACATACGTTCTGTCCTTTTTTCTGTGTCTACACATATGGTCTGAAAACCTGAGTCTCCCTCTCCCTCTCCCACCCTACTAAATCCTCTTACCCTTAATATTGTACATATGACAGTACATTCTTAACTTAGCNCCTGACGTTCCTCTAGGTTGATCAGTTAAGATTTCCTCTAGTCGGGACCCTAAAGAAACCTTCCTTACTACGATTTCGACTTTGAGGTCATGAAACCGGTGGAGTACACTTCTCAACTGAGTAACCTTTTCTGAGACTACGACCTCCCTAACCCCCGTCCTCCTCTTCCCTTACTGTCTTCTACTCTACCGACCTACCGTAGTACCTGAGCTACCTGCACTCAGACTCTCTTGAGGCCCTCAACCACTACCTGTCCCTCCGGACCACACGACACTAAGTACCCCAGCGTTTCTCAACCTGTGTTGACTCACTGACTTGACTTGTCTTTAAAGGTTGATCTCAGATCTTATTCGGGTAACATTCAGACAGGTAGTAAGTGGTCGAACGTTGTGATGCTATGAGGTGAATAGTGAAACAAGAGTCGTAACTTGTCCTATACAAGTGACTTAAAGGATTGAATACTTATACAGGTACTACAGGAAGACAGTTGGTACCCTGTCTCCTGATACAATCAGATAATCCTTCACTAAACTGGTTCACATCTTAAGGAACCTTTAAAACCCAGACACACTAAGTTAGACTAAGAGGTGTTAAAAATCGTGACTCTAATTACTTGACTGGGACTCCAGTTTATTTTTCGACAACTCCCTTGTTTATCCTAGTCTATAAGTACCTTTGAACGAAAAATTTCAGTCAAGGAGTTCTCTCTTGTTACTTAGGTAAGTTATTTATAAACCACTCACAAGTAGATAAACAACTCATAAATAATATAAATATAGGTATTTTTGAATGATTTATTAGTACTTACCTCTCTTAAAATCCGATTACCTACTTGTTTTATGGCAGTTTTGTAGAAGACCTACGGAGAACCATTTACACACTAGAAGCCTTGTCCACTGATACATTAATATTTCAATTACCGAAGTACTCTGAGAATGTTTTTTTTCTTTTTTTTAACATAGCTTATGTTTAGAGGTTTTTCAACAGGGAGTTGTTCGTATTAAAAGAAAAACGATTCAGTAGGACGTCATATTTGGAGTATAATTTCATCGAGTTTTTGTCGATCGTACATGAAATAACCCCCATTAATTAAGTAATCGGAATGCGATAACCTACTTGATACCTGCCTCCACGCACTGTGACATGTTCTCTATCCCTAGTTCTGGTAGGGGTACCTTATCTTTACGTTTTTTCGTTTTACCGACAGACCCCTCCTGAATGTTATCGACACTTTTCTTCTCTCCGTTTTTTTTTTTCCTCTTTTCCCTTATATATGCGTAGACTTACGTCTCAAGGTTTCTTATCGTCTCTATTCTTTCGGAAGGAGTCGCTGGTTACGTTTCTTTATCTCTTTTTGTTGTCTTACCCTTTCTGATCTCTAGAGAAGTTCTTTAATTTCTATGGTCCCCTTGTAAAGTACCTTTCTACCCGAGTTATTTCCTCTCTTTACCATACCTGGATTGTCTTCGTCTTCTATAATTCTCCTCCACCGTTCTTATGTGTCTTCTTGACATGTTTTTTTTAGAAGTGTTGGTTCTATTAGTACTACCACACTAGTGAGTGGATCTCGGTCTGTAGGACCTTACATTTCAGTTCACCCGGAATCTTTTGTATTCTTTCGACACCATGTATATGTGTTACCTCATAATGAGTCGGTAATTTTTCTTAAGTAAACTTAGTCAAGACTACTCTACCTACTTTGACCTCGGTTAATATGTCTCACTTCATTCGGTCTTTCTTTTTGTGGTTATGTCATATGATTGTGTATATATACCTTAAATCCTTCTACCGTTACTGCTGGGACATACGTTCTGTCCTTTTTTCTGTGTCTACACATATGGCCTGAAAACCTGAGTCTCCCTCTCCCTCTCCCACCCTACTAAACCCTCTTACCCTTAAGATTGTACATATGACAGTACATTCTTAACTTAGCGGTCAGGTACAGACTGCATCCCACGTCGAACGAACCCCGACCACGTACCCCTACTGGGTCTCTCTACAACACCCCTCCCTCCACCCTCCCCCCAAGTACAAACCCTTGCGTACATTCTTAATTTCTAAAATTTTAAATTTTTTTAAATTTTTTTTTTTCTTTATTTCAATTTCAATAGGTCTGACAATTCGATTTTTTTTTTTTTTTCTTTTCTTTTGTAGAGATGCTTGTTTCGATCACCTCCACCACCTTAAGGTCAACGCGATAAACTTTAGGACTTTCTACTACGACACTTTCACGACGTGAGTTGTATAGTCGTTTAAACCTTTTGAGTCGTCACCGGTGTCCTGACCTTTTCCAGTCAAAAGTAAGGTTAGGGTTTCTTTCCGTTACGGTTTCTTACGAGTTTGATGGTGTGTTAACGTGAGTAGAGTGTACGATTATTTCATTACGAGTTTTAAGAGGTTCGGTCCGAAGTCGTTATACACTTGGTACTTGAAGGTCTACAAGTTCGACCAAAATCTTTTCCGTCTCCTTGGTCGCTAGTTTAACGGTTGTAGGTGACTTAGTACCTTTTTCGTTCTCTCAAGGTCTTTTTGTAGATAAAGACGAAATAACTGATACGGTTTCGGAAACTGACACACCTAGTGTTCTTTGACCTTTTAAGAAGTTCTCTACCCTTATGGTCTGGTGGACTGGACGGAGAACTCTCTGGACATACGTCCAGTCCTTCGTTGTCAATCTTGACCTGTACCTTGTTGTCTGACCAAGGTTTAACCTTTTCCTCATACAGTTCCGACATATAACAGTGAGACGAATAAATTGAAGATACGTCTCATGTAGTACTCTTTAGGACCCGACCTTCTTCGTGTTCGTCCTTAGTTCAAACGGCCCTCTTTATACTTCTTGGAGTCTATACGTCTACTGTGGTGGGAATACCGTCTTTCACTTCTCCTTGATTTTTCGGAGAACTACTTTCATTTTCTCCTCTCATTTTTACAACCGAATTTTGAGTTGTAAGTCTTTTGCTTCTAGTACCGTAGACCAGGGTAGTGAAGTACCCTTTATCTACCCCTTTGTCACCTTTGTCACAGTCTGAAATAAAACCCCTCGAGGTTTTAGTGACGTCTACCACTAACGTCGGTACTTTGATTTTCTGCGAATGAGGAACCTTCTTTTCAATACTGGTTGGATCTGTCGTATAAGTTTTCGTCTCTTTAATGAAACGGTTGATTCCAGGCAGATCAGTTCCGATACCAAAAAGGTCACCAGTACATACCTATACTCTCAACCTGATATTTCTTTCGACTCGAGGTTTCTTAACTACGAAAACTTGACACCGTAACCTCTTTTGAGAACTCTCATGAAACCTGATGTTCCTCTGTTGGTCAGGTAAGATTTCCTCTAGTCAGGATCCTAGAGAAACCTTCCTGAGTACGATTTCGACTTTGGTTATGAAACCAGTGGAGTACGGTTCTCAACTGAGTAACCTTTTCTGAGACTACGACCCTCCCCAACCCCCGTCCTTTTCTTCCTCTGTTGTCTTCTACTCTACCGACCTACCGTAGTGGCTGAGTTACCTGTACTCAAACCAACTTGAGGTCCTCAACCACTACCTGTCCCTCCGGACCGTACGACTTTAAGTACCCCAGCGTTTCTCAGTCTGTGTTGACTCACTGACTTGACTTGACTAACTTATTACAACGAGGTATTGTTGTGTCTATCACATTTTGATAAGTATAAGACACGATATCAGGACATATTTGATGAAGTAGACCTTTACAGATAATTGATTCTGAACTCAGGACCATATCACGTTACCTTTAACTACAAATATTAGTACAGGACCTCCGTGGACCTCTAGAATTTTACGGAAGATTTTTGACAGTAGATTTCGTATTTCGTTAGTTCAAGCTAGTTAGTCGTCTGTACAGAGATAATGTTATCTATCTCTATTATTTTTTACACAGTTCTGCACTTAAGATGAGTGTTCCTGGAATGTTGGCATCTCTTGATATTTCACTTTCACTTTCACTTCAGCGAGTCAGCACAGGCGGGATGAGAAACACTGGGGTACCTGACATCGGATGGTACGAGGAGGTAGGTACCCTAAGAGGTCCGTTCTTATGACCTGACCCAACGGTAAATGAAGATGTCCTCTAGAAGGGTTGTGTCCCTAACTTGGGTCCAGAGGATGTAACGTCCGTCTGTGAAATGGTAGACTCGGTGGTCCCGTCGAGATATTGGGTGGGTTGTTTAGAGATTATTTCTGTCACATCGTACAAATTTTTCCTTGAAAACGAGAGTAGGGTCACACCAAAAGATCGGGAGAACAGGAGTCTATTTCTCTTCTAAAGGGACCGGTTTTATGTTCTCCAACGAACCGGAAAAGAAGGGTCCTCCTCTTCTGTCGTGGGTACGGGACACCGGTGGAAAGTAAGGACGAAGGGACATCGGTCATCTACTGAGTCTAGGTCACTAGGACCAAGTCTAAGTCTTCTCTCCAAATCTCGGGCTAGCGACAAGAGGACGTGTCTATGATGGGTTCTCGTGACACGCCCTTCTCTACCCCTACTAATGGTTGACACTTGTGTAATCATAGAATAATTTTTAACGATATCTTATTGAGACGTACTTCGTCACTCTTTTCTCCGTACTCATTATTTAAAAGGGTTTAGGGTGAACTTTGACGATTGATTGTACTATAAACTGGTCTTTCATTTTGTTTCAAATATAAATAAACTCAACAGGATTTTAATGATGTACGAACATTGAAAAAGGGGTCGTAATAACTCTATATTAACTGTCTATTGTAATATTCTCAAATTATACATGTTAGACAACTACAGTATATGAAAGTATAACGTTCGGAAGGGACCACCGAGTTGACCATTTCTTAGACGGACGTTACGTCCTCTGTCTTCAAACTAGGGACCCAGTCCTACTAGGGGATCCCTTCCCTAAGAACGGACCTCTTAGGGTACTTATCTCCTCAGACCACCCGATGTCAGGTATGCCAACGTTTCTCAGTCTGTTCTGATTTCACTGAATCGCACGCACGTTCTTTCTTAGTGAATCCATAAACCGGACACTTACGTAGTCACAAAAGAGAAAAGTTGTTATTCACCTTCTATTGTAATGACCTAATACTTTCAAAGACTGAATCTTATCGAAATAACCACATTTCTACTGGAATTGTGAGTTGGGACTGTGGTGGAGGGAGAGTCACAAAAACTTCACCTTCACATGTACGTAGATAAAACCCCGTATAGGGATTAAACCTCTTTATATGTACAGTGGTTTTAGTGTGATTAATTTAAAATCAGGTACGAATCATAGTCGGAGATTAAGATGGATGGGACGTCTGGGTTTTAGGTGTAGACAAGAAACTATTTTCTACCTCTTATCCAGACAAAACGGTTGAAGATTTTACCCTCGAATAGGGTGTTAATAAAACTGTTTAAACGAAGTTCCTTTTAAACGTTGTAACCTTTGACCAGGTTTTACGTCCCAGTACACAAACTGGTGAGTCAGTTCAAAACGGTTGTGGTTTTAAATTGACTGTCCGTCACAAGTTTATGTTCATACACTGATGACTACAATAACAACTACCAACTCCTCCTCTTTTAATATGAGTAAAGAAAAAGGGAATAAAACTGAATGTCTTTTCAATGACCATACATATGATGTGTAATGGTGGAGTTGAGAAGGTAACAAATGTAAACAAATTACGTAAACGAAATAGTAAGAGAGAGAGACGGACGTTGTAAGAATACACAAACGTATATATATACGCCCGTACGATTCAGTGAAGTCAGTACAGGCTCAGAAACCTGTACGTTAGGATACCTGACATTGGGTGGTCCGAGGAGACAGACACCCTAAGAGGTCCGTTCTTATAGTGTCACCCAACATTACGGGAGGAGGTCCCGTTAGAAGGGTTGGGTCCCTAGGTTGGACGTGGAGAATATCAGAGGACTTGACCGTTCTCCCAAGAAATGGTGATCACGGTGAATCCTTTGGGGAACATATGTATAGGTCCACACGTATGAAAAAAGACTTGGTAAACTCACTCAACATCCGTAGTACTACGAAATTTGAATTTTGAAATCGTAAGAGATCCTATAAAAGAATATAATCGTGTTGTGACAATAGTTCTAGTTATAAAGATATTGACTCGATAGACTCTGTCAGGTACGAGTTTACAATGGTTATCAAGGTTCTCACCGGGGATGTCGAGAAAAGAGGAGTAGGTACTGGTATGTACGTAAATCAACAAAGGAAATTAGACTTTATCAAGGACTCTAAACGAAACATAAAGAACGGGAACTATAAAAACTTCATACAACGATAACAAGTCAGTGATTCAGTACAGACTGACAAACACTGGGGTTCCTGACATCGTGAGGTCCGAAGGGGCAGGAAGTGATAGAGAACCTCAAACGAGTTTGAGTACAAGTTACTCAACCACTACGGAAGGTTGATGGAGTAGGAGACAGCGGAAGAAGAGGACGGGAGTCAGAAAGGGTCGTAGTCCCGGAAAAGGTCACCTAACTGAGAAACGTAGTTCAACAGTTTCACAACCTCGAAGTCGTAATTACTTATGAGTCTCAACTAAAGGAAATCCTAACTGACCAAACTAGAGGAACGACAGGTTCCTTGAGACTTTTCAGAAGAATCGAGGCGTTAAGTTTTTGTAGTTAAGAAGTCGTGAGTCGGAAAAAAATTTTAGGTTGAGAGTGTAGGTATGTACTGCTGACCTTTTTGGTATCGAAACTGTTATACCTGGAAACAGACGTTTACTACAGAGACGAAAAATTATAGGACAGATCCAAATAGTATTGAGAAAAGGATTCCTCGTTAAAATTCATATAAACTTCATATGTCCGTCAATAAGACACTCCACGGAGTGTCTATCTCAAACGTCAAACTCCTCAATTCAATATCCTGGGGTAACGGACTTATCTGGACAAGGTAGTTGTGTAGGTACATAGACACTACGGGTTGTAACCGCTTTCACGAAATTTACCTCTGTCAGAAAGGACTTGTAAGGATTTTGAAGACATATTAAAATTCAGGTACAAAATTTTGGCTAATATCGTGAAGTACTATTAAAATCAATATTTTGTCCAATGAATCGGTATTGTCTCTGGGTTTGTACCGAACATGACTTGGTGTAAAGGGGGAGTAATTTGTCCAGTCCCTTCTTACAAGGTCTCGTCCGACCCACGGGGAAGGGACCAGTCGTACGTCAAAGAGAGAGATTTCGGCTTGTCGACGAGGTCCAGAAGGACAGTGGGTCGGTCACCCTTCCCGGTCTCTCCACATACGTGTAGGGAAAAGTCTCACTACCAGACCTGTATACCGTCGGAGAGGAGACGAATACGTGTGGTGTCACGTCTTGGGTCAGGGTGTCTTGTGTTGTACGTCCTCTGTGACCCTGTGCCCAGAGAGTGCTGTCGGCGTGTGGACGTCACGGTAATGATTTCTGTCCCGCTTACCAGGACTTCCACGTAGACTGTCAAGGACCAGACCTTTGATCAGTGTGTAACGCGATACACGAGTCAGCGAACAGTACAGGCTGAGAAACGTTGGGACACCTGACATCGGGTGGTCCAAAGGGACAGGTACCCTAAGAGGTCACTCACCCGACAGTACGGGAAGAGGTCCCTAGAAGGACTGGGTCCCCAGCTTGGACGAAGAAAAAACAGGGGACGTAACCGTCCACCCAAGAAATGGTGATCAGTGTGTAATTGGGAGACTAGTCGTCTAGTAGTGTTTTTCTGATGTGATGGGTTTCTATGTTGTATAACCCCTTCCCCTGAATCACCTTTCAGGTAGAATGTATTTCAGACGGATTCGTTATTTCGGGGTTGACTCTTTTACGTTTCCTTTGACGACTCTAACCTCTGAAGAATTTCTAGGCAATCTACGGACTTTTTTCTCAAGGTAACCGGTGCAGAGTTGGAACAAGGAATAACTTGTGGTAGGAAACATAATTATGTAATGTGAGGTCACTGTGTCTTAGTGAACACCAAAAGAGATGTGTGGACAACGAAGTACGAGAAAGGTCAAGTGTAGAATGAACATGGAGGTGTTCCTTTCAGGAGGAACAACGACGGTGATGGGTGAACCGATTATGATCGAGTAGAAAATCGTTTAGAGTGGAGGAGATTGAGACCCTTATGTTACTCAGGAAAGTCTGTCGAATGTGGGTGTCCAGAGTCGTAGGGTCCTGTAATTGTGTAGACAGATGAGCTAAGACGCGAAGAACTGTATCTATCTCAGACAGAACGGTCTGAACCTGGGAACACAAGACACCAAGATTTCACGTCCGGGTGAAACTAATGAAACAGGAATACAACCTCCTACTGACATTCCTATTTTGATCCTCCAGTATTCCAGGTATCTTCCATAAGATCCTGTAAACGTCCCATACGAGTTCTACCGAACTACCAACTCCCTCTCTTTGGTTACTTCTCTCTCTCTGGTGTCTATCTCTGTCTTTTGCTAGACTAGTTCTTTTCTCCTCCTTTGTCTTTATTCTCGTACCCCGAACGGTTTCCTCTAATAGATCTGAACCTTTACTCTTATTTCTCCGGTACCTCCTTCAATGTCTCTTTATGACTTCATCCCTCTTCCGTCGCACTTCAATGAACACATATGTACAGGTATTTAGTTCTTCAGTACAGGGTTTAAGGAAAGTTTAAATACACGCATACAGTTTTTGTAATCGAAAATTTAAACTGAAGGATGGTTTTATGTTTCATTATAGACAGGAAGTAAACTCTGGGTTTAAGAAAAAGGATATCGTAAAAATAACCTTTGAATTGGAAGTACATCTCAAGGCCACTTTAGATCGTTGAGGAACAAATGTCACTGAAAATATATTGATCGTATTAAAATCCTTTATTTAACTTCTCCCTACACTTCGTTTTCTGAACTATTTACGGAAACCAAGACTATTTATCATTGTTTCATGTCTATAACGAGGGACTACCGAAAGCTTTATAAAAAAATTCTCTTGACTTAACATATTTTTATCATTTATAGTTGTGGTATTAGATCAAGTAATGGTCTGAGTGTGACTCGTCTCCCCTTCCAAATGAACAAAACAAAATTAGAGAAGGTAAACAAGACAGGAAAGTGAGACAGTGAAGTATACAAAAAGATCTTCGTAGTGAAGGATCCACTAGGGTCCGTTCAGGATAAAATAGTAGAACTCACTAGAGTGACCAGGGTTATTCGGTTCTAAATGTCGATTATTACAGTGGAAACGTTTCTCCACAATTATGAAGAAACTATGTTTAGTCAGTTAGGTCTTAAGAGTAGCCCCCATTGTTAATTTACTACTCCGAAGGGTCTTCCACGATCACCATTTCTTGGGTGGCCGGTTACGTCCACTGTATTCTCTGGACCTAAGTTAGGAATCCAGCCCTTCTAGGGGACCTCCTCCCGTTGTATAAGGTCATAAGAACGGACCTCTTAAGGTACCTGTCTCCTCGGACCACCCGATGTCAGGTATTTCAGTGTTTCTTGACCTGTCCTGACCCACTGACTAGTGTGTGTGTGTTAAATTACTATGTTAGTCACTAAAACCATGTTACGTGGAATCTTTCCTTTGGTCTTCCCTCGAGTACTCTAAAAGAAAGGTTGATTAAGTCCACTAAGAAGTTTGAAAGACTTCTGCTCTCGAAGACGAAAGGAAGGTTTGAGTCACCTCAAACCGAGACTTACACCAGAAAAAACCCCAAACCGTTACCGATTGTTCTCTATCTTTATTACTTTATTATCATTAACCACGAATAAGTTACGGACAATACCCGGTCTGTACATGATGAGTGTAATTGAAACAATAAAAGAAAATAAAGGTGTCATTAGGACACTCGATGGTATCAGGGGACAACAGACCTACCGGTCGCAAGTGTTTAATTATTGTTTGGTTACTCATCCTCCATTGATCACGTCTTATTCTTCGGGTCTCTGATCTGACGTTGTGACGTAGGGTCCTAAGGGTCCTTCTTTTGTAGACACTAAGGGAAGTTCCGGGTCCTCTGTTGTTGGTACTGGAACTGAACATGTGTTTCAGTGTACGGGGGCCCTGAGATACGGATTTCTCAAGGTCCACGGTTGACTAAAGCGAGATTCTTAACATCAACAGGGATTCTAAATATGGTTAGTAAAGTGGTAAGATGATATTCTTAGAGTATTTTCGATTTAATTTGGAATATTATTATTATTTATATAACTTCAAGACACGTATAATCGGTTCTACTTTATTAGACTTCCAAGTGGTTACCTACTTGCCTATTTATTTTACCTATCTGTTACCTTATGAGAAACCGGAATTTTTTCTTCCTTTAGAACGGTGTGCACTGTTGGACCCACTTGCTCTGGAATGTGATTCACTTTACTCGTTTTATCTGTGTTTTCCTGTTTGGGACGGGTTGAGGTCCGTACATTCGACAGATGTCGTCAGTTTTAGTGTCTGAGTCTCTACCTTACGACCAAGGGTCCCAGACCCCTCTACCTTATACACCTCAACGACTAGTCACCTGTATTTGAGACAAAAAGTTCCACTTATTCAAGATTTCCAGACGACATGTTAAGACACGGATGTCCATCGTGACATAACATGTAGATTTTCAGACAATTCTCCCTGAAGGGACCCCCAGGTCGTTAATTCTGAGAAACGAAGGTTACGTCACCCGTGTCTAAACTACGGACCAATCCCTTGATTCTAGGATGTACGGCGCACCGTACCGGTTTTTTATATATATATTTTATTTTTAGACGAATTTCCCATCTAGAGTACACTTCATAAGAATTAATTTGTTTATCGTAGAAAAATAATTTTCGTCACTAACCGGAAACTCAGGTACCCCAGAGCTTCTCAGCCTGTGCTGACTCGCTGAAGTGAAAGTGCAAAGTGAAAGTACATAACTTCCTTTACCGTTGGGTGAGGTCATAAGAACGGACCTCTTAGGGTCCCTACCCCCTCGGACCACCCGACGGTAGAAACCCCAGTGTGTATCAGTCTGTGCTGACTTCGCTGAATCGTCGTCGTCGTCGTCTGTGTGTGTGTGTGTGTGTGTGTGTGCCTGTATGTGTGTCCGTGTGTTTACTAAATGGAGGTTATTGTATTATGTGAATGGGTAAAAGTATATATAGTACACAAGAGTTCACATGAGTGTCGTACGTCTTTTCCGGTATTAATTGTATTACTCCATTCGACTACCGGACAACCAAAAGCCGAAGTGACACAGAGGAAGACCCGACCGCACTCTAAGTTGGAGGTTCATCAAAACTGTAAACTATCGTCTAAAACGAAACGTTATGGTCAAAAATTTCAAGAATAGATGTTGTCCACAAGAACGATAAGAAGACTGACGTAAACTATCGAATAAAACCTCCACTGACATTCCGTATAAAGGGGTAGGATAGGGAAGGAATAGATTTCTTGTACTGTGATTTTAAGGGGATTTTTATAGAGGAAATAAGAGAAGGGACCCAGAGAAGGATAAGATCAGAGTGGTGTTCTTAAAAAAAAATTAGATTATTGTTTTTACCGACGAACGGGTTTCGAGTCTTTCTTAACTTTACACCCATTGGACGGAGAAAAGAGATAATTGGTACGTCAGCTCCCGATTTAGACTGTCGAAAGAGTCTTTATAGAAACGAACAGTCATAGTACCATTACTAAGTTCTTGCCAACCCGCTTTGCGGAGTCTGAAAAGGTTTGTGCGTCGACTACGGTACAAGAAAGGGAAAATACTCGACGACAACTGTGACTCTAAAAGGTGTCGGAGTCAGTAAGAAGATGGAGACAACCTTCCTACCCGATAACGTCAGTTGCACTCAACGAGACTGTTTTTTGCACGAATCTTGTAGGAGACCACCACTATTGTCCTTAGTAGTCAAAGTTGTGTTTCCCAGTGACGGGGTAAGGCGTGTTAGTCGTGCAGGGACCTGTGTATTATTACTATCTTTATGGACGACGAAAGTTCTATAAAGGTGAGGGTCCGGTGAACGAAATCAGGGAGACGACAGTTTCGAGAATTGTGTATCACCGTTATAGAGTAGTGTCCTGAACAAAAGGTGAAAAAAAGACAGTGTCCATATTTAGACTTTCACTTTTCGTTTCTCTGGAATGTTCGGCCAAAAAGTTTTCAAGGTGTTTTGAAAACTTTTTTTTTTCAAGAGTACACGTTTCAAGGTGTTTCTCTTTTATAATAAGGTGTTTCAACTCGTAATTTTTAATGAGGTGATTCTTTTTCAGTTTGAGTATCTTTTTCAGTTTGAGTATCTTTGTCACTTATCTTACCCCCAACAGTCTCAAACCCCCTACTCCCTGAAACCAGTTTCCCATGTTTGAAGCACAATACTCTACTTATTCAAAACTTTTAGATTACACGCTATACCACTGATGTCAATTACTATGACCTAACAGATGAACTTTAAAACGATTTGTTCAACTAGCATTCCCAAGAGTAATGTGTCTGTGTGTGTGTGTGTGTTACCATTGATACAGATTGAGACACCACCATTAGTACAGTGTTACATATGGTATAGTGTAGTAGTCCAACATGGAAAAATAAAACCGGTGGGGTGTGTTGTACGTCCTATACTCGAGGGGTTCGTCCCTTCCTTTGACACGGGTGTTATCACCTTCACACCTTAGAATTGGTGACCTGGCGGTCCCTTCAGGGCGTAACATGTAAAATTTATGTTCGGTAAAATAAACAGTTAATGTGGAGATACTTCGACTCTTTTTTGTTTAAACGTATTTATTTTTACTTTGTAGTAAGGTGTCTCTATTTGTTTTACGTAACGTACCTAAAGAATCAGTACTTTTAATTTCAGATTTGACAGGCTAAAGTTGTCAAACTCTAAGGTCTCGACGATCCACTGTAAGGAAGAGAGCTACCGGTACTAGAAGTACGAAACAAAGTTTCGACGTTTGTGACGTATCTGACAACAAAAAAAAAGGGGATGTCATTTAATATCTTTAGCCATTTGTTACTGTCAGAAAGACCCCTTCCTTCCCGATTCCGTAGTTAATACTTAATTAATTCGAATAACCGTTTGTTTTGGACGTTTAAGCCACTCTTAGTCGTAAGTAAATTTGGTCGTTACTCTCGCTGACTCTCGTAGTGCAGAGGACTATATCCGTGCACAAGAGACATAAAATAATGTGTAGTATCTTACTTAATTTTGATTACTCCGACCGACCATACTGATTAAAGAAATTACTAAAACTAATTACATTTCAAATTTCTTGCACCGTGTACTGATAGACAACTTACTGTACCATGACTACAAAGTATGTAGTCGACCGAGGGTACCTCCAGTAGCAGGTGTCCTTAATGAGACCTTTACAAAGGAAGTATTTAGAAAGTCCTACATTTTCCCATGTATACTTATACGAGAAGGGTAAGTGCCTGACCTTGTAACTTGAAGTGCCTGACCTTGTAACTTGAATTCCGTTAGTATTCAACTTTTATTCTTGTGATGTCACAGTTTCTCCCGAAGGGACCATCGAGTCTACCATTTCTTAGACGTTACGTCCTCTGGACCTAAGTTAGGGACCCAACTCTTCTAGGAGACCTCCTCTTTTACCGCTGTGTGAGGTCAAAAGAACGGACTCTTAAGGCAGGAAGTCTCTCGGTCTCAGGTGTGGTCTCGTTTCGGATCTCTTACTCGTGAGTGTCTCTCGGTCCCTCCTTCCAGCGTGGAATACAAGGTCTACGACTCTGGTTCCCGTTCTGTGGTTGTGATCTGCCTCGTCGGGACATCTTTCGCGACCCAAACTTGTGTGAAGAGTCACACCAGTTTCAATCACTGATGTTTTGTAATCTAAATGTTTCATTATTAAAGGACACACTACTGTAGCGGTCCTCCGTCCACTGGATATTTTCCGTCGATGGTAGAGGTAGAACGGTAAGTGATCTGTCAACACACCGGACCTGACTACTTTAGTCTTTTTGTGTTGGTGTCATAAAAAATCGGAACGAGGGGAGTGGTGGCGGGTAGGAGTTTGGGTTCCTTGTTGTCTTTTTTTCATAAAAAAACAAGTAACTCCCCAATATCCCTTCCTCTAGGGTATTAAAAGATAGTGTATTCTCTACCCTACATCTTTAGTCGTGGATGAGTGGACAATAGTGTTCCACTCTTACTTAATTCGTAGAAATTACAAAAGGACTGGAAAATAATAATAATAATGGACACACAAACTCACATACACGAGTCAGCACAGACTCAGAAACACTGGGGAAAGTGACATCGAACGGTTTGAGGATGTCTTAAAAGGTCCGTTCTTGTGACCTCACCCAACGGTACGGGAGGAGGACGCCTAAAAGGACTGGGTCCCTAACTTGTGCGTAGAGAACACAGAGAACGTAATCGTACGTTTAAGAGATGGTGAGACGGTGGACCCTTCGGGGAATAATAATGGGTTTATTGGTATTTACGTATATATTTTCAGTCATACGAAAATTATGTTTGTGACAAAGAGGATACGGGTTTCTTGTAATGATACACACGGACCTTGATAGGGAATCGTGACCCTTCTTTGACAATATATTTACATTTCGTTTCACTACCTTCTCTAAACGGGACCTTAATTCGATCTTTTTATACTCTCTTTAAAATTCTTTATTAGTCCTCTTGACCAACATAATGAAAGACCACCCGTCCTTGATACGGACGACAAAAGTCACAGTAAATAGTATTAAGTAGTAACCTGGACTATCATTATGTTTACAGATTTAAACAGAGGTGGATTAATCGATTAACAAAAGGGTTAAGTCTAGTAGTTTATAAGAACATGGGGGTTACTTTATCCACGTTATCCCTACGTTTCTTCTATAGTGTACTCAGGATGAGAGTTCCTCCAATGTTGGTTGAAGTAGACACGTACAAGTCACCACAGGCTCAGAAACGTTGGGGTACCTGACATCGGACGGTCCGAGGAGACAGGTACTCTAAGAGGTCCGTTCTTATGACCTCACTCAACAGTACGGGAGGAGGTCCCCTAGAAGGGTTGGGTCTCTAGCTTGGGTGTAGAAAATTGTAGAGGACGGAACCGTCCGTCCAAGGAATGGTGATCTGATCGTGGTGGACCCTTCGGGGATTAAGTTGGATCACGACCTCTCGGTGACATTCCACCTTACTGTGTCAGCTACTGGTGTTTCGCAATTTCCTTGTTTCTGTTCTGTTCAATGCACTTCTACTATACGAGTCTTTCCGTCTTGTCGAATAGGACTGTGACATAAATCATTCTTCTAGAAGGATGAACTCTTCCAGTACACAAGTAAGAATGAGAGACCGTGTATAATATTTATTTTGTCATGGGAGGTGTCGCCACCTGGAACTTGAAGTCAACCGTATTCCTATGGATCTCTTTACCCTTTGTACCTCCGTGGTGGGGTTAAGGATTCGTAGACTAAGTCGTCCGAACGTAAAATTACACATAAGTTCCACGAGAACCATACCCAGGAACCCGGGATAAAACTCTATATCGTGAATTTGTAACTATGAACCGAGTTACAGGAAGTCTTTCAAATGAGGAAAATTTCAACACAAACTGAGTAAAGATTACTCCACCTACTTGGATCTCGGATGATATGTCTTACTTCATTCAGTCTTTCTCTTTTTGTTTATTACGTATATATAGCTTAGATCTTTCTACCATGACTACTTGGATAGACATCCAGTTGTAGCCTCTACGTCTCATCTCTTGTCTGAAACCTGTGTCATCCCCTTCCTCTCCCACCCTACTTGACTCTCTCGTCGTGACTTTGCACATGTAGTTAATGGCACACACTTTATACATCGGTCACCCTTAAACGACCTGCTGTATTCCTTGAGGTTGGGTGACGAGACACTGTTGGATCTCCTCACCCCACCCCACCCTCCCCCCTCACTCCAAGTTCTCCTTCCCCTGTATACACATGGATACCAACTAAGTGTAACTACATACCGTCTTTAGTTCTATTATAACATTTCATTCATAGGGAGTTAATTTTTATTTATTTGCGAAATTTTCGACGGTTCCACTTTACTGTTCCCAAGCCATTTCATAACATTCTGTGAAATATTTCTGGGACAAGAAGGGAGGTCTATTGTGGGTACTTGATCAGGGGAAACCGTGTTGGATGAGACATGAACTTCAATTATACACCGACGTAAAATTAGTTTCGATTACTTCTTCAGAGTCCACCCAATTTGTTATCCTCTCGTTTTGAGTGTGGTATTCCGGATCTATCGAGAACAGGTATTTGGAAATAAACCTTTCTTCATCTGTATAAACTGTATTTTTCTGAATCTTCTCTGTCTGTATCTGTGAAAGTGAGGAAACGTAACGTCTAAAATACACGATAGAATAGTAATATAAGGGTTTTACACAAGTCCAAATACACTGTAACTAAACAAAAATTATTTGGGTACGACGGACTCAAAGTTAAGTAAACTAACATCTTAAGACTTATCTGATATTTTTGTTTAAAGATCTCAATTACTGGATTTTTTAACGGTAATTAACTTCATGTTCGTAGATAAAGTTAATTTCTTACAGTGTTATAAATCAAATGTAGAGTATCGATGGTGGCATTTAAATTAGTAACCGTATTAAATATGACTTCTCGTTAAACTTATTAAATTATGTGACATGAATTACAACCAGTAATCTACATTAACGTTTAAATATGATAATATTTACGTTATACGTGACATGATCAGAAATAAGACAAATAAAGGACAGTATAACAAATGATAATTTTTTGTTTTGTCTCCTTTGATAGAGAGAATTGACTTATCGGAATCTCTTTTAAATTGGTTACATTAGAGTACCCGTTTTTAGGTAGAAAGTATTTATTTGAGTATTTTTGTTGTTTGAAATATTTATAAATTGTACGTTCATGAGTCCTAATAAGTCGTTTAAACTAATAGATATAAGACTAAAGAGAAAAACACGGTTAATCGAGAATAAGTCGGTTATAAGTTAAAAATATCTTTTTTTCGTTTTTAGTCTCCATACTAATGAAGGATGAAGATTGTAAGGGTCGAGGTCCTCTACTTCCGACGGTAGTAGTCCCTACTCAGCCCTTCTCGTACCGGGGAAAAACGATACCACTTTACAACGGAGGGGACACCAGAGGAAGGGGTTTTGTAGTAGGGTCAATTTGATCCCTGTGTATAGTCTGTTTGTTTTGAGGTAAAACATTTTGACTCCCTCCAAGATGTTTTATGTACTGGTCACAAGGAGTTTTGACAGTTCTAATAATTTTTTTCTTCCGTCCCCTTCGGACTCTTGTACAGTGTGGGTCCCCTCCAGTTCCTCTGAACTGTTGATTACATTGGACCACAGGACTTACCTTTTCACGTCGTCCCTTTCTCGTGACCACTCTTGATTATTTTACACTTAAGTCACACGACTACAACAACAAATCAACGAATCAGCACAGACTGAGACACGTTGGGGTACTTGACGTCGGGTGGTCCGAGGAGACAGGTACCCTGAGAAGTTCGTTCTTATGACGTCACCCAACGGTAAAGGAGATGTCTCCTGGAAGGGTTGGGTCCCTAGTTTGGGTGTAGAGGATACAACCGTCCACCTAAGAAATGGTGACTCGGTGGTCCCTTCGTACTTAATTCATACCTAAATCAAGTATTATTATTTGGTTATAACTAAGAAAGTGACGCTGTTTACACGGTATCATTGAACTTCACAATTGTTACTCCTTTCACCCACTCCTCATATACCCCGGTGTGACATGTGGAACCGTTGAAAAGACACTTGACTTGTAATTACGTCTTATTTTTCTAATTTCAACTTTTCGTTACGATACTTTCCTGGTACATTCTCTTACAAGTTTGGCATTATTTACTGTATACTAATTATAGGTCTAATACCGGATGTTTAACTAATCCTTTTATTTCGGGTTTTTTATCATTTCATTCCTTTCGTGGTCTTGTCAATAAAAAAAGGACTTTTGTTTATTGTTTATGAGTTATTTCTACGACGACGACGATTCAGCGAAGTCAGCACAGGCTGAGACACGCTGGGGTATCTGTCGTCGGGTGGTCCGAGGGGACAGGGACCCTAAGAGGTCCGTTCTTGTGACCTCGCCCAACGGTAAACGAAGAGGTTACGTCTTTTCACTTTTCACTTTCACTACAGCGAGTCGGCACAGGCTGAGAATCGTTGGGGTACCTGATGTCGGATGATCGGAGGAGGTAGGTACACTAAAAGGTCCGTTCTCATGACCTCACCCCACGGTAACGTTAATACAATTTACATGTGTCTCTAGTTCCTTTGTGTTTAATTTTACCAGTGAAAAATTGGTAATGTAATCCTTTACGTGTGACTAATTCAGATCCAGTTCTAATCTCTTTGACCCACCGGTACGTGACGACCGTCTCGACACTTAATAATGTCGTAGAAACCTTTCTTAAACTGTCAAATATAATTTTAATATTTACGAATCTGGTAATTCAGGTCTTTAAGGTTTACAGTAATAAATAGGATCTTTATGTCACCGGTCTTTTATCCATATTCCTGTAAACAACGACGTTACAAATAGTTCCATTTTTGAACTGTTGATACGGGTATAAGTATTTATTGTTTCACTTCACTTTCAGTGAGCCAACACAGGTTGAGAAGCGTTGGGGTACCATATATGTCAGGTACCTTAAGAGGTCCGGTCTTATGACCTCACCCATCGGAGAGGGAAGAGGTCCCATAGAAGGGTTGGGTTCCCAGTTTGGGTCTAGAGGGTGTAACGTCTACCTAAGAAATGGTCGACTCGGTGTTCCCTTCGGGTAAGTGTTTGTCTCGTCAACGATTTATTCAATGTGATAAACTATCATATATATATGATACATATACTATGTACTCTATCATATTTTTTCCTCTCTCTGGGTTCTAAAACAACTCGCTCCTCTTTTCGTTCGAGTCAAGTCAGTCAAGTAAAGTCAAGTCAGCGAGTCAGCACAGGTTGAGACACTGGGGTACTTAGTGTCGTGCGGTCCGGAGGGACAGGTAGTGGTTGAGGGCCTCAAGTGAGTCTGAGTGCAGGTAGCTCAGTCACTACGGTAGGTCGGTAGAGTAGGAGACAACAGGGGAAAAGGAGGACGGGGTCAGGGAGGGTCGTAGTCAGAAAAGGTTACTCAGTTGAGAAGCGTACTCCACCGGTTTCATGACCTCAAAGTCGAAGTCGTAGTAAGGGAGGTTTCTTTAGGGTCCCGACTAGAGGGTCTTACCTGACCAACCTAGAGGAACGTCAGGTTCCCTGTCATTTAACGGTGTGAAATTTTTTATTTATCCTTTTTACGATTGTTTTAATATATAAAGTAGACCCTTGGGATTTAATACATTTGTGTGTCTTTTATTACACCTTCTACGAAGGATTTACCTACCATCACCCATGTAGAACTCTCAACCCCCCTGTATTATACACAATTCCTACGAATTGTTTTCCTGAGGTCGGTCACGAGAGACGATGCCTAAACTGTTGGTTGAGAGGGCGACTCCGAAGGGTCCACCGCGATCACCATTTCTTAGACGGACGGGTACGTCCTCTACATGATCTGCACTCAAGCTAGGGACCTAGTCCTTCTAGGACCTCCTCCTTTACCGTTGGGTGAGGTGATAAGAATAAGAACGGACCTCTTAGGGTACCTATCTCCTCGGACCGAACTCAGGTACCCCAGTGTACTGACTTCGTTGAATCGTGCGTGTAGAGGGCGACATCACAGATGACCAAAGACTCCTTATTTAGGTAGGTGGCACTTATTAAAATACCGAAGTTTTCGATGATAAAATTGTCGATATACAAGGTTCGGATATATTCTACCGAGATTACATAATGACTGAGATCGGTACGAGGAAAAAAAATGAATATATCAATCTTGATAAAAATTTATTCTTTATTTTTACGAGATAGGTATAATAAGTTTCTGATAGGTCTTAGTCTTTGGAGGACTTACCGTAAATTTTCAGGAACCTTACGATGGTACGTGAGAACTACAATAAATTTCAAAGATATAGTCGTTATCGTCCTTAACTTGAGTGTAGGGGACACAATCTTCCGTTTCAGAAGTGGTGACCTGGTGGTCCCTTTAGGGTTTGTCGTTTTCAAAATCGTCGTGGTTTACACTTTAGTTACAACATAAATACTTTCTTGAGTCTACCTCAACTTTCAAAGTTCTACATAAGTCATGGTTATTCTACTTCTTTGTGACTGAAGAAATCTGTTATCCATACTACGTCGTTCCAATTAGTCCTTTCTTCTTTTTTTCTGATTAACATAAGGAAGGTGCGTCTCTTCCTTAAACCAAGAATTTTTTATGACAGAACATAAAAGTCGATTAACTATGTCTGTGGTATTATATTAGAGGTGGAAAACTATTCATACACACTATAGATTGAATCATGATGTTATCAAACCAGTTTCATGAGTTTCGCAAAGTTCAGACAATTGACAATTTAGGTTGTACTTCTGGTCTAGTGTTTTGGGTCTTCAACCCACGACGTACCACGACTCCAAGTCAACGAGTTTGACCGTAGACCAGAGGACTGGCTCCCTCCGTCCAGGCGGAGGTAGAGTTTGTGAGTCACTTGAAATGTATCACTTCCTCGAATTCTTTAGATTACTTTACATTAGAATCGGATTCTGCGAAGTCTATTGATGGAACAAGAAAAGAAGAGAGGAGGCAAAATATGAGGAGTCTTGAAGTCAGGTCTCTAGTAACAAAACTTTATTGCCTTCGTAATTTTACTAGAATTCAACTACACTTACTAATTTACTAGAATTCAACTTTTACTTTTTCATAAACTTAAAAACTCTTTCTATTAGTTTTAATATACCAATAGAGACGAAGGAGGGGTGGAGTTGGTTTTTTTCGAAATTTTTTTTGCCTTCGCTCTTTGATGATGAGGTGAGTTGTTTAATCTTTTATTTTTCGTTTCTTTTTAATTTAATGAAAGAAAAGTCTCATCTCGTTTTACGTCTCAAAGGAATATACTCTTACTTCCTTTTTAGGTAAAGACGTAAAATAGAGTAAAAACAAAGTAAAGTAAAACAAAGTTATATCAGAGGTGGTCCTCTACCATTATATTACTTCCTTTCTCCAAACCCGTCTTTCTTTTCATTATCTAAGTTTATTACAATTAAGAGAGTAATAGGCGAGAATATAGATTTCAGATCCATACTAACGTAAGGGACGTCTCTTTCCTTTTATATAGACCACCAGGCTAATATTTATCCGGTTATAAAATAAGGATACAATGTTTTCTTTGTTTAAAATTCATTTGGATGTACACACGATGAATAAACTCATTATGTAAAGATTAGGATCTTCGTGAACCCTTTTATCATATTACGTTTCGGAGTAAAAGGGGTTTCCTTGTTACGATATTAGTCTCCCTATTGACACTCTACGAATGTCAATCTTCATTATTTCAACTTCTTTCTCAATTTTATTTCATTCTATTATCAGACCGTTCTTTACTTTTACTTTTCCCTTGAAGATACTGAACGACGTTAAACCAAAATAGAAGAACAACCTTACTTATAACTTAAGTTCCTCCGTGTTAATAACCGCCAAGGATCTTTTCTTACTTAAGGTACGAATTATCAATTATTTGAGTTTATTATAGTTTCATTGAAAATTTTTGAATAAAGAAAATAGATGTTATAAGATATTATGGTTCGTCCATCGATAACCGATATTAGAGGTCCCCTGACATAGTGACACTAGTTTTAGAGTATCTAAGACATTCTCCGGTTGTTATATTAGTCCTATTTAATGTCACATTATATCATACTGACAAGAGCACGTTTACATTACACTGACAGGGTAATAAACGTAGAGTATAAAATTCTATCATCCTTGTCTTTCTTTAGTACAGATCTTTAAGTGAAAAATTTTTCTTGTAATTAAAATTTAAGTCTGTTATATTTGTGTAAATGATTAGTTAATTTTGATACTTCCAGTTCACTGAGTCTTATAATATAGACCTTATTAAAAAAAATAACAAGTGTCATATGTTGTTCTTCGAATTTTCCCTTTGATCTTGTAGGTATTTCAGTCAAGATTACTTTATACGTTTTCAGCCCCTATGTTTACGAACCAGGTCTCAATCGATAATCTAGTTCAATTGAAGGGGTTAAATTTCGAAAATTACTATACTTATCTATCTATTTCCATCTCTATGTGTATTTGAAAAGTTGTTATGTTACCTTAGCGTAATTAAACTTCAGTGTTTAAAACATCTATCTAGTTTTTAAAAATATTAAATTATTCACGGGATTTCTATAAGTCCTTTTCAAATATAGTAGACCCTGGAGTCTAAAAAGGATATTAAAGTCTACAAGTCGTTCCATTTTCTATTGATTTGTCGACTTTTGTGTTCTGGGATATTTATTCTTAGTCGTGTTTATTGTCTTTTGACTTTACCTACGCATCCTTGAGAGTCAAGTCATCGAGTCAGTACAGGTTGAGACGTTAGGGTACCTGACGTCGTGTGGTCCGAAGTGACAGATAGTGGTTGAGGGCTCGAACGAGTTTGAGAACTCAGTCACTACGGTAAGTTGTTAGAGTAAGAGGTAGTAGGTGAAGAGGAGGACGGAAGTTAGTAAGGGTTGTAGTCTTAGCAAAGGTTACTCAGTCAAAAAACGTAGTCCACCGGTTACATAACCTCGAAGTCATAGTCAGGAGGGTGACTTATAAGCCCTGATTAAAGGAAATCCTTGAGATCTATCATCTTAATAGTTTGATGTTTTATTCATTAAATAATATTCGGTTCCAATTTTAATAAGTGTCGTATTCCCTTTGACAATGTGTTACTCAATCTACCAAACGTCCTTTTAGTTCATGTTTCAAATTTTGACTTTTTATATCATTGACTTTAATTCTTGAGTCACCCTCTCAAAAGTGTTCTGTAGGTCGACTTCTCAATCACCTTGTCTTCTATCTAATCTTCTTTAATCGACTCACTTTGAACCTCATTGTTTTTATAAGTTTTATTACAAATTTACATCCACTATAACAACGGCTACAAGTCACCGGTTCAGCACAGATTGAAAAACCCTGGGGTAATTGACGTCTTGTGGTCCGAAAGGACAGGGAGTAGTAGAAGACCTCAAACGATTTTGAGTACGGATAACTCAGTCACTACGGTAGGTTGGTAGAGTAGGAGACAGCAAGGGAAGAGGACGGAAGTAAGAAACGGTCGTAGTGTCAGAAAAGGTTTCTCGACCGAGAAACGTAATCCACTGGTTTCATAACCTCGAAGTCGAAGTCGTAATCAAGAAGGTCATTTATAAGTCCCGACTAAAGGAAATCCTAACTGACCAAACTAGAGGAACGACAGGTTCTCTGAGAGTTCTTAGAAGAGGTCGTGGTGTTAAACTTTCATAGTCAAGAAGTCACGAGTCGGAAGAAATACCAGATTGTGAGTGTAGGTAGGTACTGATGACCTTTTTAGTATCGAAAGTGATGTATCTGGAACAAACGTTTCACTACAGAGACGAAAAATTATACGACAGATCCAAACAGTATCGAAAAGAAGGTTCCTCGTCCACAGAAAATTAAGGCACTGACGACACAGACTAGACTACAATTAGATTAAGTCAGATAAAAACACACACATACATAACATAAAAAGTGGAGAGTTTCAAAGGAAACCAAGAAATAATACAAATAGCAAAGAAAGGACTAACAAAGGTACAAAAGACAATGTAGGAACTCGTATAAATTCTAAATATTTGTAACAGAATTCTAGAAACAGAGGAAATAAAGAGATAGAGACAGTAAAAACCACTACTAAAAGGAGACCCATAACCCACATCAAAGGACGAATAGACGTTTGGTTCATTGAAGAAATAGTAAATGACTAGTGACACTTCCGATACAGTAAGTCTCGACCTAAAAACAAACAAAAGAAAATTACTCATAAACGAAGGGAGCGTGAAAGTGAACATGTGGTAAAACTGGGGTAGTTCCGAACAACGATTAGAAATAGTCCACTTGGGTCTCTTCTACTGATCTTTATTAAATCGGGACTCTACTACCACATTGGGGACCCTCTTAAAACCGTTATGGGGTAACAGTATGGTCCTCTTCCGTTACCGTTGGGTGAGGTCATGAGAACGGACCTTTCAGGGTACTTGTCTCTTCGGACCATCCGACGTCAGGTACCCCAGTGCTTCTCAGTCTGTGCTGTCTCGCTGAAGTGAAAGTGAAAAGTGAAAGTACGTGACCTCTTCCTTTACCGTTGGGTGAGGTCATGAGAACGGACCTCCTAGGGTCCCTGTCTACTCGAACACCCGACGGCACAGACCACAGTGTGTCTCAGCCTGTGTTGACTTCGTTCAATCACCGTCGTCCTCGTCGTCGTACAGTATGGTCTAAAGAAGTACGTCCAACGCTTCTGGTATTTGAGAGGTGGCAGGACACACTCGAGGACCTTAGGAAACCAGATGACGAAGGCCCACCGAGAAAAGAACCGAAGACATCTAAGTGGAGGATGTACACGTCTACTCATAAATCGGTTTCTGAGTCCTCCTTGGGAGACGTCTAGAGGTCGTGAGAGATGAAAGGGACCGGAAGACGGGTACTTCACACTGACGTAGTCGGAGGGGTCTGACGGTAGAGACAGAGGGACTCAGTCATTCGGTGGTCGAGGTACATGCAGGAGGGCGGACGATGGTGTCGGACCTTTGACGAGGTTCGTCAATTGGTCCCGTGACTATCCCGAGTCAGGCAACAAAAGGAAGAGAATCCGAGTGTCAGGTCAAAAGATCCAAAATACTTTCTTCTCGTCGAAGATTTCGTAAATTAAGAAGGACCCGTCTTCACCTTCAGGACGTCATCGATGATAAAATACGAAAGAATTCTAAATTATCACGATTTCGTCGGATGTAAATTTGGATAGATTTCTTGAAGGGACTACCATTTCTTACCGGACGTTTAGTTCTTACCGAGTCTACCATTTCTTAGACGGACGTTACGTCCTCTAGACCCAAGTTAGGGACCCAGCCCTTCAAGGGGACCTCTTCCCTTACCGATGTGTAAGGTCATAAGAACGGACCTTTTAGAGTATCTGCTCCTCCAACCACCCAATGTCAGGTACCCCAACGATTCTCAGCTTATACTGAGTCGTTGATTGTGAAAGTTTGTCGAATGTTCAAATTAGCATCCGACGTAATCGTGTTAATTAATGATTCTTTCGTAAGAACGGACCTCTTAGGGTAGATGTCTCCTCGGACCACCCGATATCAGGTACCCCAGCGTTTCTCAACCCGTACTGACTTTACTGCCTTTACGTACGTGTGTTTACATTTTTATGTTATAAAACAGATAAACACAGACTCTCAAAAATTGGGTTAGTTTAAGGTCCTGTTTTTGACAACCGTAGATTCCAAAAGAAGGAGGAGGTGGAGGAGTGGCGTAGTGAACTGACAATAGAGGAAACGAGGAAGTTTATAAACGAATTTAAGGACAGACAGTAATATTTTATAAGTCACTATTCTAGACTGTATATTCCCTTACCTATACGGGACGTAACTCATCCGACAGATGACGAGGAGCGAATCCCTTATGGTTCTTTTAGAATGAAGTCACTCGACCAACCAGTTCCCAATTTCTAATCAGTAAAGACAAAGTTTTTACTGATATGTAATGAACAGTGAAGGACTCACACTCAGTAAGTATAGTCGGACTATCGACCGTAATCTTTCTTATCTAGAAAGAAATACTGAAAAAAGGTAGTCTAAATAAAAACGATAAAGACTCCGTTCACAGTGTCCTTTCGTTATACATATATGTAAGAGACTCGTTGACGTGGTCCATTTTGTAATTTTCCTACCCTCCGACCGAATATTGATACAGACACTCCTCCCCGTCCCCTGTACTCCTTCCAACCCCATTAACTCCCCTTCCTACCTCTTTCTTTAAAACTTGTGAACCTGTTGTTTCTGTGACGACAGTCACGACTTTTACACTTCTCTTACAATCGTAGTTGTCCTGAGATGGGGGGTTTTCTTAAGATTCCAAAATTACGACGTAGTATTAGAAAGGATGTCATGGTTTTACAAATATACGACATACAGTCTTTTCAAGAGTTTGTCTGTGTTTCTACCTATAACTACTGTAGAAACCACCAATTTCCCTTCTAAAGACGAAGTACGGGGCAAAGTGTAAAAACTGTTTGTCCGACTCGATTATACTGTTCAAAAAAAATATCAATTAAGAAATACGACTCTTTTATGTATAAGAATTAAAATAATGGTAATAAAATTGAAAGAGATTTGAAGTTTGAATGTCTAAATAACAAGTTTTCTTTTTCTTTTCCTTTTTCTATGAGTTTCGGACTCTTAAATCGCTACTAAAGTCATCAAACCAAACCTCTATTTCTCTTCTACCTCTCTTCTAGTGTTCTTTAGAAATTCCTTTTATGATGATAATAAGATCGAAATGGTCGTTTCTTGGTTTTACAGGAGTAGTTCTGAGTTTGACCAGATTTGTTTTACTTTGTTTTTTTTCACCACCCCCTCCCTCCCCGCCCTGAACTTTTTAAAGGGAGATGTGAATATTCAAGAAAACCGACTAGATTATTAATTTGACTACAACTCTGTCTAATTAAAGGTTACATGCTGTCCGAGTGTTTCTGTACTTTCCCAGTTTCCGTCAATCCGTTAACTCCGAATAGAGGGTAGGACTCGATTTCTCCGACCCTCCACCCCCCGCCCCCCGTCACCCCGGCCCTCCGATCCTGAAGTTTTCTCTCCTTCTGTCAAGTGTCCCTCTACCCTTCTCTGGTGCAAACCATTTGCACCGTACATCCGTCTCTGTTACCCTGTGTGTGCGGCATGTGTCCGTAACGGCTGAGGGAGGACGAGTGGTATGGACCGGGTATAAGAAACCCCAAGAGAGACGACTGTCAAGAGAAAAGAATAAACAAACAAATAGACGGGAAAAATGAGTCGAACAAAGCAAAGTGTATTAATGAAACTTTGAAGACTAAAACACACATAGTACTCAAGTAAGGTAAATGAGGACTTATCATAAGGTAGTACGCTTTTAACAAAAACAACAAATCAGTGAGCTAGTACAAGTTGAGAAATGTTAGGGTGCCTGGTATCGGGTGGTTCCGAGGAGACAGGTACCTTAAGAGGTCCGTTCTTGTGACCTCGCCCAACGGCAAAAGTTGAGGTCCCCTAGAAGGACTGGACCCCTAGTTTGGACACAGAGGACGCAACCGTCCTCCCAAGAAATGGTGACTCGGTGGTCCCTTCGAAATACACTTATATAGTGTTAAGTAAAAATGCAAATGAACAACTACATGTAAACCTGGTAAAAAGATAGACCCCGACAGTGTATGTACTATACTTATGCACACATGTTTATAAGTATATCTGTACGCGATAGGAAACAGCACCTCTCTGATGGTCTGAAGGGTGTCACCGTCATGGTAAAAGGTAAAGGTGGTAATTATATACTCGTAAGATCGACTAGGTGTCCTTCGTCTGTCAAGAATCTGGTCCGGGAGATAAATTTAGGAAATCAGTCAATTCCCCCTGCATTTTTCGAGAAAGACTCGGAAAACCTGGAACCAGTAGAAGTCGAATCTTATTAGGTGTGTGGTCTCACCGTGTAAAACCTCTCCGAGTAAGACTTGAGGAAATTAAGGTACCTTGATTTTATACGTCTTGACCTAGGTCATTCGAATCTATGTCGTTGAGTTTCGTGTAATAGTCTCGAGAGAACACACCTGAGAAATGTCGAGGTATCCGGAGGAGGAGACACCCAATTTTAAATGAGAGATACACCAAAGGGACCACCGGGTCAACCATTTCTTAGGAGGACGTTACGTCCAACCCTTCTAGGAGACCTCTTCCTCTACCTTTGGGTGAGGCCATAAGAACGGACTCTTTAGGGTACCCGACTCCTCGGACCGCCTGATGTCAGGTACTCCAGTGTTTCTCAGCCTATGTTGGCCTCGTTGACTTTTGATTCGTGCACTTTTGATTCAATGGTGGTGGGAGTATTGAGCGCTAGTACTTCTCGTCGAGAGAGTGAGGAGACAGGTCCTTTGAGGTCGTTTTAAGAGTCTGACCGAGTCAAGTCCGGTACGCACGAGTGTGAAGTCAGCACAGACTGAGAAACACTGGGGTACCTGACATCCGATGGTCCGAGAAGACGGGTACCCTAAAGCGTCCATTCTTATGACCTCACCAATGGTACGGGAGGAGATCCCCTTAGAAGGGCTTTGGTCCCTAGCTCGGTCGTAGAGAGTACAGAAACGTAACCGTCCGTTCAAGAAATGGTAATTCTGTAAACGCTTTACGAGTCCGGTACCCGGGTAGGGTTTAATTAGTGTCACCGTTGTCCCCAACTCACAAATCTGACGGGAGAGACTCAGTGAAATACCTCCTCCATTCTGGAACCTGAAGGGACCACCAAGTCGTCCTTTCTTGGGCAGATGTTGTGTCCTCTGTCCAAACTAGGGACCCAACCTTACCGTTGGGTGAGGTCATGAGAACGGACCCTTTAGGGTACCTGTCCGACCGTCCGATGTCAGGTACCTCAGCGTTTCTCGACCTGTGCTGAGTCACTGATTTGTTCTAGAACCGTTGAAACGATCCACCCTCGCAACATCAAGGACTTTCTTTTAACCAATCTTCTATTTTCCATCATACAAAGGTGTCTTTATATGAGTCTTTTTGATTCGACTTATAAGTTCTAAGGTATTGGTAAGTTCCGACTCGTGACCTCATTCGTCGTGCATTCATAAATGACTGATTTATTTGAACTCAGACACAAAATTCGAGGTTTAGGTACAGGAAAGGACGTGTATGTCGGAGAATAAAAAACTTGTTGTATGGGTGCAGAGAATACAGAGGACGAAACCGTCCACCCAAGAAATGACGATCTCGGTGGACCTTCGGGGTGACTTGATGGGGATTTAAGAGTTTCACTTATCTTAGGTGGTACACCTAACTGTTTCTTTTAACTTTGTATCAAGAATCTTCTTGTTACGATGTACTGTGATGAGATAACAGTTAAGAAACATGATGAGAACCAACATTCCTAAACGATTACTAGAACGATTAAGAAACTTTTACTTCGTAAAAGTCACGTGAGTCGGGAGGTTGTAGTCCCCATCAAATCGAATTCTCCTTACTATCTTAGACGAGGGAAGTCTCGGTCTCTTGTCCTGATAATACGACGATGATAAAGGTAGACACAGAAAGTAGATAACACAAAATAGAGGAGAGAAAGAGTCTAAGATAGTTATTCTTACGAACTAAACTTAATTACCCTCTTACTCGACGATCACAGACAATTTACAAAAATTTTTAGACAAAATAGAAAATTTTTAGTTTTGCTAAAAAGAAAAGGAAAGTTTCACTTTTTCCTTTCTCTTTGGACTTTTAATAGTTCGTACCTCCCTCTGTAAACGTAAGTCCGAGGCCGTGATTCAATAAAAGGACAACAGTTGTTTGCCTCTCGAACTAAAATTCACAACGGTCGAAGAGAGATTCGAAGTAATAAGGGAAGCCGAGGCGCTATTTTTCTTTCTTAAATGTCTATGAGAAAGAAATAGTAGATCCTAAGGACCCCTTTCTAACTTCGTAGGAAAGACCGAAACTCCCTTTTACACATTGAAAGTAATTGTACTTGTCCTCACGAAACGTGACCTTCTTCTCTGAGGTACAAAATTTACGAACTCACTACTAAGGACGTTTCGACCTTTTCCGAAAAACAGAGTCCCCCGAGACGGATGACAACGTCCTGGTCATAATACTTAGTGTCACCCGACAGGAAAATTCTGTCCGAGAGGTAGGTGTCACTAAGGTCCTGTGAACACATCTTTTTCTACAGTAAGGTTCGTTACGGTACATGGTCCGTGCGAAGTAGTGAGGTCGTGATGGTCTCTTCCGAAGGCCCGTTGTGTGAACAATGGTGACCTCTTTCTTTCTGATTCGATTGACTTTGTGATACATTGTGAGAAGAAAAGCGACCATCCAAATTCCCTTCTGTTTTTATTATCATAGCGAAAACATCAACGTTTCCGACTTCTTTTGGGTAACTTTATATACACCTGTATTGGTGGACTAAAAAAAAAATTATAAGGCATACATGATACATTTGTCTTCATGTATAACAAAAAATACAAGTGTAGACTTATTCTTTTTATCGGAAAATTCATTTTATTAATACCTTATCCTTCTCTATCGTTACCAAAAAATTTTCTCGGTTATTTAGTATATTTGACTAGAAAGTTTTTTACAAACATTCAACGATTTCTATACTTCTCTTCTTCTTTACTGACTTTAATTAAGACTCCTGTTTAAGGGTAGTTTTACTCTTTCGCGTGGTCGAATGTGATTTACTTTTTGGTGAGTACACCGTATTTCGTCCATCTTAGTTAGTCGAAAATTTCCTTATTTTTATAAGTTTTCCTCCCGATAAACTTTTGTTTGTCTTTTCTTCAATCTTCTACTACTTTGACGGTTTCACTCCTCACCCGGTCCGGTCACTGGGTCCTCCCAAATGGTCAAGAGGACCCCGACGGGACTTAGAGGATTTGACCTTGGGGCGAGTCGGACCCCTGGGTGGGTCAGGTGGTCGACCATGGGAGTTGAGAGTTACACGCCCGTCTCCTGGTGGGTCACGTGCGGCTAAGTGGACCGGAACACCTGTGGGTCGAGGTTTCAGGAGTATCTAAACAGAATACGACGAACCAGACCTCTTTCCTCGGACCGTCCTCAGGTCCTACAACTCTGTCTCAACTTCCCAGACCCACACAGTCTCGACTGGGTCTGTAGGAGAATCTCTTTCACATCTTTTATCTTTGTCCCAGTCTTTGACGATCCTGTTGGTGTGCAGACAATAAAAAATGGTTCTTCTGTGTGGGTAGGACTAATATACTGGGGATTGTTAACACAACAGTCGTTCAACCTTTCTCTTTCTACGAACGGAAATCCTATTATAATTTGTGGTTCTTAAATGACCGACAAAAGGTCCCCGAAAACTAAAAAAATGGTACTTTAGTGCCTAAATCGTTACTCTCGACTCTTTTCGACCTCCTTCTGTATGTGTCTCCAGATAAAACGTAAAGGTTTTTCTATTCATTTAGACTTCAATCAACAATGACTCCGACCGAACACAGACCACGTTCAAGTCTTAGAAAACAGAATGACCATTTAGACAGTCCGTTGTTCCTATACCCCCCTTCTGTGTGTCACCCTTGGACAGTCTCTCAGACCTTTGTGTGCAGGAATGGAAACTCCGTGAAGTTGTGATGGACCCTCCTAGTCTGTCCTCGTGTCACGTCAAGAAAATCCCTGTTAAATGTTCGTTCTGTAAAGTGTTCTGTCTCTCGATAAAATATGGAGAATCTCGGACTCCTCAGGACATTTTTGGAACGTTTACTGAGAGGGCCTTGTCATTCGACGTCCGTCGTCGAGCGAGTGTGGACCTGTGCAGATATACAATCTACTCCTCCGCTTCTACTCCGTGTCCTGTCGAAGTCGTGACCGAGAGTCCGGTCGTCCATCTCGTCCGTGTCAGGACTGAAGAGACGAAGAGGCAAAGCGAAGAACCGGGACTAGAGAGTGGGATACGAGTATGGAGACCCACTGTCCGAACATTTGGGGGTCAAAATGTGGTGAGGTCAGGTACTACTTAATGTGTACCCCATTAGAGGGCTTCTGTAGATGGAGTACCAGCTTGGAGAAGACTCAGAACGACGACGGAGATCAACTTCCTACACCCACGTAGTAAATAGAGGTCAGAAAGACCCCAGATAAGGTCACGGACGATGAGTTCCCGAGGTATTAATCGTACGTATTACCTATCGAACTTTCTTTCACTTTCACTTTCAACGAGTCAAGTCAAGTCAAGTCAGCGAGTCAGCACAGGCTGAGAAACGCTGGGGTACTTAGCGTGGTGTGGTCCGGAGGGACAGGTAGTGGTTGAGGGCCTCAAGTGAGTCTGAGTGCAGGTAGTTCAGGTACTACGGTAGGTCGGTAGAGTAGGAGACAACAGGGGAAAAGGAGGACGAGGGTTAGGGAGGGTCGTAGTTTCAGAAAAGGTTACTCAGTTGAGAAGCGTACTCCACCGGTTCATGACCTCAAAGTCGAAATCGTAGTAAGGAAGGTTTCTTGTGGGTCCCGACTAGAGGAAATCCTACCTGACCAACCTAGAGGAACGTCAGGTCCCCTGAGAGTTCTTAGAAGAGGTTGTGGCGTCAGTTTTTCGTAGTTAAAAAGCCGCGAGTCGAAAGAAGTGTCAGGTTGAGAGTATAGGTATGTACTGGTGACCTTTTAGTATCGGAACTGATCTGTCTGGAAACAACCGTTTCATTACAGAGACGAAAAGTTTTCAACGTGTCAGCACAGGTTGAGAAACTTTGGGATATCTGACATGTTAGGTACCTTAAGAGGTCCGGTCCTATGAACTCGCCCATCGAAAAGGGAAGAGGTCCCCCAGAAGGGTTGGTTCCCTAACTTGGGTCCAGAGGGTGTAACGTCCGTCTAAGAAATGGTTGACCCGGTGTTCCCTCAGATTCTTATGACCTCATCTATTGGAAAGGGAAGAGGTCCCCTAGAAGAAGTTTGGGTCCAGAGGGCGTAATGTTCGTCTAAGAAATAACCGACTCGGTCAGAGGATATTTATTTCCACATTGTAGTAGTAGATCGAGAGTTTCAGGAGTCCGACTGAGGAAGTAGGACGGAAAATAGTATTGTAGAGAGGTGAGAGAACATGCATAAAATTAAATAGATGTTTCGAAGTACGTGACTGAGACATATCCCAGTGACCGAAGCGAAAGAAGTGTGGAAAAGAGGATGACAAAACGTGTGGACCTGGGGAAGGAGAGTGGACGGTGTGGTGGAAAATTCAGGATACTGGGGAAGAGGTATTTGTACGGCAGGTGGAGTCCTATCAGAAAAAAAGAGAAAACTTGTATATCAAAAACGGTGAGGATACCGAAAAACTTAAGATTGACCCACACAAGACCCGTTCAAAACTCAAAAGAAACGTGGTCGTGTCATTGACTGTGTGTCATTCTTCAGTCATTTTCACAAACAACTTATTTGCTTATCGTCTGAATATGGAACAGGGGGAGTGACAACTCCCTTTTTATAATCTGAAATCGTTGGTACAAATTAAACGTCGTTTTCTCCTTCTTCTCTACGTTTATTCCCTCTCCCCGAATTAATGACGTGAACTAAAACGGGTGAAAGGGTACGGTAGGTGTGGTAGGTGGTATATGGGAAGGATGACGGGTTTACGGGTACGTAAACACCTATGTCTATGGGTGAGAGGTTTGTTTTGTTTTGTTTTTTTAGACGTAGTCCTGTCCGTAGCATAATCTCTATCGATTCCTGATCCACCCCTGTAGGAATCGCCGAGTCAACAATTTCTTAGACGGACGGTTACGTCCCCTGAGTACAAACTAGGGACCCACCCTTTCCATGGTACCTGTTCCTTTATCGTTTGGTGAGGTTAAGAACAGACTTTTTAGGGAATCTGTCTCCCCGGATGTCACGATGTCAGACACCCCAGTGTTTTCTCAGCCTGTACTGAACCACTCATTTGTTGTCGTTGTCTGATCTACTATTCGTAGTTTACTTTAGTAGCATTACCCGAAAAGACTGGGGTTGTTGTGTATTTGGAGTAAAATAAGATAAAAGACGAAGACTCACTCGGTTTGGTAGTAGGGTTCGCCGTAGAGTCACTCATTATTAGGAGAGAGAGGTAGTAAATCCCTGGGGACAGTCTCCTGACGAGAGGTCTTTAGAGATGTAGAGGTTTTTTTCTGTTACGTAGTCAATCTACGTTTATACTTTCGTGAAACGAAGTCCCTATCAAAATATTATTTCCTACCCCTGTAAACAATTTATAAAGACTACCTGTCTTCAACTTTCCGTCTATTATTATACAACGATGTATTTAAAGTGGCCAGGATTCGCCAGTACTTTTATTTACCTTACACATATAATTCTTTTGAACAGTTACCACTATGATATGTAACCCCCAAAATTTATATTTATAATTTTCCTCGTTTTATTTTGTCACCAGGTTATACCATGCTAATTAATCCTTACACCTCCCCCATCTTAATTTTCCTGATGACAATGGAGTATGAACACACTCCTAGTGGAGGGTGTCTCTGTAGGACAGTACCTCCCTGGACAGGTTACACATTCCTTAGTTCTTAAAATCAGAGTCCCCAGGAGTTCGGAGGAACAGTGAATCAAGTCATCAGTCGCACGACGACTGTTTTCAGAACGGGTGAAGAATGTAAACGTTAAGTGATTAAGTCGTTAACGACTGCAAAGAAATCACTAAGTAGATTTTAGGTCAATTCTGTTTTGATAGTGTTAATATTACATGATCTTGGTCTAGCTTAAGGCGTCGAATACACTGTCACTTTCACAATCAGCACAGACTGAGACGCTGGGGTACCTGACATCGGGTGGTCCGAGGAGACAGGTACCTTAAAGGGTCCGTTCTGATGACCTCACCCATCGGTGAGGGAAGAGGTCCCTTAGAAGGACTGGGTCTCTAGCTTGGGCCCTGAGGGTGTAACATCCGTCTAAGAAATGGCAAACTGGGTGGTCCCTTTGACGTACAACACTGAGTTACTTAGTGTACTGGTAGATAAAATAAACGAAGTCTAAGAGAACGATCTTATAAAAGTCCGTCTTGGAAACCTTTCAAGTCGATGACAGTAGGTAAACCAACCATCGTCCTCCTGCTGACTTTAGAGATAGACACGCCCAAATTCTCCAGAGACACATGTGGCCCTACTTCGCTTCCCGGGTGTGTGACGTAAATAAACAGAAGTTACAAGACAGTAATGCTGTTTCATCCCAAATAGTCGCATCTACCCTTTCAACTCCTCGTATGAAAATGAGTAGGTAGACCGGGAGTTTCTACAGAATAAAAGAATACAAATAAATAAATAAAAACCGACACGACCCAGAAGTGACGACGCCCCTTTGAAGAAATCAAAGTCGTGTGGTCGAAGAGTGACACCACCGAAGAGAACCACATCTCGTACCTGGGGTCCCGTACGTCCGAGTCCTCAACGTCAAGGATCCGAAGTCTCGTGTCCGAGGTTTTTTCTGTAAAAAGAGAGTCCGCATTATCAACACCGAGTGCCCAAATCAACGCATACACCCTAGAAGGACTGGGTCCCTAACTCGGGTACATAGGATGTATCCGTCCACCTAAGAAATGGAGACTCGGTGGTCCTTTCGGGGGTACCACATCCTTTTATGTCGTAATTAATGTCCCGAGGTTCGTTCCTCTTACCCGTTGAGTACGAGTTTTCTGGATTGATGGACTAACAAAAGTTCCTTCCCAAAGATTTCCCAAACCCCCAACTGCCAACGTCGAACACCTGAAAGAAAAGTGACCCACCATCATTCCTTTGTCCTATTACAAAGTCCTTAGAATTACGGAAAGTCAAGGTCGTTCAGACCTTAGATACCCGAACACCAGTCCCACATCAGTGGTGGAAGGTTCCCCCACTCAATCTTAGGATCAAAGACGTCTTGTTGAGTTTATATACCTAGGCTAATGATACCTATACGGAACTCCTTCTTGATCCAGAGACAAAATATTGACTTGATAATAGATTCGACAATAGTTGACATAGACGTGTAAGGTGTCCCTCAAACCGAAGTAACGTTAAGAGACGAGGAAATGAACCTAAGAGAGTACAGACGTGGGTGGGGTCTATGTAAGAGAATAATCTGTGGTGTAGGAGGACCTTCCATGGTAACCGGAGGTGACTGATGACACCAAGAGAAGGGTGTATAGTCGACCTCTTCGACATGGTTCGAAGGACGATGAGTAGAGGACGGAAGGTTCCACCAACACCTCTGAATATGACAACTCTTTTTGACCTTTATAAGATCTAATTAAGTTTTAATTTCATTAAGAAGTAGTCGACGTATCCAAACTGAGATACTTATGGACTGTGTAAAAAGAGAGACCAATTTTTATTCTTTCTTTCAACGGGAAGTAATTTAGTCTCCTGTCTTGATTCTTTGGGGTCTTTAGTTAATGTAGTTGGATACACCGGTCAAAAATTTTATACTAAATCTTTCCTTTTATGTTTCGAAAAACCCGAATTTACAATAGACAGAGGAAATTCGATTGAGGGTTGGAGCACTAATACTACTGGTTTTATATAGATTATGTTTCCGTACTCTACCGTTTTTGTTATGTCTGGTTAACAACCATTAAGTCTTTATTCCTTTTTCAAGAGGTTCCTACTAAAACCTTTATGTACAAGAGAACGGTTCCTACATCTGCAATCGTTGTTACCTGGTAAATCAGAAGACCCCCCTCACCCACCCTTCCCCAAAACTCTTGTCTCTTTACGTTGAAACCTCGGGTCTCCACCCCTGACGTGACTCTTTATTATCCACATGTTGTAGGTAACCTCTTCTGTTACTGTGGGGTGAGGTCATGAGAAAGGACCTTTTAGGGTACCTGCCTCCTCGGACCTTCCGACGTCAGGTACCCCAGAGCTTCTCAGTCTGTGCTGACTCACTCAAGTGAAAGTGAAAAGTGAAAGTACGTAACCTCTTCCTTTACCGTTGGGTGAGGTCACAAGAACGGACCTCTTAGGGTCCCCGCCACCTCGGACCACCCGACGGAAATACCCCAGCGTGTCTCAGTGTGCGTTGACTTCGCTGAAGTATCGTCGTCGTCGTGTTACAGGTACTTTACAAAAGGTTATTTGTCAAAGCACGTTCCTGATTGTCATTCGTACCGGGACCCGAGACCCTCTACGTATCGAGGAACCTCAATTGACGAGAGGACATGAATAAATCGTGTTCTCCCATGGTGGATCTTGTAAAGAGTTTACATTTACTCTTTTAGTGGGGGAACCACGAGACTTCGTAATTAAGGAGAAGGACCCTTTTGGTAAACTGGGTGTTCTTTTTGACGTGAATCCAAAGAAAAGACACCTATATCTTTTGGTTCTAGTCACTTCATATCCAAAAAGAATGGATCAGGGACATAAAAGGTTTGACGAAGTGCAAAGACCAATACATACTTTTAAACTCCAACTGGTAGCATTGACGACTCGAATTCTCCGTTTTAGGAATATTCTCTGAAGTGATCTGTGCATTCACTTAATAGATTATCCCGAAGTTTGTATAAAGAACTTAAAAACCTTGATGCAGTATATTTCTAAACCTTGATCAGTATATTTCTAGTAAAGATTCATACTCCATACTCGTCTTCTCATTCCCCTTTGCAATTAATATTTCTAAAAAAAATTCTAATAAAATAAGTTTGTTCTAAACGACTTTTGTCGAAAAGATAATCCTTTAAATAAATTATACTGACTTTAAAGGTCCTCAATTAAAAGTAGGGTCCAAAAACGATATTATTGTGACGTCTAAAAGAAATACGGTGTTTCTTCGTAGAAATGCAATATTTTTTTATTGTACAAAAAGTACGTTATATATCTGAAATAATACGTAAAAAAATTAAGGGAAACGGTCTAAGATTATGTTAAAGTCTTCTTTTAAGGATAACTTCAACTGACTTAAGGTTACATTAAACTTTCGTTAATTTCAAATAGTTTCCTTAAAACGGCATCTCAGTAAGACCTTTACTTAGGTCGGGTTTTCCCTTATTGTGTTCGAATATATCCAGAAACCTCGTCACGATTCTTTAAGGAATTAAAATAACTGAGTGATTTTGATGTCACAACGTAACCTACCACCGGCACATTTTCGGAATGTTCCAGTCAGTAAGTACGTCTAAGTAACTTCAAAATCTTTAACTTTTCAAACAATTTTGAGTTATCGTAGTAGGGGTTTACTCATAAGGACATATTGGTCTTCATCTTTTAAAGATCATATGAAATAATTTCACATTAGATTCAGTTTGTGTTGTATTTCAAAGGTTATTTTGAAAAAGAAGATACAACAATAGTAAATTTTTTTCTTTTTGGGTACACTTCCCAGTACACAGTCAACGGTCCCAGTGTGTCTGCACCGTGTCGTCGCTGTAGGACGACCAGGTCACCGATCCTTAAGTGGAAGGTTCCGTCCCCTACGCGAAGGTAAGGACCAGTCCCTTGGTTGTAGGGTGTAGATTGGGATTGATTGACCCCTTATTGCGATGTCCCTTTGATCTTGGCACACGGGGTTGATCTCTTCTGAGACTCGTGACATTACTTCTGGGTCGTGTCGGTTTTTAAATTTTTTTCTCATCGTCTTCTTTGGTGGAGATTTGTTTCCTTCCCTTGTATCGTTCTCCTTGTTTACAAAGACACTCGGAGAGAAATCCCTAACACGATGTAGTAACTACATCTTACGGAGTAGAAAATATATTATGAGATATGATACTACGTTTATTATAAGACATACTTTAACTTATCTCCAACGAAAAATAGTATAGTTATAGACGAGATAATTGTATGAGATTGTCTTCACGTACCTAAGATTCCTTTTACTCTAAAGACCCCACGGAGAAGTACGTGTACGATAGAACTCCGTGTCAGAACATCTCCAGACTGAACTTTCAGTAATTAGTCGTGTATGATTAATTAACGAGAATTTGTCTTTTTATTTTACCTCTTTTAAAGTCTCATTCATTATTTGTGTCATCCAATTACTGATAATAACAATACAGTCGAAGTGAAAGTCCTTTGAAATTCCATAGGTTTTCGTACTCAGATGGGAGTTAGTGTTACTACCATAAACTGTGTGTCAAAACGAATGAGTTCACTTTTAAGGTTTTCCTTGAACTGTCGGATTGGAAAACTCATTGCATGGTAGAATCTACTGTCTCGTAATGTCGATCTTACCGGTGTACTCTTCGAGGTGTCTGGACGAAGGATCACTATATTGGTATGGACTGTCTTAAAGAAAATTTTCACCCCCCTTTTGAAGGGACCACCAGGTCACTGATTCTAAAACGGAAGGTTACGTCCTCCACGTCCAAGTTAGGGACCAGTCCGTCGATTCTAGGGTGTACGCAGTACGCGTTTTTTACTTTTGTAATTTTTTTTTTTTTTCTTTGTTATAACATTGTTTAGGTCATCTTTGAAGTTTTTACCAGGTCTTCTTTTTGAAATTAATTTTTTCTTCTTCTTCTTTACGTTTCACAGGTATTTAAAAGAATTCCTGTACATTGTTTACCTCTTTTTACATAAGTTCTTTTGAGAGGACTTAGAGTCATTTTTATAAACCTTAGACTCGGTATTTGTGTGAGTAAGGTCAAATCATCCTAATTTATGGGTAAAATCCACCCATACTGGTCCTTCTACTCCAAGGAAGAAGGGAGTTTGGAGTTAGTTCCCTAAGAATTTTCCAAATGTCTCCGATTTAAAGTTCTCGGGGATTCGGGGGAAGGAGGTGGGTTGGGGGTGAGTGTCTCGTCTCCAAAAGGTGGGTCTCCGTCTGACTCTTATGGTCCTGGAACGAGTGGAATTGGAGTCGAATAAGTATCCCACCTTCAAAGTACGACCCGTTCTGTTCGGTGTTTTGGTTTTTTGGTCTCCGAAGCGGGGCTGGGTCCTGTGACGAACGTTTCGTCCTCTCAGTTAAGTGTTCTTCGTTTGGTGACAGGGGTGGGTGTCGGGGTCTCGATACTGAGGCTGACGGGTTCACAGGTGGTGCTCGGTAGAACCGAAGGTAAAAGTCCCTATCAACCACACTAAAAAAAAATAAACATAAATTACGAAAAGTACTAATGTTGGAGGTGGGTTGTGTAGATTTTAAAGAGTTGTGTATGATGGATTAACGTAGACATAATAAAGATTGAAACTATAAAGCATAGTACTTTAGGGAGTTTTAACCCAGATACAATGACTTCAGTAATCAAAATGTTCTTATTAATATTACTGCTGATTATTGTACATGATTCATGATCGAAACACGGTCGGTGAGATAACGAAATGTATTTAATAGAGCAAGACGGTGTAGATTAACGTAGATTCGTATACGAATTTAATCGGTCATCGTGAATTATAATTAATTTTATTTCTATAACTAGTAGAAGTTTTCTTTATAGAGTTATATGACTACACTTCGGATATCTTGTTTTATAAAATTTCTGAATGTGTTACATGTGGTGAATTAATAATACGGTATGATAATTTAAATACAAAGATAATACCTTTTATTTCGATATTTTGTTTTTATTTCATAGACGAAAAATAGGATAAATAAAGAATGTGGAAAGAGTTTAAAGATCTTTGGTGTCGAAGAGTATACAGTTTATTTATACTAATCTAAGCATATAAGTTAATTTAACAGATTGATTCTTTTATTATATATTTCATTCATAATACAAGAATCTAATTGAGGGTTTAATACAAAATATTCTTTAGTGGGACTGTAATTAGTACCATACTGCCAACTTTTCATTGTGTCCTATTCTAAAAATGATTAGGAAGTGTAAGGTAAAACTTCGACATACGACGAGAACTAGTCTTGAGAGTTAAATAATAGTTCTTAATGTAATAAGAGGCTTACTCACTTAAAAGACAACCTCTGTCCTTTACTTCCTGACGTTTACGACCTTTATATAAAAAGGACACAGTCACAATTATGTACTATATATACGTAAGTATAATTGTTATTGAGACTTTTGATCAAAGTAAAGGAGATGTGTATTCGTTATTTGTCATTCACGTTTTTACACTTATGATCGTCGTCACTACACCTATGTCTTATACCCCGAGGTAAACTTACATATCGGTAAAGATTATAAAGTAATCTCGAGCACATGTCCGTTGACAGCGTCTACAGGTAGTGTCAACCTAATCTACTTCTTTTGTTACGTCCGAAACTCCTATTTGGCTTCGACGTCGAGTTTCAAAGGCAAAGAATAGGTTCCTGTGGTGTCCTGGTAACAGAAGGAGGAAGTTCCGTTTTTTCCTCAGTTTTATTTCATTTGTGTAAAAGTTTGACATTGGTTTTGAGTTCTTGTGTAGTCCGACGAAACATATAACGTATGTACAACAATAACAAATTGACGATTCAGTATAGGTTGCGAAGACGTGGTTTCATAGTATTTGGTGATTTGAATCGAAAATTTCAAGAAGGGTTCGTTTAGATGGAATACGATAAAACTGTGAAAGAGTTAGAGTTAATCGTGATTTGAGTAATTGTCTTGACAAAATATGTGTTGTCGCTCAGTGTAAAAAGAAGGAAGAAGGGATTAGGGTTCACACAACATTCCCACTAACTCATAGATTAATGAAGAATTAACTTACGTGTATAATGTGTAAAAAGTGATCCAAGTTCAAATTACGAAAGTCAGGTCTTTAGTTTCAGTTACTTTAATTCAACTTAACCCTAAACTCGTTGATAAAATTCCTGGTCCAGACATAATACAGACTAATATTCATTTACACCTAAAATCGTAATAAAGGATACCTTTATAAAGTCCAGTTCTTTACACGGTATTTACTGATTAAATCTACTAATTATTGTGACAATAAGAATAAATGTTAGAAAATAAGGAGTAATGTCACTAAAATAAAGACCCTGGGTGATTTGTATTAGTAAGAACTTTATTTTCTATGGTAATCTCTTGGTAACCAACATGGAGCTGATTTTAATGTAGTGTTGTAAGTAAGTACAAACACTTTTTAATGTGTTCGAAGAGACATGGTATTTCCAATGACCTTTAGAGTGTACGACGATTGTGTTCTTTTTGTATTTAGAACCTTATGTAAGTAGTTTTTATAAGTAAATACCATTTGGTATTTTTTATAATGATAGTTTTACCACGAGGTTAAGTCAAGTATGAAATGGTCCTCTGATAAAGAACTCCACAAAAATAAAAAGGAAAACGTAATACGTTCTCAATTTTATTTTTTGGAGACTTCATCCATAGAGTATGTTACTTCCAAACAAACGAACAAGGATCTATACCTTTAGTTGGTAGACATTATTAAATCAACTTCCGGAGAAGTCCGTCTTCTGATCTAATTTATTGAAAGACTCTAGGTTAAGTTGAGGTGCGAAGATTCTACAGAAACTTTTATAAAGATGTCTGTTCGGCAGTTTTGAACACTCAAAGATTGGTGATTTTCATATTCTTAAATCTTTAACGCGTCCGTAAATTTCTTCGTTACACTATCTTTTAAACAACAAAAAGTCAGCTATTCAGCACAGATTGACAAACGCTGGGGTACCTGACGTCGTGCGGTCCAAAGGGACAGACAGTGGTAGAGGGTCTCAAATGAGTTTGAGTACGGGTAACTCAGACACTACGGTAGGTTCGTAGAGTAGGAGGCAGTAAGGGAAGAGGAGGCCAAAAGTTAGAAAGGGTCGTAGTCTCAGAAAAGGTTTCTCAACCGAGAAACGTAATCCACTGGTTTCATAACCTCGAAGTCGAAGTCGTAGTCAAGAAGGGTATTTATAAGTCCCAACTAAAGGAAATCCTAACTGACCAAACTAGAGGAACGTCAGGTTCCCTGAAAGTTCTCAGAAGAGGTCTCGGTGTCAAGTTTTCGTAGTTAACAAGTCGTGAGTGGAACGAAATACCAGGTTGAGAGTGTAGACATTTACTGATGACCTTTTTAGTGTCGAAACTGATATGTCTGTACTATCTTTTGTCTGAGTAGGTTTTGGTTGTACCAAAATGACAAAATTGTTAATTAAATAAGACTCTTACCATAACGACACGAAATAGCGAGTCAGCACAGGTTGAGAAACCTGGACTACCTGATATCGGGCAGTCCTAAGAGACAGGTACCCCTAAGGACCCGTTCTTATGATCTCATTCAACGGTACGGGAGGAGGTCTAGAAGGGTTGGGTCCCTAGTTTGGGTCCAGAGGGCGTAACGTCCGTCTAAGAATTGGTAGACTCGGTGGTCCCTTCGGGTAATTATGACTTCATCCATCGGATAGGGAAGAGGTCCCCTAGAATGGCTGGGTCCCTAACTTGGTCCCAGGGGACGTTACGTCTGTCAAAGAAATAGTCGACTCGATGGTCCCTTCGGACTTTTACTATAATGTATCACAGTTTAGAGAACTATCCTCTTTGGAGGTACAAGTCAAGTCAAGTCAACGAGTCGACACAGGTTGAGAAACACTGGGGTACTTAGCGTCGTGTGGTCCGGAGGGACAGGTAGTGGTTGAGGGCCTCAAGTGAGTCTGAGTGTAGGTAGCTCAGGTACTACGGTAGGTCGGTAGAGTAGGAGACAACAGGGGAAGAGGAGGACGGGGGTCAGGGAGGGTCGTAGTCTCAGAAAAGGTTCCTCAGTTGAGAAGCGTACTCCACCGGTTTCATGACCTCGAAGTCGAAGTCGTTGTAAGGGACGTTTCTTTAGGGTCCCGACTAGAGGAAGTCTTACCTGACCAACCTAGAGGAACGTCAGGTTCCCTGAGAGTTTCAGAAGAGGTTGTGGTGTCAAGTTTTCGTAGTTAAGAAGCCGTGAGTCGAAAGAAGTGTCAGGTTGAGAGTGTAGGTATGTACTGGTGTCCTTTTTGGTATCGGAACTGATCTGCCTGGAAACAACCGTTTCATTACAGAGACGAAAATTTATACGATAGATCCAATAATAGGTTGTTTATAAAGTCTAAGACATATTCTATAACCTGTAACAGATCTGATAAAATCGTAACATACGATGGTTTTGGTCAAAATTGACCGGACAAACAAATTAATTTTGACTTCCTAGTCTTACTAGTCTTACCGGTAGTATTTTCCTGATGTTCGTCCTTTATTCCTTCCTCACACTTCTTTTTCCATGGGAGGACGTGACGACCACCCTTACATCTAACCATGTCGGTGATGCCTCTTATATGCTTCCAAGGTATTTTCTGATTTTTATCTCAATGGTAGTCAAGTCAAATCAAGCCGAGCCAGTGAGTCAGTACAGACTAAGAAACACTGGGGTACTTGACGTCGTACGGTCCGGAGGGACATGTAGTGGTTGAGGGCCTCAGACGGGTTTGGGTACAGGTAGTTCAGTCTCTACGGTAGGTCGGTAGAGTAGGAGACAGCAAGGGAAGAGGAGGACGGAAGCTAGAAAGGGTCGTAGTGTCAGAAAAGTTTACTCAGTCGAGAAGTGTAGTCCACCGGTTTCATAACCTCAAAGTCGAAGTTTTAGTCAGAAAGGTTACTTGTGTGTCCTGACTAGAGGAAATCCTACCTGACCAACCTAGAGGAACGTCAGGTTCCCTGAGAGTTCTCAGAAGAGGTTGTGGTGTCAAGTTTTCGTAGTTAAGAAGGCACGAGTCGAAAGAAATATCAAGTTGAGAGTATAGGTATGTACTGGTTACCTTTTTGGTATCGGAACTGATCTGCCTGGAAACAACCGTTTTTTACAGAGACGAAAACTTATACGATAGATCCAACCAGTATTGAAAAGAAGGTTCCTCATTCGCAGAAAATCAAAGTTCCGACGTTAGTGGTAGACGTCACTAAAACCTCGGGGGTTTTATTTCAGACTGTGACAAAGGTGACAAAGGGGTATATAAAGGGTACTTCACTACCCTGGTCTACGGTACTAGAAGTAAAAGACTTACAACTCGAAATTCGGTTGAAAAAGTGAGAGGAGAAAGTGAAAGTAGTTCTCCGAGAAATCAAGGAGAAGTGAAAGACGGTATTCCCACCACAGTAGTCGTATAGACTCCAATAACTATAAATAGGGTCGTTAGAACTAAGGTCGAACACGAAGGAGGTCGGGTCGCAAAGAGTACTACATGAGACGTATATTCAATTTATTCGTCTCACTGTTGTATGTCGGAACTGCATGAGGAAAAGGATAAACCTTGGTCAGACAATAAGGTACAGGTCAAGATTGACAACGAAGGACTAGACGTATGTCCAAAGAGGTCTCCGTTCAGTCTACTAGACCATAAGGGTAGAGAACTTCTTAAAAGGTCAAAGAACACTAGGTGTGTCAGTTTCCGAAACCGTATCAGTTATTTCGTCTTTATCTACAAAAAGACCTTGAGAGAACGAAAAAGGTACTAGGTCGCCTACAACCGTTAAACTAGAGACCAAGGAGACGGAAAAGATTTAGGTCGAACTTGTAGACCTTCAAGTGCCAAGTACATAACGACTTCGGACCGAACCTCTTAAAATTCGTAATGAAATGATCGGACACTCTACTCACGTTAACACGCCATCAAACTCGTAAGAAACCGTAACGGAAAAGAAACCCTGACCTTACTTTTGACTGGAAAAGGTCAGGACACCGGTGACGACTCAAAAGGTATACTCAATGGTATACTGGGTCGTTAGGGTGAGAACCCGTATGTGACTCTCTATCAAGTTTTTCTATGTATGTATATATTAAATTTTTCTACGTACGTGGGGTCAAAAGTGACGGTGTGATAAATATTATCGGTCCTACACCTTCGTAAGATTTACAGGTAGTTGTCTCCTTACCTTTTCCTTCTACATAATGTATATGTGTTACCTTATAATGAGCCGGTATTTTTCTTACTTTATTACAGTAAACGTCGTGATACCTACCCGGTACTCTTTTGACCTTCCGATCAGACGTTTCCTACTAGCACCGTGAAGGGACCACCGGGTCACTGATCTGAGGTAGGAGGGTTACGTCCCCCGGACCCGACGTAGGGACCCGCCCTCTGATCTAGGGTGGACGACGTTGATTTTTCTCTAGGGTACACAACGTTGATTAGGGACCACGTCAGTTTATTTATTTATTTTTAGTTATAAAAAACTTTTTTGTGTGTTTTCATTGGTTCACCTAGACTTGTCTTTGTTTTCTTAAAAAAAGTTTTTTTGATTCTAGTATTTAAGTTAGAAAATATATGACTCAGACTTTGAGTCATATATCCAGAAACCGTGTACGTCTTCTTTTCAGTACGTTTGTCAACCCGTAGGTTAAGGTCTCGAATTGTCCCTCCGGACCACGTCCGTATACTTACTCCCAATAGACGTGAACCACCATTGTCTCCGACACCCACATCCACTAAGTGGATGTTTCTCTCCTCCGGGCGATCCGACTTGGTACTCCTGAGGTTGTCGTTCGCAGGAGACCGTTCTGGGGAAATACACGACCCAAAAGTGTCAAGGGACCCAGATACTGTTTGTACGAAAGGATTCAAAACTGCTGTCTCCCCTGCTGTCTTCTGCTCTACCAACCTACCGTAGTGGTTAAGTTACCTGTACTTAAACTTGTTCAAGGTCCTCTACCACTTCCTGTCCCTTCGGACCACACGACGTCAGGTGCCCCAACGTTTCTCAGTCTGTACTGACTCGTTCACTTCAAGATACTTGAAGTAGCACCTTTCCTTCTCGACCTTTCTTGACTGTCACTTACTCCACCTTTTACTTTACTTACGAAGAAACACTTGTTAGAAAAGAATTATTCGGGGTTTGACCTTTTTAATTTTGACTAAACTCCTTTATGATTATTACTCGTAGGTACTCCTTTCTCTGTGTTATGTTGTACAAATCCACTCTACTGGGACCAGAGCCACAGAAAGAATATCTTTTATATACTTCAAATTTTACTACTTTAGATGATATGAATTCCACAGGATTGTATAACTACAAGTTGTATTTTCGACTGGGTACTGACGTTTTACAAAAGAAAAGAAGGAGGGTTTATGTTAAAACAAATTTAAGTTCACTTCCCCCTCCCTATTTAGTAAGTCGTTAGAATGGGAGTTATTTAATAATTGTAAAGTTGTGTGTGTGTTTTTCTTTGTCTATACCTTCCTTCCGAATAAAAGGAAGAAGTCAGTAGAACTTCTTTACAGATATGTTAAAACTATAAAAAGTAAGAACCCAATTATTGTTGAAAATATAGTATGTTATTTGTGTATTATCTACCCAACTCGTGGGAACCATAAAACCGGAAAAGAACTTTAGTAAAACTTCAGGAAATCCTTTAAGTAAGTAAAAACCTGTTAAGATATACTATATCATTTATCTTTTGTCGATATAGGTAACTCGAGAGTAAAGAGTGGGATTACGACATATAGTATAATTTAATAATCTCACTCAGTTCAGGTTCAAGATAACTGATTTTTATACCGAGACTCGAAAGGTAAATAGGACCTTCCTATTATCGAAAACGGATGAACCAGTAAGTCTCAACTGTAATAGGGAAGGGGTGTTTCGGGGAGGAAAAGGTATTACCGAACAGGAAAAGATTGGAGGTTGAAACAGTCCAATATTTTCTTTTGACTATTCTATAACTACGATCGATATCGTAAATGATTGGAATTCTTCTGTTGTAATAATTGACGTTTTCATATGTGTCCCTTCTTAAGTCATGTCAGACTTACACTGAAGTTTCTGGGTCTTTCCCAGAGACGGGTTTATACTCCCATTCAAACTGTGTTCTTAGTAAGTCTCTATGAATGAATAGAAAATAGTAGAAGGAAAAAAGACAAAAAAAAAAAAAGATTAGATAAACCTCGTGTGAATATCAAAGGGGAATTAATCTCAAGACGCCGTAACCAAAAATGTCTTTTATCAATATTGATTGATATCAATGACATTTGTACACACGACGAATTGTTAATTCGACTCAGTGTCCCCTTTATCCGTGTAAAAAATTTGTCTTATCGAAAGATTATTAACCGATTATAAATTACTTTTTTTTGTCCGTTCATTAATAAAGTAAACTTCCAATCATAGTTATAATACTATCTCGGACTTCAGTATAAGTCTGACATGACTTGAGAAGGGGTACACATGAAAACGTTGAAAAGTGTAGTAGAAGAATCTACATTATTTACAGTGTCCATCGTAGTTTATGTTATTATGATTGGAAGGTTACTTTATTAATGAACGGAAAAACAAAGTAATTTACTCAGTTAAAAATCTTTCGATAATACTGACAAGTATATAATCGGACTTAGGGGCACTGAGTTTATAACAATTTCATGTGTGTACAAACGTCATTGATATCGATTAGTATTAACAAAAGATATTTTTGGTTACAGTTTTTTAAGATCTATTAGAGGAAGGGGAGGGAATTTTCCCCTTTACTAGTCACACGAGGGTTATCCAATCCTTTGTTGTTTTTTTTTTTTTTTCCTTCTTTTTCTTTCATTCATAAAGACTTTCTAGGGACACAGTTTAAATGGGAGTATAAACCCATCTCTGGGAAAGACCCAGAAACTTCAGTGTAATAATACGGTTCCTGTCGTTTCTTTGACCGGTCTTTCGAACCAGAATAAAGACCAAACAACGATGATTCCAAACCAAGAGGATGTAGGTATTTCAAGCTACCCATTTAACCGAGGGTCTTTAGACTTGATCGGAACATAGACCTACTCAATATACACTTGAGAAATTTATTCATGTTTTGGTATCAAGTATGAAGAATTTACCATTATATCTTTCAGGGTCCACTAAGTACCCTTATTATTCAGAACCAATAGTTTTGGGAGGTCTACAGATCTGTACAGTACATTTTTACTTACAGTAAAATTTAGGGGTTTGATTTCAATAAAATCATTTCGTGTCGATTTTATTTAGACTTAATAAAACTTGTAAAAAAATCTTTCGGTAGTCTTTTTCAAAAAAGGGAGGAGTCAAGATTCTCGAATTTACTTTGTAAGTACGTAATTTAAGTTTCAGACTGACAGTTTAGTAAAGTGAAATTATTTTTAAACTTAATGGACGGAATCCCGTAATAATTTATAGTTTATTTTTCGTGTGTAGGTATTCAGACTAAAGGGTTATATTAAAAATACATCTTCATACTGATCTAAACATAATGTGTAAAGTTCTATTTTCCTAGTTTTTACATAAGTACTTTCCTATGTCAGTCTTCACTTGTGGAGAAACTCTCTTAAAGATGTGGTAAGGATCCTTAGACCCCTTTTTACTGGGGGAAAGTTCTTAGAGTCGGTGGTTCTGTTCCTATCGTTAGGTAGGAGAGAGAATTTTATAGATATGACATTAATTGACTTTTGAAACTCTTAATGTGTAACAGAAGGATAGTATGTTACTTATACTTTGTATACATAGACTTTATGTGCGTTAGAGGAGTATTTGTAAATTCCCATACACACACATACACACACATTCTGTCTCTATTGTATCCCTATTAATAAATCTATAAATCTCTCCGTCAAACTTACCTCCCGTTCTATACCTAGTTTTTGAGTTCGGTTCACAGTAAATATCAATGACTATAAGTGTCTTCTCATATGGTTTGGATGTGACCTATTTACAGTGGTCGGAGTGACACGGAGAGACGGACGGGAGGCTGCTCAGGACGGACGTGGGGAGATGGGTGGGAGACGAGGGTTGAAGAAGGTCGAAGGGAGGGACTGAGGGTCGAGAAGGGGTTAGGGGGAATTTGCCATTTCGTTCAGTGTTTTGCGACAGATATTTCAGTGTTTTGCGACAGATATTTGGTGGTGGAGGAAGGAAGGAGACTGACGTACCTTTTCACAGGTAAGGGTATTGTTTTCAGTCGGATGCGAACACGAATCTTAAGGTAGGGAACCGTTGAAAAGTGTCTGAAGTGACGATCCTAATCGGGGAGTTCTTTGTCGTAGAAGTAGGAACAGGTGGATAACCGAGTAAGGGGTGGGGAGTATATCTTTCAAGGTCTTAAAGAAAACAAATTTTTTTTTTTTTCCGAAGTAAACCTTGCTTTAACCCAGTAGACATCTCTATACCTGTCTGGTTCTCTACCAGTATGTCTCACTTCAGTCTTCCTCTTTTTATATAATTGCGTATATACACCTTAGATCTTTTTACCATGTCGAATTAGATAAAGGTCCAGTCCTTATCTCTGCGTCTGAATCTCCTGCTTCCACACCTGTGTCGTTCCCCTATCCTCCCTCGCCCTACTTCACTCTCTCGTCACGACGGTGTATGTGCGGCGACGACGACGGTGGCGACGACGACTCAGTGAGTCAGCACAGGCTGAGACACACTGGGGTACGCGACCTCGGGTGCTCCGAAGAGACAGGTACCGCAAGAGGTCCTTTCTTATGACCTCACCCATGTGAGGTGAGGTATGACTTATGACATACATACTCTTGTGACCTCCACACGGGACGAGGTCTCCTAGAAGGGCTGGGTCCCTGATTTGCGTCCAGAGAACGATGTCCATCCAAGAAAGTACGACTCGTCAGTCCCTCCGGGGTATATATGTGATGGTGCTCGTTTTGTCTATCGACCCCCTTGGACGGTAGTAGTGTTCCACGGAGGTGGAGGAGGGAAGTTTGCGGTGAAGACGGGTGACGTTGGATGTAGGGAGTGTGAGGACGATAGGGCTCCCGGGCTCACACCTCTACGAGGACTGGAGGCTGGGAATCACGAATACTGTCTCCCGAGACAGTCAGTCCGACGGGCTCAGGTTGAAGGTGAAGGTGACGAGTCGTTGAGACCCATTTACTGGATTGAAGGGCCACGAAACCAATTGAACAGTAGTTCGTTGGGTATCCAAAATACTTGTGTACTCCAGTAGGAGTACATAATAACCTTGTATTATACATGCGTGTGCACGTCTGTGTGTATTAGATACGGGTGTTGAGGGTGTAAGCCAAGTCTGGAGAAAAGACTAGAGGTGAGAACTTTAAGGTCGAAGGAAGTACTCCCCAGGTGGGTGACAACACTAACTGTTCGGTGAGAGTCAAGATAGAGACGTAGAGTCTGTTTTAGGGGAGGTCGAAGGGACAACAGTGAGACGGATGTATCAAGGATTTCGGGGTTTGGGGTCGACAATAGTGACTATTAAGGTAGAGGAGAAGGAGTGTAAGTTGAATGGGGATCTAAAGTGAAAGTTCCTGAGAAAGTGTTTGCAATTGGAGAGAGGTAGGCGTGACAAGAATCAGACCATGGGTTCGGAGGTCCGGAACGTGGAACCAATGGGTTACCTGAAGATTTTATGGAAAGATGAGGGGGTCGGACCGGGTGTCAGGTAAGTAAGAGGTCGGTGACACTAGAGGACTCTTATATGTCCCCAGTCCGGTGAGGGGACTCTTGGGAATCTACAGTTGTGTAACTGTTACTCTATTTCTACAGATTGCGTCGACTGTCCCGGGGCGGACCGGGAGGGAAAGTAAAGGTGTGGGGTCTGAGTCCCCCGAAGAAAGTCCGTAGAGTCGCGTAGTTTCAGAATGGTAGAGGTGTCCCTCCCCTGGGAGCTCCCAGAAACGTTTCTATAAGGGAGATCGGTTTTAGAAGAGGTGAGGTGTAAAAACAAGAAGAGTAAGTACCTTAAATAATGTTAAACATTGACATGAAAACTTTACAAAAATGTAACAGGACGAGTGGTAGAGTCCGAATTCGAAACAAAAAATTTTATTGAAAACTACACCTGTTAAAAACTTCAGAAATAACTTAAACAATGTTACAACGGAGACAAAATGTGAAACAATAAAGCCGGTACTCCTTATACCCTAAAATCGAGGGACTGGTCCTAGGTTAGGTGTGTGAGAAGGTCCTTCCATTCAGAATTGGTGACCTGGTAGTTCCTTCAGGGTCTGACACTCGAGAACCTCCGATCTCTAAAGTCAAGGAGACACTGAGGGGGTAGGTGACCTGGTGACTGTATGTCACTCTTCTGTATGAGGGTTGCCTGGTGATTTGTCAGTCTCGAGACAGGACTAAGGATCCTTTGACAAGGTTGTCCGTGGAAGAAGAGTCTCCTTCGTCGCCAAAGTATCGTTGTGTGACTGGATCCATACACTGGGACCAGTTAGATGTTTCACTTCTTCATTGGGTCATACGTCCGTAAATATATATAAAATATAAAAGGAACAAACACTACAAATAAAACAATCGAGGAATTCCCATTCATTGTGTATGTAACTTAGGTTATGTAATTTTACATATCTCATAATCTATAAGGTAGTCATTTCTTTGTACGACGAAAATATATTAGTGGTTCACGAAGAACTAGATAACTTATTTTAGTGAAGGTATCCCATTCATAATAGTGAGACCGGACTAGATGGGAGTGATGGATGGGGTTATTCGTTCTACTCGTTTAGACGTGACCTGTTCACCGGTCGAAACTCCGAAGGGTTGAGGGGCAGGCAAAGAAGTACGAGGGGTAAGTAGTCCTCTATTGTCGACGTCAAAGTTCGATACTGTTGTGTCGTTTCATGGTTTCTTCTTCCTGAACGTACAGTGGCAATGGGACGGAGTTCGCGGAAGGGAATACTTTCGACTATAATTTCGTTTTGGATAGTTATCTTACTTTCCGACGTGACGACCTTTTTGTATTCCTTACATCTAAAAAGGGATTATCCCGTACTTTAAAAATGTTTGGTGGACTGGACATTACTTACCCCGAACTCTTACACAGGATTTACAGTTACTTCACGTAAGTGTGACAATTTAATTGTCCAAGTAGTACTCTCGACGAAAGTGTACGTCCGGGTTGACACACGGACAAAGGAGTGAATTAGGTGTGCATGGGTCTACGTCTGTGCAGTCGAGGACAAAAGAAACCGATGACTTTGCGTCGAGATTACTGAGACAGTGACTCGCCGACTCACCCGGATTTTAACAGAGGGTTTTAGGGTAGTGTCGGGAGGTGCTCGAGACGGGGGAAGTGCACACAGGAGTCGGAAGCTTTAAGAAGTTAGACTTTTGTTTTCGTCTTGTTTTGTCTAATTAACAGCTGACCGGTACTCGTTATACCCTTAGAGTAGCTACTGAATTTTATACGTATTTAATGTTCGTAAATTTTTCTCTTTTAATTTGAAGTTTTTTCTCTTTTTGACTCAAGTAAGAAGGTGTCGATTCTGTAATCTGCTTTGGAGATGTTCTCCTTTCTTCTGTTGTCTTCGTCTCCATCCTTCCGGAGGTCTATTTGGGTTTGTTGGCAGTTTTGGACGACCTAGACAAGTACGTCTTTACTATATGTGGAGAGAGTTTATCGAGAATACCCCTGTAAAGATCGTCAGGTCGCCAATTTTAAGTTATGAAGGTTACGTCCCCAGTGACCAAGATAGATACCGACCATCCCCTTGATTCTAAGGGTGTACGACGAACAACGTCGGTTTTAAATTTTTCTATTTTTATTCTTCCTCTATTAGACATTTTGGATTTTTTTTTTTTTTTTTTGTTGGAAGATACAGACGGCACTGTATTATTCTTTTTCACTTGTTTACTTCTTTACAAGACTTTACGAAGGGTTCATATAGAGATATTACTTAGTGCCACAATGACATACGATTGTGACTAATATACAATTTATATAATCTACCTCCGAAAAAGTAGTTTTTTGAGGGAAACGACGAACAACTCGGGAGGTTTCTCGTTTCTTACGGAGACTAAAAAGTTTTCAAATTCGGGTAGAAGAAGGACACCGTTGTCACTAAAAGTTCAAATAGAGGGAAGAGTCCGTCGGAGGGGTCTAGGGCACGAGAGGTCAATGTGTGATAACCAACGGTGTCAGGGTTCTCTGGTAAGGGTAGTCGAGTGACGTCAGAGGGATTAGCCGGTTCAACATGGAGGACTCTTGAGTATCAGACGGTCTGTGGTGGGCGACCTTCACAAACTCGTTGTTCGTTTGTGCACTACTCGAAAACGGTTCGAGTGACGGTAGATCGTCAACTAAATGGAAACAGTTTAATAGACAATAAAGGAAATTTACGGTGTATTTTAGTGTACTCTGTAAGAAGTAAGAAATGTGTTTTCCTCTTTGACTCCGGTCTGTCCAATTCCTTCTAAGGTCTATTAGACCCAGACTGTCAAAGTTGCGGTGCACAGGGGAAGGGTCAGGGTGTCGGTGGAGAAGTCTTTAAGATCAGTAGGTATCTGGGATATCGGTCGTATAATGGGTCCTGTAACTCGTTTACACTGGACTTATCGTAGTTAGTTGGTTTCGTAGTGACAGACACTTAGTCTCCGAAGATGGGTGTTTCCAAGTGTGTTGTGGCTGTGTCTGAATTGGGTTAGTACTCCCCCTTTGGGTGTTCTATCATTGATTAAGTCCCAAGATTGTTTTTAGATCTCTAGGGATCTGAAATCTCCTGACTATCCTGAGGATATTTTATAGTGGCCACGTAAGAGGATTCTTCTCCAAGGGACTGAGGTCTTCTCAGTTTAGAGTGTTCTAAGATTAAGTTAGGTGAGTGTATACTTAACCTTTAGTCTCGACCCTTTTTAATTTACCGAACGATCTAGTCTTGGGTTCAATCTTTAAACTGAAGATCCCAAAGGGACCACCGAGTCGTCATTTCTTAGACGGACGGCTAGCTACGTCCTCTGTGCCCAAGATAGGGACCAGGTCCTTCTAGGGTGTACGGTGTCTCGTTGATTAGGGTACACGGTGTTGAGAGCTCGGACACGCGATCTCGAGCCTTTGGCGTTGATGACCACGGTCGTGTGGGCTCTCGGACACGATCCGTCGTTCTCTTCGGTGGTGTTACTCTTCGGGAACGTGGAGTTACTTCTCGTCGGGACGAACGAGGTTGATCTCTTTTCGGACGTGTTGTTACTTCTGGGTTGTGTCGGTACTTATTTATTTATCTTAATATTTTTCCTTTCTTTACACTGAAGATTTCAAGATAGAAGGATACAGAAGTTTATGACAAACTAAAGGGATTTACCCAATTGGGACTAGGATAATCCTAACAGGACAAAAAAATTTTATTGTAGATGTACGACAAAAATATATCTTCACGGTCAGTCTATTCGGTACTCTAAAAATTAGATGTATTACCAAAGAGTGATCTGGAAGAGTGTCCAAATATCCTCCCTTATACCGTCATGAGTATAACGAACAACGTGGACTTTTTACAGATCTCGGTTCAGAAGTACTCTTAGGGAATATTAATAAACACTCCACGTGAAAAGAATCAAAAGGGGCTCTACCTCATTTTCCCTTGGAAGAATCAGTCTCCTCGGATACTAAAAAGTTTTTCTTCTACTTCCAGTTCCTGTGTCTGACGTAGGTTTCCGACCAAGAACAGGTCAGAGACGATAGGTTCTGGGTTTGTTGGGTTGACGAAAAGGAAAAGTTCGAGACAAAGGTAGATACTTATTGTCTCTACTTCCACTATTGTCATAAGGTCCCCACTATACTCTATTTATTCTAGTAAGTACTTTTGTGAGTCGTGTCAAGGTTCGTGTGTCTCTTACAAGTGTTTATTGGTGTACTGAAGACTTCAGGTTCGAAGTCGTAAACCTCTACTAATAAATCGATGTTAAAACATACGTTTGTTCCTCTGTCTTTATTAATAGGTCAACTGACTCTTTGTCTTCGAAGAGAAAGGAGGGTAAGGGACACACACACTAGTATACATTCTCGACGTAAGTCTTGGATATTTGGGTCCTGTCCCAGTGGTTACTCGTGACGCCTGAGTTTTGAACTGACAGAATTCCATAAAGCTCTTTATGAGGTAAAGAATAACTGAGACTTCGAATGACGTTTCGACTCAATTGAAATATAAATACATAAGACTTGACTTCGATTTAGAAAGTTCGGGGTCCGGAGTCGGACTTTATGGAAGACACTTTTGCTGAAGAAGATTTTCTCTAGACTCAGTTGTCGGCTGGTCAGAGGTTAGTGACGGAAGAGTCTCTCTTGACGAAGTGTTCTTTACAAAAAGAGACTAGTCTCACTACGAAACTTCTGAAGTTTGTAGTTGTTTCTATCCCCCTTTTTGTGTAGAGAGACTTTACGGTTAAAAAGACTTCATTGGTGGGGAGTCTTGGGAAATCAGTGAAGTTTACCAAAGCTCACGTGTGAGACAATAACGTGTGGTTTTACTCTGTCTCACTCTTTCCTCGTCTTATTATAAGTCTCTATTTTCAGAAGTTGATTTAAGTTTACAGTCCCGGTATGTCCCCGGTAGTAATAGTTAGTCATGCATGCTCAAGTAGCTAAAAATTACGAGGAGATGAATTTGTACCATAAACACAAGTCGGTTAAATTTTGTCTCTCTACCTCTCCTCTCTCTAAAGTGTGAACCCTCTGTGCAGGAGTGGGCACTTCCATCTTTCGACTCGTCGGTGACAAGGGACTTGGCTCACCGTACGGGTAACCAGATTCTGCAAGTAAGGTTGGAAGTGACTACAGACTGAAACTACTGAATGAGTTTCAAGTCGAAATTTTGACGAAAGAAGTACTGTCGTCAATTGTCCGATTAAAGATCCCAGACTTCAAACCGTGTGTAACGAAAATCATCAACGTCCGCAGGATGGGTGTAAAACATTATCGAAACAAAACTAAATGTAGAGTAATACAGTAGTGTAATTTTCTTTTCATTGTGTATTTTCAGACACAAGAGTAGAATAAAAGGAAATAGTGGTCCGTCAAGTATTATTATGTACTTAACGACAGTAACAAATGAGCGATTCAGTACAGGCTGAGAACCGTTGGGGCACCTGATATCGGGTGGTCCGAGGAGACAGGTACCCTAAGAGGTCCATTCTCATGACCTCACCCAACGGTAAAGAAAGAGGTCTCCTAGAAGGGTTGGGTCCCTAGCTTGGGTGCAGAGGACGTAACAGTAACCGTCCGGTCACTGTTATCAATGTCTAGTGAAAAAATTTACAAAATTTAATGTGAATAGGTTTAGGTAGGTTAACACACCCAAAGAGGGGTATCGTATCTCAGACGATTGGTCTTGTTGTACTTTTTCAGTTGGTTGGTTGGTCCCCGAGGGTCAGGGTCTGTGGTCCTAAGATCACGAGTCCTTCTACATTTACCAAGTGTTACCCGAGTCGACAGTTATGGTGTGATATCCATGGTTGAGGCTGAGGACCTGATCGTCCGTCTCCTACCTTGAGCGTAGAGGACGTAACCGTCCATCTAAGATTCCAACTCGGTGGTCCCTTCGGGTATTGTGGGTCGATAAATCAATGTATACAATGGGGATATTCTCCTGTGTAATAAAGAGGTTATGTTTCGAAACAAAGAGTTTTTTTTAGTTGTGTCATCGGTAGGTGGACGGTAAACGATAAGAGAAACAATAAAAGATATAGTTAGGAGAGAGGGACGGAGACTGACAAATACAAAGAGACGAGGAGAAGTTCACGTTGTTCCACTCCGAGAAGTTAAGAACCAAAACTAAGATCTTAGTGTGGAAACGGGAAATCAAGGAGAGTAAAAATGACGGGAGAGACCTGGAAGAGATAAAACCTGAGACGAAAGAGACCTTGATATACTCGTCGTTGTCACCTTGTAAGTTTAGTTCCTGTCTGACTAAGTAAAAGAGGATTCTGATGTTAAAAAAAAGGGGATTTAGTGAGATTTAACGTTAAATTACATGTACACTCACACACACACACAGGTAAAGGTGTGAGGACGAGAGACTTGTCTACGACGTTACCTGGAGACGTGATTCTCGTGGAAATAGAAGAAAAGAACTTTTCTTTGACCTTTCAATAGGTAAAGGTTCTCGTCAACTTTAATAAGGAAGTTTATGCGCAAAGAAACCGAAACCGAGGGAAACTCCTTCTGTGTCGAATTAAAGGTTATTAACGCCTCGTGTTGAATTCACTACAATCCCAATCTGAAACAGTGACCGGAGTGAGTCCCCCTACCATGTTTCGTTCCGAGGGAAACTTCGGACGTTCTGGTTTTCCGTACTACTCAACAGAGATCCAACAACGTATTAAATGACCTACCGTACCTTCATTTAGTAGTGTAATATCTGATAACCAATTGTAGGGGTTATGAGACGATCACTCTCTTAGGCAACACCTTAAGATTCACCTTAACTCTTAAAAGACACCGAGTCGGTCCAAGTAAGTTTGACTGAAAGTTATTTATCTGTAAATGACACCAATGTCTCCTTTTGAAGTAAAAAGCAATTTCTAAACTGGATAAAAATCTTTTAACGGGGATTTGACGACTTGTTTACACTGACATCTGGGACTCGACGAAGACGAAGGAGACGGTCAGACTGGGGAGGGGACACTGATTGCGTCAACTTTGAGAATAGGACCCAGGGAAAGTCCAGTTACGAGGTGTCTTTGTAGAGTAAAGTCAATTACTAAGTCAATTGACCGTTATTGTCAGGAACAAGTACTTAGAAAAGAACGTACTGTCGTTGAGACTTTTCTCTACTTCCGAAAGAGGTACCGTGTGACCGACCTACCCGACCCCACATCTGGATCTCGTCGGTCTGTCGTATTTCTTTCCCTACCGCCTCCTTACTATGACCTCTTGTATTCGGTTTCGAGTCGTTGTCTCTTCGTGGTTCTAGGTCGTCACTTGTGTGACCCCGTGTTTTGTTTTCAGTTCCCACTTCTGAAGGGACCGACACCTATTCTTAGGCGGACGGCTACGTCCCCTGCACCCAAAATAGGGACCAGGTCCTTTTAGGGTGTACGACTCTCCGTTGATTCAGGTACTCGGTGTTGATACCGCGGAGTCGAGATCTCGGGTTCTAGGTCTTGATGACCGAAGAAGAGGTGTGCGTCATTGAGGACTCTGGGCACGCGGGATCTCGGACACGAGTCGTTGATTTCCACGGTTACGTTACCTTGGGAACGAGCCGTTGATCTCTTTCGGGTAGTGTCTGTCTTTATTACTTTACGTATTTACCTTAATTGAAATTTTTGTCTCACTTCTCACTCTTAGTTCGACACCGGGGGACCCGTACACAAATATTCCGTATCAATGTCATTCAAGGGATGTGTCCTTTCTCGAGACAAGGTTCTCGTACAACCATTCAGGTCAAACAAAAATTCAGGATGTTTCAATCGGGTCTATGGGTTGAATATGTTGACCGATATACCATGACGAGATATTATCCAAATATGAAAAGTGTCTTTATTATGTATTTGTTTGTGTTTTTCTTTTGTAAAGATTGGAATGTCATGTCATGGAACTTTTCATGTCATCGTGTCACGTTGACGACCGTATGTCCCCGTGCAAGCGTAGGACTTTCAAATGTTGAATTTCGAAGCATACATCCCCTGAAGGACATAAAAGATGGACCTACTCGACGTGCGTAGAATAAATCTAAGAGACATCGTAAACAGTGACAAATGGAGGGAAGAGGTGTTGAACCTTTAGGAGAGAGGACAGGGACTAGGGTCCTGTAGTGAGGGAGGACCGACTGGGGTTCCGGGCACCCGTTCGGGAACTGAGGGACAGGGGAGGTGGACGTGACGAAACGTAAGTCGACCCGAGAGAACAGAAAGAGTTGAACTGGACTTGTCTAGTAGTTTAGACAAACAAAGAGGACCTGTACTTCGATCTTAAGTGAAGAGTCGAAGGGGATGTTGGTCCACACCGGTACACGACTCAAGGGTTATCTTACCTTCGTATTTACCACAAGAGGTAAAGAGTTAGATCAGAAATCTTTCGTCAGAGGGAAGTCTAGGAGGTGGGTGAAAGGGGAGGACGAGTGATATACGGGTGTGGATTCTCTTCTCTCCATAATTTCTACCGTCTCACAGAACGTTGGGGCAAAGGACTCACCGATGTGTCTCTTTTCGGAACTGACACTTCGTTTTTATGTAGACAACCTAAAATACTCACAATTTTTTTTTTATTTAAGAATGACACTATTCAGTAACTTTTTAAAAATTCTAAAAACACTACACCTGGTAAAAAATTTAGAAATAACTTAAATAATGTTATAACGAAGATGAAATACGAAACCAAAAAACCCGAGACTTTGTACACCCTAGAATCGAGAGTTTGGTCCCCCTCTTGGCTGTAGGGACCGTGACCTTCCACTGCAGGACTGGTGACCTGGTGGTCCCTTCGGGGGTCGGTGACTTCAAAACCCCACGTAGACAATGTCGTCGATGGTAGAAACGATAATTTAAAGTAGATATAGAGTAATCAGGTTTGGAGATAAGAATTGTAAGTTGAGTTTAAAGATTAACGATGGGAGAGGAAATTATCTGGTTAAGGATTATAAAAAGTCCTCAATAAGGGACCTGGAAGGTCAGACTTGACCCAAAACCAGGATACACAAGGGTCTCGAGAAATGAATACTGTGTTGTATCAACGGACATACTTGTAGACGGAGGAGTTGAGGTGTCACTTGAAAAATTCTTATTTGTGACACAAAATTGGAGACTTAGGAGACACAGACCAACCGTGAGTCCTTATCAAAGAATATTCTTTTTTTTTTACTGACTTATCTATTTCCCTAGCTCTAAACAGTATAATTTTTGTTCTTCCGGGTTTCCACCACACTAGTTTCAAAGATTTTATTACTTTGTTACTTCTACGACTTACCCATAGAAAATTTTACTTAGGAGTCTTTTTCTCTTTATTCTTTGACAAGTCTCGACTTTCTCCACAAAATTTCTAAATTTCTGTTTGTTTTCTTTCGAAAAGACTTATCACTTATTTGAACTTGAACAATATTTTATATTCCCCATATTATCAAACATTTCTTAAAGATTTCCTTTGAACCGAATAAATAAATCGTATAACGGATTCAGAAAACTCTAACTAGTAATTATTACGACAGAAGAATCGCAATTGTTTACGATGTCAATCATAGTTTATAATGTATGATTATTGTAGTTTTAGTTACAAATTTACGTAACATCACTGGAACGTAGGACGGGGTGGTCATTGTAGGGTCCCTGTTAAGTGGAACCACGGAGTGTGCGACGTAATCGTAGATCTCGTGGATACGACGTGGGTTCCACCCTCTGTCGTCTGGTTTTCACCCGATCTCTTGTTAGGTCTTGAAATGTCCCGTAAGAAAGATCCAGGGGGTGGGAGAGGTATGTCTAAAAGGACATGTTCGGTTCCTTCTCGATAATGTTTCGGGCTTACACTCAATGTCTTTATTGAAAGAGGAGAGGTTATGGACTCTTTAGGGTGTACTTCGTCATTGATCTGATTCCTTGTCAAACCCATGAAGTGACCGAAGATAAATGAGATATTTTTGACTGAAAATTTCATGTCTACCATTTACCCTCGACCCAAAACAAGTAGGAACTGGAAAGTTGACGAAAGTGACCGAGTTCTGTAAATTGAAATAGACTTCTCTACACTGACTAGATTAACTCGGCTTTCCTCGTTCTTGTACTTTGTCTGTAAAGGGAAAATGTCTCTTTTTTAACTGGGAAATTACGTTTTGAAGCAGGACCCTCCAATTTTGGGAGGAGAGTGGACATCGACCCTATAGCAGTCTCCCATAGCCTTATTATAGGTCCAGTGTGGAAGCGACGTCCCACCCTACCACTCTCTCGGAAGCATCTGGGTCATTAGTGCGTCGTTCCCCAGACACGGTGGCGTACCTGGTTAGTGCCTTTCCACTCAATTACTTTTTCTTAAACCTTTTCAGGTTGTTAGTAAAAGTTTGAATGTTTAACAGGTCTATTGTACAGAGTCTGTCTACAGTAAAAATTTGACCTCGAAGTGTATATATAAAAATTTGATTAGTATACTTCTTTTGTTAGTTATATCTTGTACTGCATAGGAGATAATAAATATCACTAAAACATAGTTACTTAAGGATATGTATAAATTTATACCAATATATTTGATCTATATATTTGTGAACTATGTGATATGGTCTACACACACACACACACACACACACTCACACGAGTTGACACAGGTCGAGAAATGCTGGAGTACCTGACATCGGGTGGTCCGAGGAGACAGGTACCTTAAGAGGTCCGTTCTTATGACCTCACCCAACGGTAGGGGAAGAGGTCCCCGAGAAAGACTGAGTTCCTAGTTTGGAAGTAGAAGACGTGACGTCCACCTAAGAAATGACAGACTCGGTGGTTCCTTCGAGTCACCATTTTACAAGTAATAGAGTTTTTCAAATGAGGGTTCAAATCTTGTTAGACTTTGACCATTGTTAATGTTTCTGATAATTAATATTTCTTTCGAATGATTAAGTATTCTATGTCAACACATATAAGACTCTTTTTTGTTACGTCAGTGTCGGTGTCAATTTTAAGTGGGACACGTTGCTTTATTTACGAATGGACCATTATTTCACAATCCTAATTTCGTCCCATAACAAAACCTGAAGGGGACTTTTTTTCTTTTGTTACATAGAGTGTAATTGTGTTTTAAAATCTTATTCTTGTAATATTCGTGATTTTTAGTTCCAACTACAGAAAAGAAAAACCGGTGTGACGTGTAAACCCTAGAATGAAGGGACTGGTCTCTAGTTTGGGTACGGGGAACGTCACCTTTGTACCTAGGAATTAGCAACCTGGGGGGTCCCTTTCGGGACTTCAGAAAAGACTTACGGTCTGGGGTGTCCAAACACCCACACAGTTAGACAGAAGAGTGACCTCACTGTCCCGAACCAAGGTCGTTCTGCAAGGACGAGACTCAGACATTGATAAAAACGAAACCGGTGTCCAGTCCTTAAAGGGATATTAAGGACCACACTTTGAATTTTGACAGACGGGTTACAGACAGCCGGGGAGCAGTGACGGAAAGGACGAGGACCACATCTCTACACCCGAAACGGGGTCCCTCAGAAATCTTTACTGAAAGGAGGACCTCGAGACGAGAGTCAGAGATGGAAGAGCCGCCGTGTCATACATTTACGAGTCAACGAATCAGCACAAGCTGAGACGTCGGGGTACCTGAGGTCCTATGACCTCACCCAGCGGCAAAGGAAGAGGTCTAAAAGGACTGGGTCCTAGCTTGGACCCAGAGGACCCAGAGGACATGACACCTGAGGAATGGACGACTCGGTGACCCCCTTTAATTGGATTCAGTAGAAGAGTCCCTCCATAGTAGAATACTGAATACACTCGAACACAACGAAAAGAAAAGTGTATTTATGAGACTTTACACCAGCGGTGTTAAAAATAAAGAAAGTAAATATGATGGAAGGATGTAGGTCTCCCGTCTTTCTCCATGAGTCCTCCGGACCCAACGAGTTTCGGATTTGTTGGGAGGGGGGTTTTTTCAGGATAGAAGTTCGGATCGGGAACCGACGGAGGACCCTCTAGCAGAGACTCAGGAACCTTATTCGGCGGACTAATCTCACCGAGACACACGGACTCCGGAACCCGTCCGACATGGTCAACCTGGTCTATTCAAATAGGGTTGTTTCATTAAATACCACCTTCGGACCAAAACGAGTCCCACCCCCACTCTCCCGACCGCAGTCGTATCGACTCCAGTCAGGGACTCCGTGACGGGTCCGTATTGACTGGGGGTTATTTTGGGGACCTGTGGTTCCGAGGCCATTTGAAGGGACCGATCGTCGCGAAGTGTTCACGACACTGTAGTGACGACCCTCTCAGTCGACACGGGGTCCGTTGAGGTGACCCTCCCCTGTAGACTCTCGAAATGGACCGAAGAGGTCCCGACGCGGGGTAGGTGGAAAAGTGACACGACTGAAAACTAGACACAGGGAGGTGACCTTATTTGGTGTTGGTCCCCTGATTGTCGAACAGACTCAGGAAAATCCCTTAGAGGTTCGGACTCCTATCTGTACCTTCCGAGAATGGATTGGTCGTAAAAATAAAAGAAAATCTCTTACTGAATGGAATATGACTTATAGGACCTCCTAAAGTCAGTGTCGGAAGTCCGGGTGCACGAGAAAAGGCTAGACGTTACATATTTCATATTTGGTATCGATGATTCGTAAATATATGCATTCATTTTATTGGTTGACTTCACTTCAAGTTCAAGTGGACTTTCAGGAAGAACCCTTATGTTCTGAATGAAGAATTATTTATCCAGTTGTAGATGATTTCCGTTAATTTCATGTTCTTTCATAATCTATACAAGGACCCGTAAAGGTTCTTAGATAAGATTTAAATGGAACGATCCATATCTAAAATGGGTGACACGATGTATAAATATAAATATATAAATATTTGTATAAATACAAATATACATATAGATTAGTGTATTGTGACATTATATTTTCAAAGCTCCTATAAAGATTTAATCTTAATAAGTGTGTACGGGTTTCGGACCGTGGGGTGAGGTCATGAGAACGGATCTTTTAAGGTACCTACCTCCTCGGACCATCCGACATCAGGTACCCCAGTGATTCTTAGCCTGTGCTGACTTACTGAAGTGAAAGTGAAAAGGGAAAGGACGTAACCTCTTCCTTTACCTTTGGGTGAGGTCACAAGAACGGACCTCTTAGGGTCCCTGCCCTCTCGGACCACCCGAATGCAGATACCCCAGCGTGCCTCAGCCTGTGCTGACTTCGCTGAATCGTCGTCGTTGTCGTCGTCGGGTTTCGGAAGATAAAAACGAAAATCGTAAAGATCTAGTAATGATATTTCTGACATAAGTACAACTTTTTAAAAATAATTGAGGTTTTCTATTCATACACTAAAGTATACGATTTCAGTGACTTTAGTTCTGGGAATGACTAATAGTAACCTGTATTGAGATATTAGTGGATAAATAAGAATTTATTTATTCTTATACGACAAACATCGAAAGATAAAATTTCGTAACATATAGTAATGTATAAAAGTCACGTATTTTACAGGGTTCCTTGAACTCAAAAATTTTTTTTATACTACACTCCATAAGAACTGAGATTGAAATTTTTAATATTCACATTAGAGTAAAGATGAAAAGTCAGTTTAAAGTTGTCAAAGGCAGGTGCGATTACCTTCCGTCAGTGTTGTCTCTGGTAAATATTCCAGTCTATTTGTTAGGAACAATACCAAACGAAAAAGAAAACGTGTATTTAAAAACCTCTTACTAGGTGTTCCTGGGCGTTGTCGACAGTGGTACGAGTGTACGGGACAAAGAGAGGTAACACTTGGTTGAACCTTTTTGTGATCCAGTTTCCCCTAGTTTCCTTTCTCCACGCTGTCCTTTGAGTATGTTGGATTCTGTCCGGTTAGTCAAGGTTTATTAGTTCTAATATAAAAGGTTCACAAACGTTAAGGACTCTATCCGAGATCTTTACCTTTTACTTAAAAGAATTCAATGAGACACACACACCCACACACACCCACACACAAACATAGAATCCGTTTTACATGAGGAACCACAGTTTCGCACCTGGACATCCGTCTACGGACGTGGGGTGGAAGTCCCTTTTTGTCTGAGGAAACAACATAACCACCGAGTCTGTCATTTCTTAGACGGACGTAACACCCTCTGGGCCCAAGTTAGGGATCTAGTCCTTCTAGTGGATCTCTTCCTTTACGGATGGGTGAGGTCATGAGAACGGACCTTTTAAGGTACCTGTCTCCTCGGACCGTCCGATGTCAGGTACTCCAGTGATCCTCAGTCTGTACTGACTCGTTGATTGTGAAGATGAAAGACAACATGACCAAATTCGTCTTACATCATAAACCTACGAATGTGGGTGTCCACCCGAGACAGCAGCGAAGTACGTAGAGACCAGTCTCGTATTAAGAAGCTTGTCGGGTGTAGACTTGTGGCACTCCGGTGTGTCAAGTCACCGGGTCCTTGTTCCAGTGAACGCAACCTACGATCAAAGGCTGGAACTGAGTGAAAAGTCAGAACTCGTTCAAATGGATTGGAGAGACAGGAAGTCGAAAGAGGAGATATGTCGTCCCTCCTATTTTCGGTACCTCAACTTTTAGTCTGAGTCAGTTTGTTTTTGGAATCTTATCCCGTGCCACGTAGCTTTGAGTCACTAATAATGGGTCTAGTGAGAATGAGTCTTACGATGTGTCTTAGTTTGTGTCGTGAATTATTGATAATGACGGAGAAAGATAGATATTTCCAAGATATAAAACACCTGTAATGATATAAAACGTTGGTTGAGGTCGATAGCGAGGTAGAACAAGGAAGGAAAGAAACAGTTTCGGGACGGACTTCTCCAATGTCGGTGGTTTTTCTTTTGTGTCTACTACGAGACGTGTCGGGTCAGGGATTTTAGGAAGTTGTCACACCAACACTGTTGCGTTGGACCCCGGTTCTCAGGTGGGCGTGGATCCATTGAAGACTGGAGACGGGAAACGGTAGAAAGTGGTAGCGGGTCTTACGGTCGGGAGACCAGTCAGAGGAGAGGTCTTGGAGTCGGGACGTTTCGGGACTTAAAAAGTTGAAGATGCCGATTAGGGGAGTGAAGGGTGGTGTAGGAGACTTTACGCTAGTACGGTGTAGGAACTGTTCGAGGGACTGTGGAGAACCAAAGACACTTGGGGAACCTAGACGAGTTCCAGAAGTGAGGTTCGGAAGACTCACCTGTGACAAGTCGGAGGGAGGTTCTACTCTAATTCTCGAGACCGGTCACGGACCGACAATGGAAGACTACCCAGAAGACGAGGTGTTCGGGTTCCGGTCGGGGGACACTCACCTGACGGGAGGAGCGTACGATAGGGCGAGGTGATAGTGAGTGACTAGGTGACCAGTGTTGGTTACCAGTAAGGGAGGAGCGGGGACCCACACTGGATACGGGAGGGACCGGAGAGAGAACTGGGGAGTGAGGTACAGGGAGTCGAGGTAGGGTGGACAGTTCGTTAGGACTCTTACATGGGACCTAAACAAAAATGAGACTGTGGGCGTTGAGGTGTCTGGTAGGGGAGACTGGTATTGACGGGTGGGTAGGTGCGGAGAGGAGAGAAGAGAGAGAAGGATAAGTGACTAGTGTTCCTGAGTTCGGGACCCCAGGGAGAACCGAGACAGAGAAAGGAAAGGACGGATGGGACCTTCTGTAGAGAGGTAGGAGATCAGGGAGACGGGAGGATTCAGTTGACGAGACGTTGGGTAGCTACGGTGTTAATTAAACGATCTTAAGAGACGAGGAGCGCCACCTACCTCTCTGATCGGGTGACAGGCGACAGGATCTGACAGACACTACAGGTTAGAGTTCAGCCAGAGGGTGGGACTGTCACGTCAGACAACAGTAAGTGGAGGACTCTTAAAGTTTTGAGTTAGGGTGTGGGCACAAAGGAGACGAGATATTTATTAAAACGACACGTACAGACCCTCTATTATGTCCAGTAGTCCGTACTTGAGGGGATTAAAGGACAGAAAGAAGTGGATTTGCACGAACGGTAACCACGGGTGGGAAAGGAGGATCGGGAGACAAAACCTCTTTCCCACCCCGGGGAGGACAAACCCCAGTCACGTAGGTGTATTTGAGAATAGACTGTGGGGGGCGAAGGAGACCCCGAGAAGATGTAGTTAGTAGAGGAAAGGACGTCATAAAAGTTTGATATAGACGTGATCAAAAAAAAAAATTACACATTAATAAATAAACCAATGTGACCTAGAATCAACCCTATCCTTCCTAGAAGTTAGAAGTGACACCGTACTCCCTAGGAAAAAAAAAGAAAGGTCCTTCGTTTGAGAGTTAACGTCGTACGCCATAGATCAACGGGTTGGACCCTAGTTTGAGTCTGGGGACGTGACCCTCACGTCTCAGAATCAGTGACCTGGTGGTCCCTTCAGGATGTGATCGAGAAAAACGAGTCTTATTTTTGTGTCCGGGTAGAGTCTAGAGTTTTACTTTGTTTGACTTGGAACGACCCGTGTAGTAGTGATCAATAGTGGGGAAGACAGACACTCAGTTCAAAGAACTTTCCCTTCAGGTAGGAGTGACGGACCTGTGGGAGGGGAGGTGAAAGGGTCGGAGACTGGATTCACGTTCCGGGGTCTACACCAGGAAAGGAGAGACGGAGCCGACTGTGAGTCCTAGTCGGGAAGAAAGGAGACACTTGTGGACACGAGTCAAAGACACTATAACGAGAAAGAACTCTTTCCGTAGCAGTGTATCTAATTATACCTAGAAGGAAGTACGGGACGTAACCGTCCTCCTAAGAAATGGTGACTCGGTGGACCCTTGGGGGAGGTCCCATACAAAATCGAGATTTAGAAAATAACGTAGTCTTCTACTATTCTGTTTCAAATTTTCTCAGTGGACTTTTTGATTTAATTTTAGAATGGAAACTTTCATATGTCAGGTTTAACATGTAAAATGACACACAATCTACGAGTCAACACAGGTCGAGAAACGCTGCGGTACCTGACATCGGGTGGTCCGAGGAGACAGGTACCCTAAGAGGTCTATTCTTATGACCTCACCCGACAGTAAAGGAGGAGGTGCTCATATAAAGTGAGTTACGTATACTACAAGAAACGGGTGGTTTCTCGAGTATAGATTTGAGATATGGGTGGTTCCAAAAACGGTCCGAATAAAGTAGATACAAAAAGATGTTCCGAGAAGGTTAATAGAATCTTCTTTTTAATGAGTATTGTTTATCGATTTCCTTAGATGACGTGTTAATATGATAACTGAAAAGAATCTAAAACGTCACTCCTTCCCAGGTTTTTGTAAAGGATTTTAGGAAAAAGTAATTATTTACTTGAGACGGAAATCCTCTGGAAAAGATTAAGTAAAGAGGTTACTGAGACTTACGACAAGACTTCTTTTAAAGACTATTATGTCACTTGATAAAAGATGGTTACTTATACCGACTTGAACTAGGTGTCTCTGGTGTAAAAGAAAAAGAAAAAAAATTTAAAGTAAAAAAAAATAAAAACCGACACGACCCAGAAACAACGATGTGTGTTCTAACACGATCAATGAGACTCACCCCCGATGGGAGTTCAACACCGGGGGTCCGGAGAGTGACAGCACCGAAGAGAATATCTCGTGTCCGATATTCCGGGAGCCCGAAGTCATCAACGTCGTGTACCCGACTTATCAACGACAAGGGTCCGGGATCTCGTATCCGAGTTGTCAACACCGTGTGCCCGAATGAACCAGGCTCCGTATACCCTAGAAGGTCCTGGTCCCTAACTGGGTACAGAGGACATAACCCTTCGTTTACGAAATGGTAACTCGATGGTCCCTTCGGGGTTCAAAAGGTAAAAATTTGATATTTACAAGAGACATATTCGTGAATTACAGGGAAGATTCATCATTTTGACTCTCTCTTGTTTTTTTGGAAGACGTTTTACTTAATCTTTTCTTCGTAGAGACTTGTTACATTATTAGAATTGTCCTCTGGCAAATGGACCTGTTTGTTTCGCTACTATCGCTAAGGTACCCCGAAGGGGTGCCGGAGTAGTTATGACGGTTTGTTCCATCTCAAGGTCACCTAGTCCACCTCGACCTCCTCGTTACTGTCTCTCCGCCGGAGCAATGATTCCCAGGACGACGAGTCCTTCTGTCTCTATATAGTGGAAGAGGAACTGGGATAGGTATGCCATACCATACGTCGTTCTCATAGTGTCTGTCTGGGTCTCTCTACTGACCAACTTAGGGTCAAGAGACACACTTAAGGAATGAATAAAGAGTTGTCTTCGTCCCGAGTCACGGAGAGTTCAAGACGAAGACAGGACTAGTCCTCGTGTAGTCTCCCCTGAACGTCTAAAGTTTAACTAAAGCAACGGAAGGAATCTGTTGTAGGGGAGACCGAGAGTGACTTTACTTTGAGGTTCAGACCAGTGTTTGAACTCTTGAGTAACTTTCCTAATCATGGATATGTGAGGTCATGTACAGTGGGTAGTAGAGGTAGTTCTTACTGTGTTTCGGTCAGAGTGTAAGACATTTAATCAAGTTGAAAGATTCTTATACATCTCTATCGTAGGATACTTTTTGTGACGTAGAAAAAGATTTCGTACCTACGGTCACACCTCGAGAAAAAATTTTTCCGGTAAAGGACGTGACGTCTATTTTGAAATAGACACTTCCTTACTGTTTGTTATGAGATCTCCTGAGAGAGTGAGAATCGGGACATCTCGAGACACCAAAAGTTCAAATAGATCTTATGCGTGAACGAAGATGTCCCGACTATTTTGTGAACGTTCCTCGGTTTAAGTTAAGGGACCAATTTTAGTTTACCGGTGACTCCAAGAGTCATATTGTCATGAATCCATTTGGACGGCTCTTATGATTAGTAGCGAAATGTAAAATTAGCTCAATGTTGATGAATGGAGGACTTTTGTGACGGAGTAAATTCTTAATTAGGTTTTTCTGTGTGATTTTAAGTCTGTGGAACAGGAAAATCGTAGGTATACTTTTATAGTTCCTTCTAGCGACATTCAAACTTCGACTGGTGATCTCCCTTCATTACTCCTTGAGACAGATACTATAATATCTTTATTATTGGGTCCTGTTCTGAAAGGTCTCAAAGAACCTGACGTTCTAGTTTGGTCAGTTAGAATTTCCTTTAGTTGGGATTTATAAGTAACCTTCCTGAGTACGACTTCCACTTCAACGTTATAAAACGGGTGAACTACACTTCTCAGGTAAGTAACCTTTTCTGGGACTACAACCGTTTCTGACTTCCGTCCTACTCTACCAATCTATCGTAGTGCCTGAGTCACCTGTACTTAGACTCGTTTGAGGCCCTCTATTACCTCCTGTCTCCTCTTTCTATACAACGTCAGGTACCCCAGCTTTTCTCAGTCTGTGTTAAACCACTGACTTGTTGTTTTTGTTGTTGGGTCCTGTCCAGTCCGATACTTCTCGAGAGTACTTGAACCAACAACAAGTCAGTGAGTCAGCACAGACTGAGAGATGTTGGGGTGCCTGACGTCGTGCGGTCCGAAGGGACAGGAAGTGGTAGAGGTTCTCGAACGAGTTTGAGTACAGGTATCTCAGACACTACGGTAGGTTGGTTGAGTAGGAGACAACAGGGGAAGAAGAGGGTGGAAGTTAGAAGGGGTCGTAGTCCCAAAAAGGATTACTCAGTCGAGAAGTGTTGTCCGGTTTCATACCGTCGAAGTCGAAGTCGTAGTCAGGAAAGTTACTTGTGAGTCCTGACTAGAGGAAATCCTACCTGACCAACCTAGAGGAGCGTCAGGTTCCGTAAGAGTTCTCAAAAAGGTTATGGTCAAGTTTTCGTAGTTAAGAAGCCGCGAGTCAGAAGAAACGCCAGGTTGAGAGTGTAGGTATGTACTGGTGACCTTTTTGGTATCAGAACTGATCTACCTGGAAACGACTGTTTCATTACAGAAACGAAAAATACAAATGCGACAGATCCAACCAGTAATTGAAAGGAAGGTTCCTCATTCGCAGAAAATTAATGTACCGACGTCAGTGGTAGACGTCACTAAAACCTTGAGTTCTTTTATTTCAGACAGTGACAAAGGTGACAAAGGAATAGATAAACGGTACTTCACTACCCTGGTCTACGGTACTAGAGTCAAAAGACTTACGACTCAAAATTCGGTCGAAAAAGTGAGAGGAAAGTGGAAGTAGTCCTCCGAGAAATTAAGAAGAAGTGAAAGACGGTGTTCCCACCACAGTAGACGTATAGACTCCAATAACTATAAAGAGGGTCGTTAGAACTAAGGTCGCACACGAAGTAGGTCGGACCGTAAAGCGTTCTACATGAGACGTATCTTCCATTTATTCATCCCACTGTTATATGTCAGAACTGTATGAGGAACTGTATGAGGACCAAGGAAAACCTTGGTCGGACAACTAGGTACAGGTCAAGATTAGCAACGACGAACTGGACGTATGCTCAAAGAGTCCTCCGTCCACTCTACCAGACCATAAGGGTAGCGAAATTCTTAAAAGGTATCAAACAACACTAGGTGTATCAGTTTCCGAAATCGCATCAGTTACTTCGTCTTCATCTACAAAAAAGACCTTGACAGAACGAAAAAGATACTAGGTTACCTACAACCGTTAAACTAGAGACCAAGGAGACGGAAAAGATTTAGGTCGAACTTGTAGCCCTTCAGGAGTCGAGTGTATTATAATTTCGAATCGAACTTCTTAAAACTCGTAATGAAACAATCGTACACTTTACTCACGTTGACACACCATCAAACTTGTAAGAAACCGTAACGGAAAGAAACCCTAACCTTACTTTTGTAGAAAAGGTCAGGACACCGGTGACGACTCAAAAAGTTTAAACAACCGTATAACTCACTTCGTGAATTTGTCGTAGTAGAAAATCCTAAACTTTATCGAGTCGACCTTAAGGTAGTGGAGGTGATCGAAACAAGTATCACTACGAAGGATTCCAGGTGAATTGAAACGTGAGGTCTTACAGACCGAGATCCACTCACTAGTGTGTCAACACGAATAGACCCAGTAATTCTAGAAAAAACATATCAATAAGACACATAAGAACGATGGAGAAGAATTATATAAGACGAAGACAATCCAGGTGTGACAAAGACAGGAAATAACATGGGTAGAAACGTACTTTACGAGGGAACCATAGAGATTAAAAGAACTTCGTTAGAGATCAGAAAGAGTAAGATAACAAAAGGAGATAAAGAAACGTAACTTGAACCTGACGGGTCATTTACATTGACAGTTCCGCGACGGAAATTCTTTCGTTACAAGATATTGAGAAGTTAATTATTCCTTTGTGTCTGGTTAAATTAGAAAGGTAAAGACCGACGTTGTCATCGAAACCGTAGGGTCACCATGTCTATTCACATGTCACCTTGTCTATTCTCGACAAACGGTATTAATTTTAGTTGTTCTTTTTTTCCGGTTCCAACTTTAAATAGAACTAAAGTGTTTAATGTTTCAAGTTTATTTACTAAAAGAATGAAGAGTATCATTGTCATTCCTCATAAAAAAAGACTTTGTTTGATTTTTACGTACAAAACTCCAACCGACGAAAGTCAAAAAAACAAAAGGAAAAACAAGGAAACGGTGAGGATTAAGTCATTGTACGGTAGTGAGTGTGGACAAGAAGGTTTTGATGAAGTGTACGAAAACACAAATTTTTTACGTCCCAGGGGTGAGGAACTGACACACGACGAGTACCACTAAAACAAAGTTTCTCATACTATGTCCTATGGTCTGTCACCTCTTTGTGCCGGTTACCGTGGGTCCGGTCACTCGTCTGTCACCTCTTTGTGCCGGATACCGTGGACCCGGTCCACTGGTCTGGTTGTACTCGTCAGTAGTCTATACAACTATGTCCGTGGGACCTGTACTATACTACCTGTGTTGAAAAATAGAGATACAAGAAGGAAGGCCATTGGGTATTAGGGTCACATTGGTACTTCTTTTGTAGTCTGTTTAGAATTGGCTCCCTATAATAGGTTTTATAGACCGGTAATACAGAGTTTTGACAGTTCCAGTAGTTTCTGTGTTTTTTTTCTCGGACTCTTTTACAGTGTCGGTTCTCCTTAGGTCCCTTTGACCTCTTGATTTACATTACACCACAATGGCTACGGTAGAACCTTGTCTTTTCCCTGAAATCCACTTTTGCTTCCTTTGTTATTTTGTTCCTGATTCGTATAGTTCTAACCTGTTGATTAATACTGGTTGCATGGTATGGTACTACAATTTTTGTGCCCTTTGACCCAGACTCAATCTACACTTGTAAGACAACGAGTCAGTGCACGGGTTAAGAAACGTTGGGGTATCTGACATCGGAGGGTCTGAGGAGACAGGTACCCTAAAGGGTCCGTTCTTATGACCTCACCCGAGGGTAAAGGAAGCGGTCCCTAGAAGGGCTGGGTCCTGACTTGGGCGTGGAGAATACAGAGGACGTAACCGTGAGAAAGTGGTGGTCACGGTGGACCCTTCGGGTTAAAATATCTTAAAAGACATGATAAACGTATTAAAAGGACATTTAGATTTTGACAAGAATTTTTTTATGTTAGATAATATCTTTCTCCCTTGAAGGATCGTCAAGTCACCAATCTTGAGGTGTGAAAGTGACGGTTCCCCACCCGAGTTAGGGACCAGTCCCTTGAATCTATGAGGTTCGACGTCTCATGTCTTTTTTCTTTCCTTCTCTTTCTTTCTTTTCTTTTTAATTCCCTTTACGACCGTGAAGGTGGTTGCGTTCGATTTTTCCGACTGTCTTCTGACGTTACTGGAAGTACACTAATCATTTTATTGTCTCTTGTTTTTGTCGTTCTCTTAGAGATGGTGGACCGAAAGTAGGATGGTAGACCTAGAATTTATTAATGACCTCTGCCCTACCGTCAATTCCTCGTTTTCTCTCAGAAGGGAGTGTCAGGTGTTCCTTGTGTTCGAAATCTTTGTTTCGAGACCAGACCCTAAATACTCTTTGAGAGAAGAGCACCTCCATGAAAGAGAACAACAAATCAACGAGTCGACACAGACTAAGAAACGCTGAGGTACCCGATATGGGTGGTCCGAGGGGGCAGGTACCCTAAAAGGTCCGTTCTTATGATCTCCTCCAATGGTAAAGGAAGAGGTCTCATAGAAGGGTTGGGCCCCTAACTTCGTCGTAGAGGACGTAACCGTCCACCTGAGAAATGTCGAAACGGAGTAATTCTGGTTTGTTTTGTATTAGTCTCTAGGGAAAAGATGTTTTGATCTTCTATCAATTAAGTTCATGGTCCTTTTAAAGGTCGTGTAAGACTTTTGGTCAATATTGATAATGACGACTGAATTTACGAGTCAGGAGTAGGTAGTGTATGAGATGTAAAAACGGTGGAGAGCCGAAATCGAGGGAGACACAAGGGACTCGGGACGGAGTGAGGTTAGACATATTCAAACGACGGTATTGTTTCCTGGCGTCTGATTCACCGAATTTCGTGTCTTTAGATAAAAGAGTTTCAAGACCTCCGAACTACAGGCTCGAGTGCCATACCCGTCCCAACCAAAGAGGACTTCGGAGAGAGGAACCAGAACGTTTGTGGGTGGAAGGGGATACTGGAGTGTACCAGAAAGGAGACACATACAGACACCGGTCTAAGGGAGAAACACATTACTGTGGTTAATGTGACCTGATCCCGGACGGGGTCACCGGAGTAAAATCAGATTATTGGAGGCATCTCTAGGACAGACGTACATGTTAGTGTGAGAACGATATAGTCCTCGATTCTAAACTTGTGTACTTGACCAACCGTTCCCTATCTCCCTGCCTCCCACCCGTCCCTTCTAGGTTAAGACGGGGATGTGCCGGATAAAAGGGGAAAGGAAAGAGGGGTCGAATTACTTCAAAGAGGTCTAGACTTTTGGAACTTGATGAGAGTAGTTGAGTAGCAGAGGGTCCCAGGGAAGAGGTAAGGATAGGAGAACAGCAACGACAAGTCAACGAGTCAACTCAGGTTGAGAAACACTGGGGCACTTGACGTCGTGCGGTCCGGAGAGACAGGGAGTGGTAGAGGGTCTCAAACGGGTTCAAGTATAGGTAACTTAACCACTACAGTAGATCGGTAGAGTAGGAGACAGTGGGGGACGAGGGGGACGGGAGTTAGAACAGGTCGTAGTCGCAGAAAAGGCTAATCAGTCGAGAAGCGTAGTACACCGGTTTCGTAACCTCGAAGTCGAAGTCGTAGTCAGGAAGGTTACTCATAAGTCCCAACCATTCATAAGTAGAAGATAAGACGGAATATAATCACAACCAAGTCAAAGTGTCTCGTTTCAGTGACACGAAGTCACGGACACTACTTGACTCTCGTGAAACCCCCATTACCCCGATCTTTCAATCTCCCGGAGTCTATCGTGTCTCCAAATTTCCAATTAGTTTTGACACGAAACCCTTTACAATTTCGTTATATAATAACGTCACTTATACTAATAATGAATACGTTTGAGGGGGTGTACCTATAGAAAGGAAGTTTCCAGAAGAATCGTCTTATCCCTATCTACTTTCATAAACCGTACCCTCTACCCTTCTATTCGATCCACCGATGCTGTTTTCAAGGTTGTCTTTTAATAAGATTCCCACGTAGGAAACACGATTCAGCGAAATCGACACAGACTGAGAAACACTGGGGTACCCGACATCGGTCGGTCCCAGGAGAGAGGTACCCTAAGAGGTCCGTTCTTATGACCTCACCCAACGGTACGGGAGGAGGTCCCCTAGAAGGGTTGGGTCCCTGACTTGGGTATAGAGAATACAGAGGACGTAGTCACGAGAAAATGGTGATCTTAGTGGACCCTTCGGGCAAGATTCCCATAGACTACCAATTGAGGTACCGAGACCACGGGTCAACGAACCAGTTCGTGGTCAGATCTACATCGATACTTCCGTAAGTTATAAAAATCGAGAAGTTAAGTCAATTCAGCGAGTCAGCACAGACTGAGAAACGCTGGGGTACTTAGCGTCGTGTGGTCCGGAGGGACAGGTAGTGGTTGAGGACCTCAAGTGAGTCTGAGTGTAGGTAACTCAGTCACTACGGTAGGTCGGTAGAGTACGAGACAGTAGGGGAAGAGGAGGATGGGGGTTAGGGAGGGTCGTAGTCTCAGAAAAGGTTACTCAGTTAAGAAGCGTACTCCTCCGGTTTCATGACCTCAAAGTCGAAATCGTAGTAAGGAAGGTTTCTTTGGGGTTCTGACTAGAGGAAGTCTTACCTGACCAACCTAGAGGAACGTCAGGTTCCCTGAGAGTTCTCAGAAGAGGTTGTGGTGTCAAGTTTTCGTAGTCAAGAAGCCACGAGTCGGAAGAAGTGTCAGGTTGAGAGTGTAGGTATGTACTGGTGACCTTTTTAGTATCGGAACTGATCTACCTGGAATCAGTCGTTTCATTAAAGACACGAAAACTTATACGATAGATCCAACCAGTATTGAAAAGAAGGTTCCTCATTCGCAGAAAATTAAAGTACCGACGTCATGGTAGACGTCACTAAAACCTCGGGGGGTTTTATTTCAGACTGTGACAAAGGTGACAAAGGGGTAGATAAAGGGTACTTCACTACCCTGATCTACGGTACTAGAAGCAAAAGACTTACAACTCGAAATTCGGTTGAAAAAGTGAGAGGCGAAAGTGAAAGTAGTTCTCCGAAAAATCAAGGAGAAGTGAAAGACGGTATTCCTACCACAGTAGACGTATAGACTCCAATAACTATAAAGAAGGCCGTTAGAACTAGGTTCGAACACAAAGAGGGTCAGGTCGCAAAGAGTACTACATGAGACGTATCTTCAATTTATTCGTCCCACTGTTATATGTCGGAACTGCATGAGGAAAAGGATAAACCTTGGTCAGACAACAAGGCACAGGTCAAGATTGACAACGAAGGACTAGACGTATGTCTAAAGAGTTCTCCGTCGAGTCCACCAGACCATAAGGGTAGAAAAAGTCTTAAAAGGTGTCAAAGAACACTAGGTGTGTCAGTTTCCGAAACCGTATCAGTTCTTTCGTCTTTATCTGTAAAAAGACCTTGAGACCGAAAAAACTACTAGGTCGCCTACAACCGTTAAACTAGAGACCAAGGTGACGGAAAAGATTTAGGTCGAACTTGTAGTCATTCAAGTACCAAGTGTATAACGATTTCGGACCGAACCTCTTAAAACTCGTAATGAAATGATCGCACACTCTACTCACGTTAACACGTCATCAAACTCGTAAGAAACCGTAACGGAAAGAAACCTTAACCTTACTTTTGACTGGAAAAGGTCAGGACACCGGTGACGACTCAAAAGGTTTAAACGACCGTACAACTCACGTCGTGAAAGTGTCGTAGTAGAAAGTCCTAAACTTTATCGAGTTGACCTTAAGGTAGGTCGAAACAAGTATCACTACGAAAGATTCCAGGTGAACTGAAGTGTAAGGTCCTACAGACCGAGATCTACTCACTAGTGTGGTAGCACTAAGAGAATAATCCAAATATAGTCAGTTGACTCCCTGAAGGGATCACCAGTTCACCAATTCTTGAGTGGAAGGTTTACGTCCCTGTGTCCAGACTAGGGACTCGCCCCTTGATTCTAGGGTTTACGTTGATTTAAGCACGAGGTGTTGATCTCCGGGTGTACGACGTTGACCTCTTTCGGGTGTTCCTTTTCCGGTCGTGTCGGTTTTTTTTTTTTTTCTGTTTCAGGGTAACAATAAAGGAGTCTTAGTACTGGGAATAAGGAAGGATAAATTTTTTTAGACTGGATCCTACTTTTGACATTTCGTAGTAAATTGACAAAATCTCCTTGAGAGACGAGAAGACGATTTCCCGAGTGTTTAAGGTTAAAAGATGTAACTACTACGGCGATCCGGTAATCTTAGACACTTTACAAGTAGAATTACATGAATTGAGTGTCGCTACCTATTTAAACAGGTTTCAATACTTTGACACTGTCCGGTATCGGAATAGTAGTAAATAAACAGTGACTCTTTTTATTCAAACTTCTCAAGCACCGTCGGATTGTCTTTCGATAGAAGTTCTATTTACTCCAAATAATAATTGTATTTATTGTGCGGTCGTAATTTCATGTTTTCTCACTTAGTACTCCTTACCTTTTTCGTCATTTTTGACTTTTCCGTTAATACTGAGTTTGCAAGGAGAGGACCGGGACGTGAGTATGTCCAAGTGCAGAAGATGGAGGTTTACGGACTACGTGAAAAGGAAAGGTTACCGAGGCACAGAGGAGTTCGACTCGTAAAGGTTTTGACTGTAGGTCAGGGACAACGACGAAGGAGGTACCTCGAGGGTTACGGGTGCCTGGAGATGGTAAAATAGAAGTTGAGTGGTCCCGAGAGAACTGGGGATTACGTTTAGGTAAAGTTTCGAGTTGGCCGTGTCGGTTTGTTTATCTAACTTTATAATATTCACTTATAAAAAATTTTTAAAGCTGGTTAGAGACTGTGGTGAGAGTAGTATAAAGAGACAAGTTTTAGAGATTAAAGGAGTAAAGGATGGGCACTTGCACATTCACACTTTCACAATCAATAAGTCAACACATGCTGAGAAACACTGGGCTACCTGACATCGGTCGGTCTCAGGAGACAGTTACCCTAAGAGGTCCGTTCTTTTGATCTCACCCAACGGTAAGGAAAGAGGTCCCCTAGAAGGGTTGGGTTCCTAACTTGGGTCCAGAGGATATAGTGTCCGTCTAAGAAATGCTACACTTGATGGTCCCTTCGGACGGGTATGTCCTAAATTAAAGAGATTGGGGTAGGAAGGGGTAGGATAATATTGATAGGAGGTTCATAAGTTTAGTTCGCACTGAGGATTAGGGAGTACTATGGGAGGGGTAAGGCGAAGACAGGGCGAGTGAACCTTACGACCGGAGTGACAGTACGGTGAATAGGTTTTAGACGGGGGAGACGGACTGTCCGTAGACCATCTGTCTGTCTAGTCTCTATCCCTACTACCTCTACTTCTGTTTATACTTAGTGATCTGTGTTTCCCCTTCCCTTTTGACCTCAAGGGTGGGATTTGGTGACGGGTTTCTTCCTACTCAGATCTAAATCCCTTCTTCACTTTCAATGTAGAAATCAGTTTGACCAAGGGTAGTTGAAGGGAACCACCAGGTGACCGATTCTGAGGTGTGAGGGTTGCCTCCCACGGGTCCAAGTCAGGGAACAGTCTCTTGATCTGGCGTGTACGGTGTTGCTTCTGGACCACGTCGATTTATTTATTTATATTCATAAAAATTTTAAACCTTAAAATTATTTCTTTCTTCTGTTTCACTTTACAGACTTATTGTTTTACTCTCGGACCTTATTGACTTTTTGTCGTTTCTTTCGTGGAGGAGAGAGGTCTCGGTGAGGATTAATATGCCACGTCAGTAGGTAGACATCTATTTAACTCTAAATCACATATAATAAAAGTCCACACGACCGTGAATTCTACAACAACAGTTATATAATGTCTCAATAATAAGTCTCTTCCTGTAAGTTCCACATCTGTCTTGTCACTGTTTCGTGCATTTCGTTCTTTACCTTTTATTTAATAAACTTTAAGATAGAGACAGTGGATGAACAATACAAACGGATTTAAATTAATATATGAAAGACTATAGTAATTTTCTCTTTATCGGACACAACCTTGTAAAGTCTCGTTTAAGTAGATAATTATATAATTAACCTCTTCCGTTACCGTAGGGTGAGGTCGTGAGAACGGACCTTTTAGGGTACCTGTTTCCTCGGACCATCAGACGTCAGGTACCCCAACGATTCCCAGCCTGTGCTGACTCGCTGAAGTGAAGAGGAAAAGTGAAAGTACGTAACCTCTTCCTTTACCGTCGGGTTAGGTCACAAGAACGGACCTCTTAGGGTCCCTGTCCCTCCGGAGTACCCGACGACAGATACCCCAACGTGTCTCAGCCTGTGCTGACTTCACTGAATCTTCGTCGTCGTCGTCGTCGTTATATAATTATGGTTTTCGATAAATATACAAGAATCCCAAGTCTTAGGAGTCAGACTTCACCGTGAGCATTTAGTTGATATAAAGTTAATAAAATTACAATTTTTTTCTTTTCGTAATCAAGGTGCGTTAAATACTTTTCTAAAAAAGGTTTCGTCTTCTTACTAAAGGAGAAACTTACGAATAGAGGAAAACAAATGAAACTAAACCGACGGGAGAATCCTCGTCCCGTAACCTCACGCCACCAACAACGACAAGTCAACGATACAACACAGACTGGGGAACGTTGGGGTACCCGACGTCGTGCGGTCAGAAGGGACAAGAAGTGGTAGAGGACCTCAACCAAGTTTGAATTCAGATAACTCAGACACTACGGTAGGTTGTTAAAGTAGGAGACAGTGGAGGAAGAGGAGGACGGGAGTTAGGAAGGTTCGTAGTCCCAGAATAAAGGTTACTCAGTCAAGAAGTTTTTGTACCAGTTTCATGACCTCGAAGTCGAAGTCCTTATCAGGAAGGTTACTTATAAATCCCAACTAAAGTAAATCTTAACCGACCAAACTAGAGGAACGTCAGGTCCCCTGAGAGTTCTCAGAAGAGGTTGTAGTGTTAAACTTTCATAGTTAAGAAGCCACGAGTCGGATGAAATAGCAGGTTGAGAATAAAGACATATACTGATGACCTTTTTGATATCGAAACTCACCAATACTGAGAAAAGGGAGGTTTTTTCTTCGATTGAAATTCGTTGAGTGACACTTTCCAACCCTTTCCGAGTGACCTCGTCAGTACGCTTAGTTTCTTTTTTTATGTAGTAAAACTTTATAAAATATAAATTAAATTCTGGTCTTCGTTAATTGTACTAAGTAACTGTAACCAAAGAACCAAAAGGTTCTTTATAGGAGACAGAATAAAAGTTCAATACCGACGTTAATTCGACGACATTGAATTTAAGAGACGTAAAGTACAGTAAGATATTTCGTTTCTTACATTTCTCTGGTACAGTTTCCCAGAACCGTAATATCTTACATTCAGCACATCTCTGACGTAGACAGTAGGCTCGGGGAGACGGGGGTTTACTCTTGGTGAAAACTGTTGTCTCGAGACTTTATTGGTACCGTAAATAATTTTGTAAATGACTCGTGGTCATTGTAGTTCCTAAAAGAACATGAGACGAAAGTTGTAACCTTTATGTTTCTGGAGTTTGTCAAAATATTTTCTTCGGTCTTACACTCATTCATTTTGATACTATAACTATCGAGTAGTCTTCTTTTTCTACTCGTCTTTCCCACGGACACGGGACATTCACCGTCTCCTACGAGACTCCTATACATAAATAACTTACCCTGAAGGGTCCACCGAGTCACCATTTCTTGGGTGGACGGTTACGTCCTCTACGTTCTCTTAACCCAAACTAGGGATTCAGTCCTTCTAGAGTACCTCTTCCTTTACCGTTGGGTGAGGTCATAAGGACGGACCCTTTAGGGTCCCTGTCTTGTCGGACCGTCCGATGTCAGGTACCCCAGAGTTTCTCAGTCTGTGCTAAATCGTTGATTTGTTGTTGTTATCAAATAAATTACTCGTGACCACGATTGACGAGGCGATCCGTGGAAGGAATGTTTGTAGTGGAACGAGTCGGGGGTACTAGTAGAGGTAGTAACGGCAACAAGTCAGTGAGTCAGTACAGGCTGGGGAACGTTAGAGTACCTGATGTCGTGGGGTCCGAAGGGACAGGAAGTTGTAGAGGGCCTCGAGCGAGTTTGAGTACAGGTGGTTCGAGTTTGAGTACAGGTGATTCAGCCACTAAGGTAGGTTGGTAGAGCAGGAGACAGTAAGGGAAAGGGTCGTAGTCTCAGAAAAGATCACTTAGTCAAAAAGTGTAGTCCACCGGTTTCATTACTTCGAAGTCGAAGTCGTAGTCAGGAAGGTTACTTATAAGTCATACCTAAAGGAAATCCTAACTGACCAAACTAGAGAAACGACAGGTTCGCTGAGAGTTCTCAGAAGACGTTGTGGTGTCAAGTTTTCGTAGTTAGGAAACCACGAGTCTGAAGAAATACCAGGTTGCGAGTGTAAGTGTGTACTGATGACCTTTTTGGTATCGAAACTGACATGACTGGAAACAGCCGTTTCGTTACAAAGACGAAAAATAGAGTGGTACCATCTACGATACTGACGACGGTTGCGGTGTGGAATTACTCTTCCCTTACCTCCGTGTCTCCTCCCTCATCGGACGGGTCCCGACGTGTCGACTGTTCACTGTCACGGTTTCGGACCGGGTCCTCCAAACCGAGGTGGTGGAGATACGGTCGAGAAAGGAGGTTTCTCTTCTGACTAGTCTCACCTTGAGTTTCGTACTAATAAGTGTTCTGTGTACCTCCTTGCCGTTTGTTACAAGAGACATCTCTGTTCTCTTTGGTCCTTCCTTCTTACCTCTCATATGATGGGTCCTTTGTCGATCTTAGGTCGGTCCGACACGGGCTACGGTTCTTGTGTTCCAGGGTTCACGTGTGAGTCATACTTACTTGTGAGAAAGAGTGATACTCGAGGACGTTTTTAATGGACTCGGGACCTAAGAGTCGACATTTTCTCCCTAGTCTGGTGGAGTGCATATTTCGGTAATGTCCTTGTTCCCTGGAGGAAACCTTTCAACGGATACTCATAGTCCACCCACGACCTCTCTCGGTTAATCAACCCCCTCTTCGTCCTCCACGGTCACCTTTCCACCCGTCCCGACACAAATTTGTCGAGCCAGAAACTTTTGCTTCTACACGAATAGATGGAAGGCAAACCAATAAAAGAGTAATATGACGGACTTGAGTGATAAATGAAAGAATTCCAAATTGTTATTAATTATTACGAAATATCTTTTCGTCCAGTGGTTTCAGTCAGTCGTTAAGTTTCCGGAGGTCCTTCGTCCGACTATTTACCCCCCTTTTACCTTACCTCGTCCCTCCTCCCTTGATACTTTTTTGCCTTTGAGCCGCAGGACGGGTTTACACGAATTTAAGGGTTTAAAGTTTTGGTACCGTGGTTCCCCATAAGTCGGGATGTAGGTCGGGGTTTCCGGTGGCCAGACGTAGGTGGGGGGGTGGGGGTGGGGTGGGGTGGGGGCACTCGTGATAATTATAAGTTTGTGGTTTCAGAGGTCGGACCTTCACTTTCAATTTAGTAGGCTTTCCTCGGCAGAGAGGAAGGACGGAGGGAGGACGGGGGCGTAGAGAGAGGTGGGAGGAGAGGTGGGACAGAGGAAGAAGGCCAGAGTACCGGATCAGTTGTAGACGGAGACGAGGCAGAAGGGGCGGGGGAGGTACCTGGAACTCAGAAACCGGGCTTCGGAGAGACAGATAATCGAGGAAACAGTAGTAATGAATTTTTACACGTCTAAAAAGAGTAGAATTTTTTTTTTGTTTTTTGTGAAGGAACTGGAGTGTAGGGAAGGATGATGAAAGAGAAGTGTCGTCTATAAGAGTTTTCTAAGAGATAAGAGGGGTAGCGGTGAAGGAGGTCCGGTAAAGGAGGTACTAGGTGGCTTTAGGTAGAGAGTAGGACAGTGAAATCACGGTGACGAGAGGGACTCAGGTGCCCCTGGAAGAAGATGGAGTGTGTAGCCCGAACCCGACTGGACTGACGGGGTCTCGTAGACTCTGGGAGGACTAGAAGAGCTTGGTGGTGAAGGATACATGAGCCACGTAGTGTGGGACGTCCACAGGACGAGGAGTTGTGGTCAAAGTAGAACCCAAAGAAAGGACCAAAGGAAGAGGACTGTGGGGAGAGGTGGTGGGGCTCCCCACTGTGATAATCCCGAGGTAGGAAAGTGGAGAAGAGAAGAGTGACTCGTATAAGAACGACCCACTGGGATACCGAAGTGAACAGTAGATCTACGGGTGCTAAAGTTCCAGTTGTAGAAATTGGTTTTAGAGGTGGGGTTCAGATCTAGGACGAGGAATTGACGGATGACTCTATGAAATATCAGTCGTAAAGTATTGACTTCAAGGAGGTGGTGGGGAGTCTGGACAGAGGGAGACGAGGGTTGAGTCAATTGTCTGAGTTCAGTCTTTTGAGAAGACAGGTAGAGAACGGAATGTTTGTTGGTTCTTAATACAGGTCTGTAAAAGGTAGAGGAATGTCATAGGGTCTAGGTTGGTGGGTCGAAGAAGGGTCCTCGTTGAGGTACAACGATAGGTACAGATAGGTACTGGTAACGATCTTAATACCAGGTCCAGAGAATTGATCGAACGGAGAAACGGAGACTTCCACCGAAAAGTTTAAGTGATTTCTGAAGTGGAACGTCAAGACAGTACAACGGACTCATCCTTTCAAGTAGGTTCCACAAAGGGACAGATTATACAGAAAGACATTAGAACCTTTCACACCGTTTAAACCAAATAGTACATAATTGACAAAGTCCACTCAACTACTATTTTTAATGTCTTTATTCAAGAAAAATCATCATTCTTACGTATTTTTCACTAAAATTAACCTTAATTTTAAACCTTGATAAAGTAAAGAAACACTTTATGGTAACGGTTAAAAGTGGGCGGTTGAAATGTATGGGGTCAGGTGACGGACTATTAGATTAAAAGTTCTTGGAAAAAAAGTTAGGAATGTTATAAGTTTTCTAATGTTAAATATTATTTTACGTAAATAGAGTTTTACAATTTCTTTTAGGTAAAATGAGGAGTGACATGGACTTTTCCATGAGTAGACACTTGTGTCGTATGGGTCGCCGAAAGTGAAAGACTTACCGTTAATAGATCTCGTTTTTAGTCCTGGTAGAGTAATCTTTATACTCTTCCGTGTCTGACATCTGTCTTTTGTTGCCATCAACCGGGTCCCGAGTCGGTAAGGGTTGCATTGGAACCCGTTGAATAAATTACGGAGAACTGGACTAATAAGTCGATTTTGTGTCTGTATTGTAGATGGAGATTCCCTACAAAATTACTAATTTATTCTATACCGTGCACGGACCGTGTGCTGTCGGAAGTTTTCGTAATTGTGGCAGGGGTGTTAAAGGACTCCTGATGTCATTTGACTTAGAACGTAATTGAGGTACCGATACTCTATTGCGTCTCTGTATTTTGACGTTGTTATACTTCTCACTTTCACTTCCAGTGAGTCAGCACAGGTCGAGAAACTCTAGGGTACCTGACATGTCAGGTGTCTCAAGAGGTCAGGTCTTATGACCTTACCCATCGGAAAGGGAAGAGGTCCCCTAGAGGGGTTGGGTCCCTAGTTTGGGTCCAAAGGGTGTACCGTCCGCCTAAGAAATGGTCGACTCGGTGTTCTCTTCGTAGGACTTAGAAGATTAATACCACTCTTCTCACTTGAAACTGTTCGATGTGTTTATTTATATATGTATCTCTCTATCCATTGTCTCATAATGGTTTTGGTAAGGGGTTCTTTGCCACCTTAAGAGGGGTGGGTGGGTGTTGATCTACTCCTGTGTCTTTCCGATGGGATTAGAGTACCTGTTTTTTCGAGACATTTATAGTTGTGGATACGATCAGGGTGTTTCACGAAGGAATAAATATATTCAGAACAATAAATGAAATTTTAGAATTGTTAAACTAGGTTGAGTGAACAACGAGTTCTCTCAACGTGTTTCCTGGTAAGAAGCCGTTTGAGTGGGATTTGGTGTGGTAAAGAGTCCCGAGTAATTTCCCCTGGCACGAAGGGTCCATTCAGTAGTCGTATTCTGAGACTACGGTTGTACCCTCGTCCCGAGATCTCTTGGTTGGTACCTAGTTTAGTAAAAGTTCCTGTAAGATCTTTTGACCTAAAACTGAATGATGACTGGATTTTGTGTCTCAGGTTCAAGGAAAAGTTACGGTACTATGTCACTTCATAGTTGAAGGAACTAACTCCATCTTGAACCTGGTTTTGTCGGATCCAGTTTTTTCCAGTTGATCCTTGTCCTTTCTGTAGTTACCCACACTTGGTCTTTTTCGTGTTAAGTCTATCCTTTGAAGTGGATGCAAATGTGTCGTTACGTGACGTTAAAGTACGTCGAGTATAACTGTGTCCCCTTTTCCTAAAGGTTTTGTTCTACTATTGCACAACGTGTATAAGGTTTTACATATTAGTCGTTTCGACTTTACGAAATTTCCGATTCTCCCGTCTACACCCTCTGGTTAATCCTTCACTCCTAAAAACGGGGACCCGATCGAAGAGGTCCTGGACGATCTCAGAGATGAAATTTTGTGAGGGCTAACTGACCAGACACATCAGTGACTACAGATTTGATCATATATGAAAAATGATGAGGTTCGGGAATCGTAGAACCGGTAGGTTGATTAAGAGATTTTTGGATATCTTTAAGTTTATTATGTTTGTTTTTACAAGGGACTTTCATATATAATGTCTATCGTATATACAAAGTCTCTTTACTTTATACGATTATTTGTTTTATAAAAATATATAGACACATAAGTGACTCCACGAAGGATCCTCCGAGACACCATTTCTTAAGCGGACGATTACATTCTCTGGGCTCAAGTTAGGGACCCAGTCCTTCTAGGGGACCTCCTCCTTTACCGTTTGGTTAGGTCATAAGAACGGACCTCTTGGGGTACCCGTCTCCTTGGACTGTCCAATGTCAGGTACCGTAGCGTTTCTCAGCCTGTTCTGACTTCGTTGAATCGTGTGCACGTGTCGACTAAAACTGTAGAAGGCGGGTAAGAGAGAGGGAGGACCGTAGGGGTGTAGTAAATTGTTATGGGTCACGAAGGATTCGGAGAGTAAGTTTTAGAGGTAAGTAAAAACTGTTCTTATTATGATACATGTACAAGTGACTTATAATAGGTGGACGGGGGGTGGGGTACGGGGGCGTTTTAATATCATCGACCAGTAGGGGTAAAACGTGGACGATAGAAAGGGTTCGAAGATTTTTGTTCCAGTCCCTCTCTTTCCGTCTCAGTAGAGGTAAGAGAGTTTAGAAACAGGGGCGTCCCGAGTTATAAATAAGTCAATTCTCTACGATGGATGTACAAAGACTGTAATCTGAGTTTGTTCTTATTAAAAAGGATGGTTGTCCCGAGCGTAAATTGATCTTAGTTCTTCGTTTTTCAGATCAAGAGGTCTCCAAAAATCGAGTAGACCTAGTCATTGCTTTCATTCTGTTTAAGATTAGTAGGTTTCTTTTGAAAGTACCACAAACACGTTTATACCAAGGGGGGTATTTAAAACTTTACTTCAGAAGCAAATTTAACTCTACCTCCATTCATATTTATCGGTGTATTAGCCTTCGTAGAAGTAAACAGAGAAAGTTTCAGTTATAGAAAGAATGAAGACGGTGAAGAAAATTAAAAATTTTATGTCTTTGAATTCTTTTGTGTACGATCATGTCATTACGAGTTTTAAGAGGTTCGGTCCGAAGTTGTTGGTACTTGTCACTTGAAGGTCTACCAGTTCGACCAAAATCTTTTCCGCCTCCTTGGTCTCTAGTTTAATGGTTGTAGGCTACCTAGTAGTTTTTGTTGTCTCAAGGTCTTTTTGTAAATAAAGACGAAATAACTGATACGGTTTCGGAAACTGACACACCTAGTGTTCTTTGACCTTTTAGGACTTTCTCTACCCTTATGGTCTGGTGGACTGGGTGGAGAACTCTTTAGACATACGTCCAGTCCTTCGTTGTCAATCTTGACCTGTACCTTGTTGTCTGACCAAAGTTTATCCTTTTCCTCATACAGTTCCGACATATAACAGTGGGACGAAATTGAAGATACGTCTCATGTAACACTCTTTGTGACCCGACCTTCTTCGTATTCGACCTTAGTTCTAATGACCCTCTTTATAGTTATTGGAGTCTATACGTCTACTGTGGTGGGAATACCGTCTTTCACTTCTCCTTGATTTTTCGGAGAACTACTTCCACTTTCTCCTCTCACTTTTTCAACCGAATTTCGAGTTGTAAGTCTTTTGTTTCTAGTACCGTAGACCAGGGTAGTGAAGTACCGTTTATCTACCTCTTTGTTACTTTTGTCACCGACTGAAATAAAAAAACCCAAGGTTTTAGTGACGTCTACCACTGACGTCGGTACTTTAATTTTCTGCGAATGAGGAACCTTCCTTTCAATACTGGTTGGATCCGTCGTATAATTTTTCGTCTCTATAATGAAACGTTTGTTTCCAGGCAGACCAGTTCCGATACCAAAAAGGTCATCGGTACATACCTACACTCTCAACCCAGTATTTCTTCTGACTCACGACTTCTTAACTACGAAAACTTGACACCACAACCTCTTCTGAGAACTCTCAGGGAACCTGACGCTCCTCTAGGTTGGTCAGGTAGGATTTCCTCTAGTCAGGACTCACAAATAACCTTCCTGACTACAACTTCGACTTTTAGGTTATGAAACCGGTGGACTATGCTTCTCGATTGAGTAACCTTTTCTGAGGTTACGACCCTTTTTAACTTCCGCCCTCCTCTTACCCTGTTATGTCTTACTCTACCAACCTACCGTAATGGTTGAGTTACCTGTACTCAAACACATTTGAGGTCCTCGACGACTACCTGTCCCTCCGGACGGGTAGGTACCTGACGTCAGGTACCCCAGCGTTTCTTAGTCTGTACTGACTCGCTGACTTGACTTGACGTGACTTGACTTCACTTGACTTCTCTCGGTAGTCCGTGTGACTACCCTATATCTGTAGTTACAACTTTTCACTATGGTTCCTTTCCCACACAGGTTCCTTCTCTTTCTGAGACCTTGGTCGTTGAGTGTTGTCGTTGCACGTCGTTAAGGTTCCTCGAATTTGTAGTTCTTTTTACCCCCTGAGGGGACCACCAAGTCACCAATTCTTAGACGGAAGGTTACGTCCCCTGCGTCCAAGTTAAGGACCAGTCCCTTGATTCTAGGGTGTCTGGTTCCTCGTCGATTCAGGAACATGGTGTTGGTCTCTCAGTCTCGTGGCGTTACTTCTAGGACACGTGGGGTTGATTCTAGGTTGTGTCAGTTTATTTATAAAAAGTTTTTGTGGTCTCACCTCTCCAAGACCACCCACGATGGGTCTTTTGGGCCTGTCTTTACGTGTGCTGGGACACTTTTAGTTGTGTAAGTCTGGTAGTCTGATGTCTCTTTCTTACCTTTCAGGTTGTGACTTTTACAAGAGGGAACTCTTGTGTTTAGTTAAGGTTAATTGTTCATTTTTGACTTTAGATCAGTAGAAATCAAATTGAGTAAGAAGGTAACACGTCTCTTTATAATCGAGATTAATTCTGAGTTTAATGTGTTCCAAATTACGTCGAAGTTTGTAAAAGGAGAAGTGGGATGGAAGTCGTTTCCCGTAGAAGTGTTAAAAAATTCCTTGGCACTGGGGTTGATGAGGACAAGAAATGAATTAAACTTTCGTACGACCCTACTTTTCGTGACCTCCGTCATTCTCCTATTTTACCGTCAACGATTTTATTACAGTAAATCATTAGGCTAAAATAATCGAAGAGGGGTCGTACCAGGGAGTGAACGACTGAGGGAGAGAAAGGATAATTAACACGGTAGTGATAAAGTTAATGAACTCAAGGTAAAGTGTCGTAGTACGACCGGTAAGATTAGTGAGGAGTTCGGGGTCGGGTACAGGAGAGGATGCAGAAATATGGGTGGAGAAAAAAAAAGGTAGGCACAGTAAAAATAGGTTGTTTGAAGATGGGTCGGTAGTTTTCGGGTCAAGGTTATAGGTGGGGAAGGGTGTCAAAGGAGACTCCCGTCGTTTTTAGGTAATAAGGTACTACACACAGGGGTGAATGTAAAATAGGGAATTTCGATAAAAGGATATATTGTCCGTAAAAATTATCCAGTGTATATCGTTCAAGAAGATCTGGATCTAATAAAGAATACATAATAGGATATAGTCGTGGTTGGTGTCGTCGTTTGTACTTCGTTAACGAAGGATACTCATAGTACTTGACAAAAAGCAACAACATATTGGAAGGACTTTCAGTTTCAGCGAGTCAGCACAGACTGAGAAACTCTGAGGTACCTGATATGTCAGGTGCCTTAAGAGATCCGGTCTTATGACATCACCTATCGGAAAGGGAAGAAGTCCCATAGAGGGATTGGGTCCCTAGCTTGGGTCTAGAGGGTACAACGTCCACCTAAGAAATGGTCGACTCGGGGTGCCCTTCGGGTATTGGAAAGATGTCAATAGTCGAATGTACGCCAGGGACGCACGTGTACACGAGTCAACACAGTCTGAGTAATACTGGGGTACCTGAGATCGGGCGGTCCGAGGAGACAGGTACCTTGAAAGGACCGTTCTTATCACCTCACTAACGGTAAAGGAGGAGGCCCCCTAGAAGGGCTGGGTCCCTAACTCGGGAGCAGGAGACACGGAGGAAGTGACGTCCACCTACTAAATAGTGACTCGGTACCCCCTTCGAGTAGTAAAGTGTACAAAGATAGAATTAAGACGGAGAAGGTTGGTCTGTTGTTTTAGTAATTTTTGTTTAGGATAGATCCTTTTGTTTCCGTCTTGTGAGACTGTCTTTAGTGTCGTTATGGATTTTGGTTTTTATTTGTTTGACCTGGATTAATTGAATTTTCGAAGACGTGTCGTCTCCTTTGATATTTGTTTTACTTTTCTTTTAGGTGTATTACCCTCTTTTATAAACGTTTACTTTGTTGACTGTTTCCTAATTGGAGGTTTTATATGTTACTCGAATATGTCGAGATACAGTTTTTTTGTTTGTTGAGTTAGTTTTTGACCCGTCTTCTAGATTTATCAAGAGGTTCCTTCTTGTATGTCTACAGGTATTTCGTGTACTTTTCTACGAATGGTAGTGATAGTCCCTTTGTGGTTAGTTTTGATGTTACTCCTTAGTGGAGTGTGGTCAGTCTTGCCTGTAGTAGTTTTTTTGATGTTTGTTACTTACGACCGCTCTTCCACACCTCTTTTCCCTTCGGAAGATGTGACAACCATCCTTACATTTAACGACTTCAGTGATATTTTTGTCATTCCTCCGTAGAACTTCTTGATTTTTATCTTGATGGTATGCTAGGTCGTTAGGGTGAGGACCCGTATATGGGTATCTTTTGGTATTAGGTTTCCGTATGCACGTGGGGTCACAAGTGACGCCATGATGAATGTTATCGGTTCTGTACCTTCGTTGGATTTGCAGGTTGGTCTACTTACCTATTTCTACACCATATGTATATGTTACCCCATAGTGAGTCGGTATTCTTACTTTGTTACGATAAACATCGTTGTCCCCATCAGAATCCGTAATAGTATGATTTACTTTAGTCTACTTCTGTTTATAGTACGTAGTGAGTATGTACTCTAGATTACAAAAAAAATTTCTATGTCTACTTGAATAAATGTTTCGTCTTTGTCTGAATGTCTATAAATCTTGTCTGAATACCAATAGTTTCCCCTTTGTACCGTTCTCTCTCTTTAGACCTCGAACCCTAACTTTCCAGTCCCGTTCCAGTCCTACTTTCCAGTCCCGTTCCAGCCCGTACAACTCCGTGCGGACCCGTACGGGCCCGTACAGCCCTGTACAGGGCCGGCTCTCACGACGTCTGTTCGGGGTCTCTACCCGGCCGTTGGTTCGGTTGGTTAGTCCTCGACTGTGCTTCGGGAGCGGCAGGTTAGTCCTCGACTGTGCCTCGGGAGCGGCAGGTTAGTCCTCGACTGTGTCTCGGGAACCTGTGGTTAGTGGCGACTCGGGCGCAAAAGAAGGAATATACCCTCGGGGGCGGACCCGATATTTTGGGGAAGGGGTGGGGAGTGTGGAGCGTCTGAGGGAAATGGGGCGTCTGAGGGAAACGAAACGTCTGGGGGCGGAGCGAAGGAACGAATGGGCGGGGGCCCTCAAGACGGGTTCTCGCTGGCGGGTTATTTTCCGGGACTAGTTGACAGGTATCCCCACCGAGGAAGAAGGGCGCCGCAAAGAATGTCCCTACTCGTGTGTGTGTGACGATATATATGTCCCATCTATTGGTTGTTCCTGCATGATACATCGTGTCCCTTGAGACGAGCTATAAGACACTATTGGAGATACTCTTTTCTTAGACTTTTTCTTCCTTGCATGTATATTAACTTAGCGAAACGGCATGTGGACTTTGATTGTTGTGACGTTTAGTTGAGATGAGGTTACTTTAATTTTATATTTGTTGTTTCCGACAGAAGAATGGAAAATATAAAGAGTGTCTTTTCACACTTTCACAATCAGAGAGTCAGTACAGACTGAGAAACACTGGGGGTCCCTGACACCGGGTGGTCCGAGGAGACAGGTACCCTAAAGGGTCCGTTCTTATGACCTCACCCAACGGTAAGGACAGAGGTCCCCTAGAAGGGTTTGGTCCCCAAAAAAATGGACCCAGACGGACCGAAATTTATGTCTGTGAATTGGTTACAGACGATTGACTTACCATATGTAGTTGAGATGGTAGAACGGAAGGATCGTCTGAGTTTTCAATCGTTATAGAAAGAAAAGTGAACGAACGCTCGTTGTTTCATTGGGTGACTCGAGTCGAGTCTCCTCTCCCGTCGTTCTAGTGATGTCGGAAATAGGGGTGATACTGGGTTCGGTGACTGGTTTGTGTCAGTTCGAGAAATTATGTCAATTCAAGATGTAGTCGGTCTTTTGTCGTTCCAATCGTTGTGTCAATTTCGTGCAGTCCCGACCATTCATGTAATCGTTGTTACGGGTGACTATTTTTAGATATTATAAACAAGAGGTATTGTTCCACTTATGCACTATAAACCCAAATTTTTAATAACTTTTTATGAAGGCCTCGGTATGTTACGTTTAAACCTTGTCCTAATTACTAAATTCAGGACCCGTACCCAGTGTTCAAAACTTTTTACTTCGTAGACATTTGACAGCAGTAGAGAAACCGAATTTTCGACCAGGTTCGACTCTATCACTTAACCCGTTTTTAGGTGGGTTCATTTAATATTTCTTTTTATTTATTTATTCAGGACATGTACAAAGTTTTAGGGACTAGTGAGGTTCGGAGTTGAGGAAGATGTTTCTTCTTTTTACACCCTGATTTGATCCGTATTACCTCGTGTCCGTCCTTCCCTACACCAGGGTCTACCAATTCACTTGTTTGAAAGTCATTTTCCTTCGGCCTGAAGGAAGTGACTGGTGGTCTACGTCGACCAGAGAACGAACCAGATTACAGTATGTTGACATTTCCGATGAACCCTCCTAAAACTTCTCAATCAGAATAATTGTCCTTTATGAAGAAGGGACAAGGAACAAGGGTATTTCTCTCTAAAAAGGGATTTGTTTCGACCGGACGGAAGGTGGGGAAGTTGATTGAGGAGGGAAGAGAAATAAGGAGAGTACTTTAAACTCGATGTGAATCTTTCGTCCGATTATTTCGGTTGGATCTTGGAGAGGGGGTGTTGGGGGTGGAGGAATGGGTGGAAGAAAGGGAGGGAAGAGTGAAGGGAGGAGGGGTGACCGATATTGACTTATCCGGTTGGGAAGGGAGAGAGTATGTTCCGATACAGAGGTTACAGGAACTAGACGTTGTTTCCACTACGAAATAAGAGGTAATAGACTACTAAGATTACTACGGATGAAGGATAAACGAGTCTCGAGTCCGACCCCTCTTCGCTAGAGAAATACCCTAGAGGGGCCCCTTGAGTGGTTAAATATCTGGGTGGTTCCTTATAGGTACTCTACATGTAATTGAGACTTCCGTTTATTTAACCAAGGTGACTTATTTGAGGGAGTAAGTCTCAAGATTCACTAAACCGTTCGACCCAAATCTTTTAAGTGAACGGAATCCCAAGGGTTCACTTTTGTAATTAACTAATTTCAGGTAGAAAGTAAACGGTCCAGATTTTTAATGTTTACAAAAGGAAAATATGAATTACAAATTTTAGACCTAAAGAAAAATAGATGAGTAAAGTTCCAAAAAATCCCCTTTTTTTTGGACATGGTAGGGTTCAATGTTGTAAACGTAGGTTGTCTCGATTAACACGGGAATGTTACGAAAATCCTTTGTGAAATTATGGTCTAGAACATTAATTTTTGTTAACTCTTTACCTTATGAAGGACGGTATAGTCATTTGTTCCTACAGTGTCGGTAGTCGCTAACGTGGTGGGGTCCCTACAACTTGACCATTCGGGACTCCCCTGAGTTCTTCCTTTCTTATGGACGGGAGATCGTTGGTAGTCTGACGTCGTTGAGGGATTCCACTCGGGACTCCTTTGAGTCCGACACTTTGTGGCCTGTGACCGGGGTCTCTCGACTCCACGTTTAGATTCCTTATTATTAGTCACTCGAGTCTGAGAACGTAGAAGGGTATGTGTCTTTTTGTGACTTAAGGAATTGAACCCTATGGACGAAAAGGAAATTAATTGTTAGCAGAAAACTGTAAGTCCGATGGACAAGAAACAAGGTTTTGAAGGTATATTGGACCGAGGAGGGAAGTAAAGGAACCCCGTCAAGAGAGTCCCAGTGAACTCTACGACGGAGGACTCAAACTTCAGGATTTTTAAGGGTGGTTTATTTTGTTTTGAGAGTTGAAAATCCAACACTTATGAAAAAAATTCAACTGTGTTACAAAAGGTGGTGGTATAAGTCACTTAACACGACGGTTATAATGTGGTAATTAAAAATGTCGGAGAGCGCTTCAAAGTATTCCACTCCTTTTGAGGTAGTGGGAATACATGGTTACTTTCTTGACTCCAATTTGTGGGTATCTCTTCAGGCTGTCGGTCGTGGTACCACTTACCTTACTCTCACGTCGGGAGGAACTGACTGTTAGGAACAGTGACACTTCCTCCTTTGTCTTGTTCTAGACAGAACTTTCGTCCTGAGGTAGAACCCGGTTTGACACGTGAAACTCGACATACGGGTCATAGATACCTTTGGTGTGTGGTTTACCTTTTGGTCCGGGGTTTTCCTTCTCGGGGTCCCGAGAGGTAGTGGATTTTATGGGATTAATAGACACATTGGTTTATCTTAGTATGTAAGATAATACGAATAACCCCATACTGGTGCCGGGATAACTATTAACAGGTGACAATTGATGGATCCGAATTCCGTATACTTAGTGTCCAATTGAAACTAACATATAAAGAAAAAGGAAACAAGTCTGATCAAAGTCCCTCAAACCCCTCCACCCAAACCCGTGCATGCGCATCCCATATATTCTAAAAGTGTTTTGGACCGGCCCCAGGTTCCGACTCTCCTCTGAGACGGAACCCGGGCGGCCACATTATTTGACGTAAGGTGATAGACGTAACAGGAAGACTCACTCAAACAAAGGGCTTTGTGCACTGATGTTGGTCTCGTCCGAAGGACGATCCCTTGTTGTCTTAGTTTTTCGGGTCAAAGGGTATCCTAACTACCATGTAACGAGGTCTTAAGGTATCACTCAAAGACAACACACATCGGAATTCTTCGATTTTCCCTTTTTTTTTTTTTTTTACATAAGTTCGTGTCGTTTCATCACCGGTCCTGTTTTAATAGAATGATTATTGAAATGACACAGTAAAACTAGATAGCGAGAATGTAGGTTTTTCTTTTCGTTGATGTTTTTACATCCGTCAAAAATATGACTAATAAGTTAGAGAATCGTAGGAAGATAAGTTAATCTTCAAAATAGTGTGACAATGTTGATAAAATACGTCCTTTATTAATGAACTAAAAGTGATGTTTTCTTCGGTCATTATATTTAAGATCACGTATACGTGTATATCGTTCGCATTTCTCTAGACAGTCCTTTTTACTGGTCCTTTACAGGATGACTGACCTGAACACCTTCTACTATATAAGTCCCCTCCGTGACTTCCTCCTTTGTCTTGTCCGAGATAGAATTTTCGTCCTGAGGTAGAACCCGGCCTGACACCTGAAACTCGTTATACGGGTCATAGATACCTTTGCTGTATGGTTGGCCTTTTGGTCCGGGGACCTTCCTTCTCGGGGTCCCGAGAGGTAACGATTTTCTTATGGGATTAATAGACACATTGACTTATCTTAGTATGTAAGATAATACGAATGACCCCATACTGGTGTCCGGATAACTATTAACAGGCGACAATTGATGGATCCGAATTCCGTATACTTAGGGCCCAATTGAAACTAACATAGAAAGAAAAAGGAAACAAGTCTGATCAAAGTCCCTTAAACCTCTCCACCCAAACCCGTCATGTGAATCCCATACAGTCCAAAAGTGTTTTGGACCAGCCCCAGGAACCGACTCTCCTCTGAGACGGAACCCGGGAGGCCACATTATTAGACGTGAGGTGATAGACGTGACAGGAAGACTCACTCGAACAAAGGACCCTGCGTACCGATGTTGTCGTGACCACCATTTCTTAGACGGACGGTTACGTCCGTTACATTCTCTACACCCAGGCTAGGGACCCAGTCCTTCTAGGGGACCCCATCCCGTACCGTTGGGTGAATTCATAAAAACGGACCTCTTAGGGTACCTCTCTCTCTTCGGACCGTCCGATGTCAGGTACCGTGAATCGTACGTGTGGCCCCAAAATTTTCTTTTTTTTTATTTTTTCTGAAGTTTGAAAAAAGAGGTAAGTATCAGAGACGTAAAGAATAGGCATCCTTGTTTTTGTTCCGAAAACCAAAACGGGAGTGTCATAAAAGTGATCTAAAAATAGTAGTGTCCGGGGGTAGAGAAGGATTACTATCTTTTATACATGACTTCCCAAATGACAAACGGTCGGAGACTAGAATCCGAAGGGACCACCGAGTCTGTCACTTCTTAGGTGGACGGCACACTCTCTGGACCCAAGTTAGGGACCCAGTCCTTCTAGGGGACCTCCCTCCCGTACCGTTGGGTGGGGTCATAAGAACGGACCTCTTAAGGGTACCTGTCTCCAAGGACCGTCCGATGTCAGGTACCCCAACGTTTCTCAGTCTGTGCTGATTTGATGATTCGTGTCGTGTCGGGGCTAGATCAAAGTTCGGGGAAGATTCCTGTCTTGTAGTTCCGAAATACGTCAAATGATCGAACGAGTTCCGACGTCCGGACCTAAAACTAGGATCAAAAGACTGGAGGTCGATGTCGTAGGACTGGGGAGGGTGTTCCAAGGTGACAATGACCTCCGTCGTCGTGCCCATAGTCCAAAAGGCCAACGAAAGGACTTGTTTCTGCAAAGGGTTGAGAAGGGGTGGTAGTTTTGAGAGGACTGGACAGAGAGTAACTAGGATTACAACGGTCCAATTGGATCAATACGATCGGATACCGATGGACATTGTCCCGACATGGATCGTGCCACGGAAGACGTATGATCGACTATTTGTAAAGTAGACCGACTGTTCGTTAATGTAGAATTGTATAACCGAAAGATTATTTACGGAAGTTTTCAGAAGGAGATCTATATAGGTCTCTTTTGATATTAGACTTTCCTATGTACGTGGGGTCACAAGTGACGTCGTGATAATTGTCTTCGGTCCTGTACCTTCGTCGGATTTACAGATAGTTGTTTCCTTACCTATTTCTTCCACATCATGTGTATATGCTACCTTATAATGAGTCGGTATTTTTTCTTGTTTCTTTTCGGTACACGTCACTGTACCTTCCTGAATCTCCAATAATATGACTCTCTTCAATTCGGTCTGTTCCTTTCCATGTATAGTGTAACGAGTGTGCACCTTAGATTTTTTTACCATGTTTATTTGAATAAATGTTTTGTCTTCATCTGAGTGTCTGTATCTTTTATTTGTATACTAATGGTTACCCCTTCTCCCCTCTCCCTATTTAACCCTTTAACCCCAACTATATATTTGTATTCTTCCGACTCGTGGTTTCTTGACTACGAAAGTTTGGCACCACGACCTCTTCTGAGAACTCTCAGGGAACCTGTCATTCCTCTATTTTGGTCAGTTAGGATTTCCTTTAGTTGAGACTTATAAGTGACCTTCCTGAATACGACTTCTACTTCGAGGTTGAGAAATCGGTGAACTACGTTTCTCGATTGAGTGACCTTTTCTGAGACTACGACCCTTTCTAACTCCCGTCCTCCTCTTCTCCCACTGTCTCTTACTCTACCAACCTACCGTAGTGGTTGAGTTACCTGTACTCAAACTCGTTTGTTCTCAGATAAAAAAATAACCTTCCGGTTAATTCTCCTACGCAAAATGATCTCCTAAATCTAGATAACGACGACGACGATTCAGTGAACTCAGCACAGGTTGAGACACGCTGGGGTATCTGTCGTCGGGTGGTCCGTGAGGGCAGGGACCCTGAGACGTCCGTTATTATGACCTCACCCAACGGTAAAGGAAGAGGTTACGTACTTTTACTTTTCACTTTCACTTCAGCATAGGTTGAGAATCGCTGGGGTACCTGACATCGGATGGTCCGAGGAGGCAGGTACCCTAAGTGGTCTGTTTTTATGACCTCACCCAACAGTAATGGAAGAGGTAATCTAGACAATCTTGAGTTAAAATTTATAAAGATCCCTGAAAGAACACCGGGTCACCAATCCTTAGGTGGACGGTTAAGTCCCCTGTGCCAAGCTAGGGAGTAGATTCTATGGTGTACGGAGTCCCGTTGATTCGGGAACTCGGTGTTGATGACTCAGGTACGCGACGTCAACGACTTCGGGTGTGTGGATCTCGGGTACGAGACGTTGTTCTCTTCGGTGGTGTCACTCTTCGGGTACGTGGTGTTGATCTCCCATCGGGGACGAGTGGGGTTGGCCTCTTTTAGAGGCGAGTCGTTACTTCTCGGGTACACGGCGTTCTTTCTGGGTCGTGTCGGGGGAGGTTTTTTATCGAAGACATAATTTTTTTTTTTTTTACTTGTAGAAAATTTTTACAAATGTACGTCGTTCAGATATCGGTGGATATTTAAGTAATATATAGTATAAGTAAATATCCTTGATTAAAAAATAAAACGTGTTTAAACGGAAATGTACCATTTTGGTCGATGTTATGATTAGGAAGAAAGTCAATCAAGTCGTTCTTTTTTTGAGGGTATGTAAGAATTTGTTACTATTACTTATTAGATGATGTTCTTTAGGAATATTTTAACTTCCAGCCAAGTTTCATTGATGAATTTCCAGTTCAATCGGAATATGTTAAGACAAAGTTTCTCCTTTGCCGTTTGACGGTATAGTACACCATGTCGATTTTCTTGTAAAGACAAACAAGTCGTGATATTAAATAAAAGATGAGTCATTTGATACTCTAAAGACGAGATTTATGTAAAATTATTTACTTTTTTTTTTTTATTTGTACGACTTGGTTTCGTCCTCCATACTAAAAATACCTGATTTTTCCGTTCACAAGTAATCTTAAGTCTTTTGTATTTTAGACAAAAATAAAAAGAAATAGGTTTACACTCTCCCTCAAGGGGTTAATTCTGGTGACTTCTCCGGTGTCGTGTTCCAAGATTAAAAAGGTAGACTGATAGGTTCTCCGAGTTAGATGATCAGGACACCTATTAAGGACCTATGGGTTTACCAGTATTAGTGATGTCAACTCTCTTGAAAAAGACCAGTTTTACTATTGTGGTGGGTCTCTTCGACTTGTAAGTTTACACTTTGACGAAGGAAATCACAGTCAGAATTGAGAAGAATAACCGTTCTAAGGGAAATAAAGGGTATTTCGTTGGTGTTAGGGTTCATAATTGATAGTACCGTTTATGTGACGAGAGTTTGATGTCGAAGAAAAGGATCATTCTGAACCGAAACCTTCCACTTTTTTATTTTTTCGTAGAGAGTCTTGTCTTCAGTCAAGTGTCTAGGACTCCCAGGAAACGGTAAAGGACGTTGTCGGTGAAGGAGAGGTCTAGAAACCCCCGTAGAGTCTTCCCCACCCCCCTCAACTACCAGACAATTTAGGTGGGGTTAAGAGTCCTCCAACATTCCAACGAGGAACCTCTGGGGACATGGAAGTGTTTCCGGGGAGACTCAAAACAGAAGTATCGGACATTCTCGTTCCAATTTTGTTCGGGTGGAACCTGTAGGGACCGTCAGGTCACCAATCCTTAGGTGGAAGGTCACGACCCCTACGTCCAAGTTAGGGACCAGACCCTTGATTCTAGGGTGTACGGAACCTCGTGTCGGTTTTTTTTTTTTTCGTTTTTGTACGGGTGTAGATTTACACCCACGTACGTCTGTATTTACGGGGAGGGTCCCCGTCACCTCTCCCTCTGTATCTGAGGTCACAACAGAGGAGGGTAGATTTAGTGGTTTCTGTTCTGGTCATCATTTCCTATTAAGAATTTACCTCGTAAATTAATTGGTTTCCTGTGTGAAGATGTAGTATCAAAAGACATTCACGAGACACTGGGAGTTTGAAACCCTCGGAGTCTGAAGAGACTCCGATTATTCTCGAATCTTTCAAGGAAGTTATATTGAAAGTATCTACTAGAGATTTCAAGAAGAATGTTTATTTTATAAACTGGTAAACGGAACATACAGATTAGGAGTAGTACCAGTTTGAGTGACTTCAACAGGACAATATGAAGGAGCCTTTCAGTTACCTTCAGAGATAAAACCTTCTCTAAGTGTTTGAATTTCGAGTTGAACCCGGCGGACACCTTTAGTTTATTGAACTTTTCTAGTAGTTAAGTGATAATTGGTTACTTTGAAAAGAACGATAGAGGAGTCCTTTACTTATTTTTAGTTGTAGAAAGACAGTTTATTTATTCTGTCACTCAATTTTCTCTTGTTGGGTTTCCAGTCCTCAATAAATGAGTTTCTTGTGAATTTACCATCTGTGATGATAAACGGACTTTTGTTGTCTTCTTTACACCCTATAGACCTCTGGACCCCGTAACTTCCCTGTCCCATATTATAAGTTTTAACCGTAAAATAACATTCTATGTAAGAAGTATCACAAAACAACCGGATAACACGTCGGTTCCAGACTGAGAAGTGTTGACTTCTGAAGACGAGTCCTGAAGCGATCACTAGGTCATCAATTCTGAGGAACGAAGGTTACGTTCCCCGTGATGAAGTTAGGGACCAACCCTTTGATTCTAGGGTGTACGGTGTGGTACACCGGTTTTTCCAAAAAGTAATAATAATAATAATAAAATTTTTTCCTGAGGACGAAGTGTTTTGTCTTGAAATATAATACGTGAGTTGAAAGGTATCTGTCGACCATACATCGAGTCAAGAGTGACTCGGGAAGTCTCATGTGTCTCGTTCTCGAAGAGAAACTGATGTTACATTTATTTCTATTCTCAGTCGGAATGTTATTGACACAGAGACAGACCTATTAAGTGAGAGTTTCCCATTTGAAAATCCGGGTTTCCCCTACTTTCAGTTTGGGCTCGAGGCTAGAGGACGACCGCACACCCGTCCTAGCCACGGGTAAGACTATTTTGGTGGTAAGTAGGCATCACTTTACTCCGATTACCTTTATTAGGTCCCTCCAAAAAAATTTCAAGTGATCTGTCTATCGACCACTCTTCAACACCATATTGTGTCCCTCGGGTCGATCCATGAGACACTACTAGATCCGTCCACCCTATCCCCCTTCCCTCCCTCCGAATACTCCCTCCCTTATATGCATATTAATGTTGTTTCCAGGCAGAGTAGTTGCGATACCAAAAGGGTCACCAGTACATACCTACACTCTTAACCTGACACTTCTTTCGACTCACGGTTTCTTAACTACGAAAACTTGACACCACAACCTCTTCTGAGAACTCTCAGGGAACCTGACGTTCCTCTAGGTTGGTCAGGTAGGATTTCCTCTGGTCAGGACCCACAAGTAACCTTCCTGACTACGACTCCGACTTTGAGGTCATGAAACCGGTGGAGTACGTTTCTCAACTGAGTAACCTCTTCTGGGACTACGACCCTTCCTAACCCCCGTTCTCCTCTTTCCCTGCTGGCTCCTACTCTACCGACCTACCGTAGTGACTGAGCTACGTGTACCCAAACCCACCTGAGACCCTCAACCACTACCTGTCCCTCTGGACCACACGACGCTAAATACCCCAACGTTTCTCAGTCTGTACTGTCTCGCTGACTTGACTTGACTTGTCGACTAAACGGAACAACATACCGTCTCTAGTTGTGTGTGACATTTTGTACATGACTGTTAAGATGTGCGTCCCGTCGTTTCCACTGTGTCTGCACTTCCTGTCTGAAAACCTGAGTCACCCTCTTCCTCTCCCACCCTACTAAACTCTCTTAACGTGACTTTGTATACGTGATGGTATCCACTTTATCTATCGGTCACGCTCAAACTACACACTACGTTCCGTGGGTTTCGGTCACGAGACACTGTCGGACCTCCCTACCTCACCCCTCCCTCCACACTCCACGCCCAGTTCTATCTCCCCTGTGTACATATGGATGCCGGCTAAGTATGACTATATTTCGTTTTTGGTAGTGCGATAATATTTCATTAATGGGAGGTTAAGTTTATTTAAAAATTTTCTTTAAAAATTACACTTTAGTTTTATTTATTTATTTTCAAGTCAGATAAGTTGTATATCCGACCACAAATAGGACTCTGGTATGAGAGGGATGTAAATCGATAATTTAATCTCTAGGAGAGAAACGTTTTACTATCCCTCTTGTCTCTCGATTATTATAATAAACTTCCCCCTTTTTATGAACCGATATGATAACTAGAGAGGTAGGGGGTCTAAAAAAAGAATTAAAACGACGAGACCGTGTTTTGGACTTACGGATTTTTCATGAGAGGGTATCTTCATAGTCACATCACTAGGGACCCACTTCTAATTAGCGTTAAATGGTCCTCAATTTGCAATCTGAGCCTCTTCCGTTACCGTTGGGTGAGGTCATGAGAACGGACCTTTTAGGGCACCTGACTCCTCGGACCATCCAACGTCAGGTACCCCAGCGATTCTCAGCCCGTGTTGACTCGTTGAAGTGAAAGTGAAAAGTGAAAGTATGTAACCTCCTCCTTTACCGTTGGGTGAGGTCATAAGAACGGACCTCTTAGGGTCCCTGCCCCCTCGGACTACCCGACGGTAGATACCCCAGCGTGTCTCAGCCTGTGTTGACTTCACTGAATCGTCGTCGTCGTCGTTTGCAATCTGATGGAACTTCATCGTTTCTTGTACTGTCAGAGGTGCATGTTTTACTGATTTTGTGTTGAGCACAGGACTTTCAACTTAAACTTGAATTTATAGACCTTCAAGGAGGTAATTAACCTAAACTTTTAATTATACTTATGTTATTTATTAAGATCACTATACCACCTACGTGTTTCCTATTTCGATTAGTGTTTTAAGTGTCTCATAATTTCAACTTGTAGTTCTCGATTCTGTAGTTACTGTAGGTTTCTTTTATACTTCGAAGATATCGGTGGTCTTCCTGTTTGTCTGTCCTTAATTAAACTGATCTAGGGTATGAACAGAATTTAGTTGTTGGAAGATGAGTGTAAACGACAGAACTAATTTATAGTACTGCGTTTTATAGGTGTGCCATTCTTAAGTTCGACCATCTGTAGTGGGTCTGTGAACATTTTTATCAATTATGTACGTTTGGGTAATACAAAATCCATTGTCCTCCTTTTTACGTCGTGTTAAAAGAATAGAGAACAATTCCGTGACAGTAAATTCGTCTTTAGACCTCAGAAGTATTACCTTAAACCAAATGTTCTACTTTTGTACCGTTCTTTACAGTCCGTCGGCACTTTCGTACGTACAAAGACTTTTGACGTTTAGAGTTCATCCTTTTCGTCTTTCCTGTACGAACTAGGTAGAACGACTCGTGTTCTCGACGTCAAATTTAACAGATTACAGTGTTTAACGCAATTAAAAACTTCACTACACCGACTGATGATCATCATAGTTTGTATATAAGTCTTAACGAAAATCCGGATATAAATATTGCAATTTTCCCGAAGGGTCCCCCGCGTCACCATTTCTTAGGAGGACGGATACGTCCTCTGTGTTCTCTACTCCCAAGTCAAGGAATCAACCCTTCTAGGGGACCTCATCCTTTACTGTCGGGTGAGGTCATAAGAACGGTCTTTTTGAGGTACCTGTCACCCTATGTCAGGTCCTCCAGTGTTTGTCGACCTGTCCTAACTCGTGTGTGTGTGTATTAAAAATTTTCAGTTGTCCGTTTGAACTACTTAAAGACAATTTTAGATAGGAGTACAATATACGTTGTCTGTTCCATTTATAAACAAATGTTGCAAACAACTTATTTGGTAGGTAAATTCAAATTCATTTTATTTGTTTTTCCTTTATACATAACTTTATAGAAAACTTCTAATTTCAGTCAGAATTTGACATTTATTCTATGGTTTTCACAGGATCTTTTTTTAAAAAATGTAATACATGGGGTTTGTCATGGACCAGGGGAGTGAGAGGTGACAACGAAACCAATACAATACGAGGTTTATCTACCGTCAAGTCCTGTCCCCCTACCACCGTTAAATAGATGGACAGAGGTGAATCCGTAGCGTAAGGGAGGAGTTGATAAAATGTACCTCAGGAAGAGAGAAAGTGACTCAGTCGGGAAGGACGGACTTTTGGGTCGAATGGGAAGTGGGAGGTAATTTTGTTTTGTTTGTGGACTGAGTGTCAATGGAGGGAGATTGAGACACGTGGGTGCCGTGACTACGTGAGTAGTCCTGGGTCGTGATGTTTGGTTGTAGTCTACTGGTTATCTAGTGAAGAGATCCTGTCCTAGTCTCTAGTAGACCCTATTGTGTCTTAAGTTTATAATAAGTAGTAGATAAAAAGCTTTTTCATGTCCGTCATTAAGGTAGTAAGTTTTGTATTTTTATAAAGACGTCTTTGTTTTGGTCTTAAATTAGAGGTGAGTCGTGTTTGGTAATGGACACGAATCACCTGGTCCTGTCAATCTGGAAGTAGTTCATCATCCTGGTCAGACTTATGAACTAGGTCTTCAAGAAAAACTGAAACCCCTCTTTTCGTGTATAGAGACTGAGTGAATTCGCTTATTTTGAGGGGTTCCGGCATTCAAAACACACAGTGTTCGTTTCAGTGACTTAGAAGTAGGTCTTCAACCACGAAAGGGTTCCTGAGGGTAGAGAGGAATTTAAAAACTAATCTGGTTGTATAGAAACTTCCGACCAACTTTACCTCCTCGAAAAGTTTGTGTTTCTCCCGTCCTACTGTCGGGTCACAAAAAGACAGGGAGGTTTCGGGAGCTGATGAGACGTCTAAATAAATAAACCTTAACAGAAACCAGGAGAGAGAAGAAAGTATACAAGACCGTACTTGAGAAGGAAGAGTGCAACCTACCCCTATCCCGTCGTCGTTCTCCACTGTGTCTCTACCCCACCTTGACAAAGTTCCGTGATCTTCACTCTCCTACAGACACCCGTAACTCATTTTTTCGGGGATCTTTCCATTGTAAACTTCGGGGTTGCAGCGGGTAGTTCCGGAATTTCTTCATAGAGGACAATAACAGGAGTCATAGTGTATGGTGAATCTTGAAGGGGCCACCGAGTCTACCATTTGCAGACAGATGTTACACCCTCTGGGTCCAAGTCAGGGAACCAGCCCTTCTAGAGGACCTCTTCCTTTACCGTTAGGTGAGGTCATGATAACGGACCTTTTAGGGTACCTGTCTCCTCGGACCATCCGATGTCTGGTGTCCCATCGTTTCTCAGCCTGTGCTGACTCGTTAAAGTGAAGTGAAGTGTATGGTATGTATGATAAGTTGTGTGACGTTGACCAAAAAAGGGAGGTAGCAGTTTTGTGTATTATAAAAAAAGTAAATTATAAAGAAAATTCTAGGACTCAAAAAAAAATTCCTTCCCTATAAAACTCGAAAGTTTTCTTTTGAAGAAATTACTAATAAGTTCGTTGTGACTCTTTATAAAAGAGACTAAAGTAAGAAATTCCATGTACATAGTGAATATATTTGTCATCACTAAAGGTCCGTTACTCCATCTATACTTACACCGGAGACCAGTACTCGTTAAGGTACGACGTCATGTACGTCGACCCTTACTGTCTCTCCTTCTGACCGTAAAACTACCGGGGAGTTTATATGGTAATGAACAGTGACTACCCGATAAAGGGTCCTCTCTTGAGACCAGGAATGTCTTTATACTTGTTGTCTCCGTAGGACAGTTAACGTGGTTGTACCCACCAGAGTTACTAGGACCGGGACCTGAGTTACAACCTTCCTTGTGTCTCTCACTCTCCCTCCGACAGAATCGAACCCGACACTATTGTTTAATGGTATCTGACCATCGAATTTGTTGTCTTAAATAAAGAGTGCCAAGACCTCCGACCTTCAGGTGTTAGTCCCTTGGACCACTCTCGGACGAAGGACCGAACCTCTACCAGGACACAGGTAGTGGGTCGTCACTCGTTGCTCTTCGTTCGAGGGAGACCTCAGGTACTCCCGTGCTTAAGGTAAGTACTCCCGGGGTGGGAGTACTGGAGAAGATTAGGATTAGTGGAAGGTTTCCGAGGTGGGGGATTATAGTAGTGTACTTCCCCATCTCAAGGGTCGTATACTTAACTCTTCTCGTCCCTCCCCACCCCCCCCCACCATTTAGTGTTTATGAAGTTAGGTATTGTTCTCGGGTGTCAATCACTCTTCCTGAGAAATTTGTGATTTCCAATGTTTACGTACTCTAGTCACGGAGTCGTCGGTAGATAGTTCCTTTGACCCTCGTGTCTACTCCCTCTTTAATTAAGACGAAACCCTACCTTGAGTCTTTCTCAGAGTACTTCTTTACCGTACGATTGATCTATAACTTCTTCTCGTCCTCAATTGATTCTTCCCATCATCCTCTCGCTGAAGAAGTCTGTTTCGTTGAGAGATTTTTAGAGAGAGAGGGGCGATTAACGAACTCTACTTATTTAGTTGAATGGTTAAAATTAGTCTCGATTTGATCTGAAAATTAATGGTAACTCCAAAGAGGTTTCAACAAAAGACGAATAGCAGAAAGTATCGTAGGTGTTTTCACTGGACGACTAGACGTCTTAAAAATGTTATTATTATTATTATGATACTATTTTGAATTATCGTATCTAATGGAAATATTGGTTGTCGGGTACGCGTAAGAGGTCCGGGTGATTCCGATTACCCTTCAAAGAAGACGACGGTTTTCGAATAACTTCTGAAAAAAATTGTATTTAACTATTTTAAGTTCTTGATGTGTCGATGAACCTTTGATTTAGTAAAAGTCATTTAGTGGTTTATGAGATGTACTTGTTGTTTCAAAACCACAACAAGTTCGACTAAACAAGAAGAATGGAGGTACCCTTTTCGAAACTTTAATTGACACACGAGTCTTGGTGCGACCAAAAGAGAAGGGGTCACTTTAGATTGAAGTATGTCGAGTTTAAGTACAGGAACTCCGTTACCTGGAGGACTATCTTGACTTCTTTCTTTTATTCAAGATAAATTAATGTAGAGTTTGTGTAAGTAACCGTGTCGTAATATTTGTAAACCCCTGTATAAAACGGCTCTCCAGAGTATTTAAGATGTATAATTTAAGTGTATCAGTTTTACTCCTCTCATATTGATGACACCCTACTTAAGTATGATAGTAGAACTATGTCGTCTGTAAGTTTTTGAGATTTTATGAACTCTTACTGTACATATACAATTGAAGAATGTATAAAATCCGTATCCTTGTCTGTCCTTTATTTGTGTCGTCGATAGTGTCAAAGGGGACTCTGTTTGAATTGTGACTAGTCCTCTGTTCTTATACTGGACTCAGAGTCTGACTGGTTATTAAAAGGTATCTGAATAGTGATTTAATTTGTAACAAATATCTATTAGGTAATGTGTTCTTGTAAAAGTTAACTCTCTTGTCTACAATCGACCGTATTAATGGGTACTTCGGTTAATAATAATTCGGTTGAACCAAAAAGTTGTTACTTTAGCGTTAAAAATTTTTCGATAGTAGGTCACAGTGTATTTACGTTTGTTTTGACACTATTTTATAAGTGTTATAAATTTTATAATTTAAAATCAAGATACCCCGGGACAGAGACGTAGAGTGAAGACCTCTATTGGTTCTTGAGACAGGGTTTGTCCCATGAGACTTCCTACTGCCTTTTATGTAGATAAGAACTTCGTTGTTTTATGACCCGTCCCTTAATTCTAGGATGAAGTTCGGTGACTAGTGACGACGGAGGGACTCTAGCTCAGTCAGAGAACGAACGACGGGGGGTCGGACGTGGTAAACTTTACCTTCGTAGGAAGTGGGATACACAGATACTGTACTGGGTTCCGAAACCCCGTAAGTGCCCCAACCGCCCCTCTCCCCCTCTCCGGGCTAAGATTGTGACGTGAGAAATTTTTCTCGTCTTTTAACAGAACCTACTCCGAATCGCTTTTCTTTGCTCTCCTAACACTTTGTTTCTCCTAATTTTTATAGAAAGAGGTTTTGTAAAAGTAGTCTATGTGTGTGTGTGTGTGTGTGTGTGTGTGTGTGTGTGTGTGTGTGTGTGTGTGTGTGTGTGTCAAAGACTTTGGCAATGTCTCGTCAAGTGATCATAAAATAATATCGTCACCTACTTCGACTAGGACAATCACTCAAGTCCCCGTCTTTTCTTTCTAGACTCGAAGTGGACATGATCCGAAGGTGGACGGATCACCGGTTATAAAGAAGTCTAATTTTGAACCTTTAACTCTACTATAAAAATTTACGGGACTTTTAAGTTTGACGTGTCCACATCCAAAATGGCTCTTCAAGGCCCGGGTGTCCCCAAAGTGACTTTTTATGAAGTTACTTATGAAAAACTAGTGGATGTGACATCGTCCATGTACCACAAATTCTATGTACCTACAATAGTTTTGTCTGTTTTGAGTGACCGAAGTACCTAGAATGTAGGAAGACGCTACTTTACGTTTACATATATAAATACTTTTAGTCTGAAAATGACACTATAAATAAACCAGTAATGTCCCGAAGGGACCACCGAGTCTGTCATTTCTTAGACGGATATTACGGACATTACACCCTTTGAGTTCAAGACAAGGACCCACCTCTTCGAGGGGACCTCTTCCCTTACCGTTGGGTGAGGTCATAAGAACGGATCTCTTAGGGTACCTGTCTCCTCGGACCACCCGATGAGGTACCCCAACGTCTCAGTCTGTTCTGACTTATGGATTGTGAAAGTGAAAACCAGTAATGTGCCAGGAGTACGAGTTCTTTTAAGATTACTTTAGTCTAGGAGTCCCAGAATGAAAGATACCCCAACTTTTCCTTGTGTTTCTTCCCTTCGCAAAATTGGTTCGGACCAGGGGTCCCTCTCCACTGTTTCCCCTTCGACAGTCGGTTCTTAACCAAGACCATGGAAAGTGAAAACGACGTCTGTTTATTAGGTTTCAATTTGGTGTGATTTTAGTGTCCCGGCACGTTTCGGTATTTTTGACTGTTATAGGACTTAAGTCTTAAAATACTCCAAGGTCCATTTTCGTAATGGACAAGTAGGGGGTGTTTACTAACACAAATGTCTGATGTTTATTTATCGTCGAGATAAAGTGGGTAGACCGTCGTAGGAGAGTTTCGTAATGAGAAGGAAACCTGGTAAATGAACGAAATGTTCTTTTGATCAGTATGGTTCTCTTCTTGTGAATAGGACGTAAATACTTATAGTCAAAACGACTCACTATAAAACAGTGAGATACCGTCCAAATAATCAACACCATAGTGGTACAAGTTATTTTAATGTTACTTTGTACTTTGAGTGTGACTACTACACGACGTAAAGGACTCTTATTGTTTGAACACTTTTCCTGTGGTCTATGTGACAATAGTAACGATGGTGGAGGTAACAGCACTTACGAAAAAGAGACTATCCGTACCGGTAATGCGAATATCTGTATTCTCAAAGAAAGTCTTCGAAGACGTTTTAAACTCTTAGGGTACCTCTGTACCGTGTATATGTGAGGGGACTTTGATAGATTCGAAGATATTGGGAAACGACTTTTGTCTAAACGGTCTCTCAAGTTTCCAACTCAGGTGGAGTAAAGTAAGCTCAAATTGTGTGCAAAACTCTACCTGAGGTACGGACTGGTACACGAGTGGTGACTCACACATTTTCCTTCCTATATCGGAACATGACCTTCGTAAGAGTCACGACTTCCTTGATTTTCACTAACGTAGCCCCGTCTTCCCTTTCCCCGAAGGGTTACCGAGTCGTCCATTTCTTAGGTGGCCGTTACGTCACCTATCCTCAAGTTAGGAACCCAGTCCTTCTAGGGGACCTCCTCCTTTATCGTTGGGTGAGGTCATAAGAACGGGCCTCTTATGATACCTGTCTCCTCGGGCCACCCGATGTTAGGTTTCCCATCGTTTGTTAGTCTGTGCTGATTCCTGTCTTCATTTTTTCTTTTTTTTTTTTCTCTCTCTCGTCTCCTTTTACGTGTTCCGTCAGTCTTGGGTCGTCCTAGGTTCGGTTTTGGTTTCCACCCTTAACACCCCCCTCCACTCCTCAATCTTTCATTCAGTCCTTCTGAAATGCCTCCTCCATTGTCGATTCCTTCAGAATTTCCCATTCGATTCACGTCTTCACTCTTTGACATGAAATCTTCGTCTTTCTTCTCCGAGTCTTTCTGAGTCTCCATCCTTTACCGGTCTTACCCACGGTTCTCTTATTTCAGTCTCCACACGTTACTGGTTTCCGTCTGGAGTTACATACTTTAATCGACCCAACCTCACCCGTCTACCGTCAGGTACGTCTGTCCGACCTCAAGTAGAACCTCTTAGTAGAGATCAAAAATTCGTCACCCGATTATAAAAACGTAAAATTTTATGATGAGGGTTCAGACCCTGAAGGGACCACTAGGACACCAATCCTGAGAGACAAAGGTAACGTTCCCCCCATGGTCAAGGTAGGGACCAGACCTTTGATTCTAGGACGTACGGTACTCCGTGTCGGTTTCTTTTTTACCTAATTTTATAATGAGGATCCAGACGTATCTACCATCTAGTCGTTTCCCGTTCGGGTTGACAACTCTTTGGACGTCGGTGTCGGTCCGTTTCTGTCGTACTGGTCCTCTGTCTCAGACTACCTCAGTACTGGGGTTTAAGTCCTTCTGGTTACGGTTACCGGGGACTACGTAGGGGGTTTCCTAGTCTCCAGGGATTTCAAGTGAGAGATATGCAAATTAAATAAAAAATAATTTCATATTGACGAAGTGTTACAAGATAATCTAAGACGACATTTGTTGCACTTAGTTGAATTCATGTGTGTATAGTGGAGGGAGACATCGGAGGGAGGGTGAGGGAAGGGTAGGGAGACCCAGTAGTTTCTCGTGGAGCGTTATCCAAATTTCTGGAATACTGGAGTCAAATTAAAAATTCCTTGGGGTTTACATAAGTATTTTGTAAGATTTTTTATCAATAATTAGTCAAGAAAATTGTAAACTTCAGAAGTTTCGTTGTTAATTGTACAAATGGTCAGGAATCGAAAATTGGATATCGAAATAAAGTGTAATTTCTTATTTATAGTAGTCGAGTATTTACGTCACGATTGTAGTTTGTTCTCCCTCTCCTCCGGTCAATTTGTCCCAGATATTCGTTTCACTTCGTCTACTTCTACTGTCAGGTCTATTAAGTTCAGGGGGTCTCAGTCGATTATTATTTATAATAGTAATTCTTTAAGTTCAAAACGAGAGGATCAACAGGAGTAAATGTTCTTGACGAGATTCTTCTCTATTCTATTAAACATAAAGTCCATCATTTACTAGTTATTTATACATAATTACCTCCCTCCCGATAGTAAACTCCTGGTCGACTTCCTTTAGTAATACAGACCTTTCCCTTTTATCGTTAAAGTACCATACTACCATCATCAGTTATAAAATTTCTTACAGTACACCTTCCTGTTAACGTTCTGGAGGGACCACCAGGTCAGACGGACGGTTACATCCCTGTGTACAAGCTACGGTCCAGATTCTAGGGTGTACGACGTCCCGTTGATGTGGGCACACGGTGTTGATGACTCGGACGTGCGGGATGTCGGACACACACGAGACGTTGTTCTCTTCGGTGGCGTTACTTTTAGGGTACGCGGTGTTGATCTCTCATCGGGGGTAGACGGTGTTGGTGTCTTTCGGACATTCGTCGTTCCTTCTGGGTCATGTTGGTTTTTATTTATAATTTTATTTTAAAATTTTTACTTTTTTTTCTTCTTTCATGTTAATGTACACAAGACATATCCAGGTCTTAAAGTGTTATCTTCGTTACTGCCTCTAGGGTCCTGAAAAACTACACCAAAGTGAGCTTTCGTTTTACCTAGGAGAGAGTCACTCCGTACCTATAGAAAAGGACTCGGCAAGTTCGACTTCCCTACGTCGATGACCGGTCTCCCATACTCTAGTCCCCGACCTTACCACCGGAGGTCCCCGGTTGGGTAAGTCACTTAGATACTAAACCAGTGGAAGGATTAGAGTAGACGACGGAATAACATAGTGGATGTGTTAGTCTGATAAAAGAAGAGTTCTTCTCCCAGCTCCTTCTTCGAAACTCTTTAAAGTAGTTAATTTCTGTTACCCCCTACTTCTTGGCCGTCTCCTTTCCATCAGTTTTAATTCTTCTTTGGAGGTCTCGACCACACAGTCTCTGGTTGTCCTCTCAAAGGTTTTTAAGATGACGTTTACGTCGTCTTAGTTTCATGACATTCCTAAAATTTCGCCAGGAAACTAGCACCCTACTCCTCGAATGGTTACTGGAACCAAACCCTTGAAAGTCGTCCTCCAGGCCTCACTTTCTAGACACGAGTACTGTAGAGAGTTTAAATTTTGGGGTCTATCTCAATAATTCCCGAAGGGAGTATCGAGTCAGTCATTTCTCAGACGGACGTCACGTCCTCTGGGTCCAAGTTAAGGACCCAGTCCTTCTAGGGGACCTCTTCCTTTCCCGTTGGGTGAGGTCATAAGAACGGACCTCTCAGGGTACCTGTCTCCTCGGACCGTCCGATGTCAGATACGTCACAGTTCTCAGCCTGTGCTGACTCGCTGATTCGTGTGAATAGATTCCTTTGACATGGTATTCCTAATACGATCTTCGAAAGTGAATTATTCATCTTCATAAATTTAATATGATGTCAACAATATTGAAGAAAATCATTAAGACATGAGGAAAAATTATGTTTTATTTTTTTGTAAATTCTGAAAAATATGTCTGGGAAAAATTTCAGAAATAACTTAAACAATGTTATGACAAAGGTAAAATACAAAACTAAAAAACGGGTGTTCCATACATCCGAGAATCGAAGGGTTGGTCCCTAGCTTGGGTGTTGAGGGACGCAACCTTCACTTCCGAGTTGGTGACCTGGTGGTCCCTTCAGGGGGAGTTTTTAAAAATTAACACGAATAAGATGTTTTTAAAATAATTTTTTTTTTTTTGTCGTAGGTTCCTTTGAAGCTACGTAAGGATGGTTCGTTTTCTTCCGTTCGTCTTCGGATATTTTACATGCTAAGGTTGGTGTACTGTACTTTTTGCGTTTTGATACCTCTGTCATATTCCTAGTGGTGTCATAACACTAGTGGTTCTCGAGCCCTCTCTCTGTCTTCTTGTCTTCCTGTGTCTCTTTAAAATACCGTCACTTTGGTAAGACATACTATAATGTTATCACCTGTGTACAGTAATTTGTAAACAAGTTCGAGTTTTTGTGGTTCTCGTTTAGGATTACATTTGATACCTGAGATCCATAACTACTCCACAGTTACATCCAAGTAATTGATATTACCTACATGGGAGACCAATGTGTGAAAAAGTGGACGCTGGTTGTTGGTCTTATGCCTGTCGGGCCACACTCGGTAGTGTACCGAAGGGGGTCTCTTTAGGTATTTGGGTGTTTCCGAGGAGGTTGTTGTGTCGGACGAGGATGTATTGGTGCAATGACACTGTCGGTGGTCTGGAGTTAGGGACGGGTGTACGTCTCGGAGATTGAGTTGAAAATCTGGGTAATGATTTGCACTTGTCTCTCGGTTTCTAGTGACCTGTAAACTCTTCTAGGAGACCGTATTTTCTCTCTCCGGTTTTGTTTGTCCTGGGGTTTTATTTTGTCTTTGGGTCCTCTAGTCTTTTTTTCTCAGGACATAAGTTCTTTATTTGTGACCATCAAAAAAAAAAATTAAAAATTTTAAGTATCTTATTCGTGGTATAAAATCTTTAATTTTTAAATTCTCGTCTAATCTCTATTTATATTCTGTTAATCTGTTTATGTTCTCTCATCTTCAAATTATCCATTTTCAACTCCTTTGGATTGTTTTATCTTCTTTTTTCTGATTTTTTTTCTCAATAACCTTTTTCTCCCCCTTTTTTTTTGGGTCTTTTGAAGAGTTAATTTATTATGTTCTTTCGAGGACTCTTTGTTTTCTTTTAATAGAAAACTAAACCCCCGGGTGGTTCGTGGGTCGTGTGTCTGTGTGTTCCATAGATTTATAAATGAGAGTATTCGGGAAGAAGAGTCGTTTAATGATCCTCTACTTGACACCCTCCCTTATTTGGTTTTTGAGAGACTTTCCTCCCTTGTCAGAGTTTTCTCCTAGTCTAGTAGGTCGTTTGTACCCTAACTTGTGTGTCTGTCAGCTACCTGAAGGATCCGGACTCTAGATCGTATGACGTCCGTTACCGTCAGGGCCACCCGACCTCCTCTCTTCCCACCTACACTCCCTGTCTTCCTGAAGTTTCCCGAACGACTTACAGGACCCTCTTCTGCACGGACGGTCGGTAGTCTCTCACACCTTTACTTTGGTACCACCTATGTGTTTTTTAGTTTATTTGTTTTTATGTGATTACGGTCCCCACCCCCGGGGGGTGTAATAAGTTATTTCCTTTGTCTTGTATCGGAGGCGACCTTTGTTATCAACGGGTCAGTATTATTATTTTTGTGACTTAAATTTATTGTTGATATTAAATTCATATGTCCCTGCTACCCCCCGTTTTGAAGGGACACGAGTCCACGAGTCAGCACAGGTTGAGAAACACTGGGGTATTCGATATCGGGTGGTCCGAGGAGACAGGTACCCTAAGAGGTCCGTTCTTATGACCTCGCCCAACGGTAAAGGAGGAGGTCCTCTAGAAGGGCTGGGTTCCTACCTTGGACCATTTATATCTGACGAGGTCTGTGTCCAAAGAAACAATGAAAAAAGAAAATCATACCTCTTTATGACTTTTCCCTCTTTGTCACTTCTTTACTGACATCACCGTCTTTCCTCTGTCCTTAGACTGCCTCGTTCCAGAGGTTTCTCCGACCTCCTTCCCCAGTCTCACACACGCGGTTTTGTCCGGGTCTGTCTTTGGGTCTGTTGAGAAGGAGCCACCAGTCCCCTCCTGGCACACCCGTGTCAGCTTTGTTACGAACTACCCGAGACAAACCCCCGCGTCATCCCCCGGTGTCTTTTACCACTTACGAACTCTTCCGTGGTCTTTTTTTACCGTTTGAGTCACACTACCTCATTTAAACTAGAAGTTCGTCCTTACTTGTGTTTAACAGAATTAACTGTCGTAAACCTGAACGAGTAAGGAGACATGAGAACACTGTGAAAGTCTTGTGGTCCAACGTAAGTGTGACTGTGGTGTCTCCTGACACAAAAGTAATTGTCCTTAGAAGTTCTTGGTAGAATGGGTAGACATATGTTTGGTTGTGAGTTAGTGGTGCCAGGGGACTATACTTTACGTACGATCAACATATCTATGCATTTACAAATAAATGTCTTCACTTTGCCATAGAGCTGTACTTGGTTATGTTAAATGTCACATTATGGTTGTAATGGAATTGTACAAAAAATACAGTCCTGTCAGTCGTAAGTTATTAAAATGATGCATAAAATTTTAATTATGTACTACAGGGTAGTATCTATCGGGAGGGGGTTTTTTTTGGACTGAATTCAAACACAAATATAGACTGAGACAGCGAAACTGATGTGGAATCTAAGATAAAACCCTTTATAGGTATGGAACAGATCTGAGTCTCATCGACCCTTCTGAGATTCAATTTCGAGTTCTTATAAGTGTTACTTATTTTATAAGTATCAACCTTTAGTTGTGGACGGGACAGATTGTAATTTGGCTTTCTAAAATACCGAACTTTATAGTTTAAATAGCTAAGTCTTAATTAAACTTATGTCAACTAGAGATAAATAATTTATGAGGGCTTATAAAGTTGTGTAAGGATTAAAATGCAAGAAGGGTTCTTCATATCAATCATAAGTGATACTTTTCGGTCTTTAATTACGATTAAAATTTTATAAGACGAGAGGAAAGAGGGATATAAATTCGTTTTTTCGTTAAAGGAACCATTAATAGGATATCAAAAAGATTTTTTGTAAAGTCTAGGTAGAGTTTATCCAAGTCTTCCCTCCCCCTCTCAATTTTTTTATTTATTTTCTCAAAACAAACGGTAAATTTAGAAAGTGACTCAAATCTCTGACTAAAACTGACGATAATTAATTTTAAGAAGAACGGTATAATTAATATAATTATAATGATGATTAATATAATATATATTAATATATAATTATATCATTTAAATTAAACTTTTCAGATAGAACCTACGGTTTAATATAGTTATTTACGATTAGAAGTCAAAATGTTTCGTCATTCTGCCTTAATATTAATAGATTTACTAAACTCGATTAGTTGTGCAACCTGTTTTACTTCTAAGTATATGAACACATACAACAACGAGTCAGCGGGTCAGTACAGGTTGAGAAACTCTAGGGTACCTGACGTCGTGAGGTCCGGAGAGAGAAAGAGTGGTCGAGGGTCTCAAACTGGTTCAAGTACAAGTAACGTAGCCACTACGACAGGTCGATAGAGTAGGAGATTGTGGGAGAAGAGAAAGACGGGAGTAAGAAAGGGTCGTAGTCCCTGAAATGGTTACTCAGCAGACAAGCGTAGTCTACTGGTTTGATGACCTCGAAGTCGTAGTATGTAAACATATATGAAGAGAAGTTTAAAGTGTCTCGACCTTAAACTGGTTGATTCCAACAAGGTTATTGTAGTATATTGTACCCTGTTGGTTGACTGTGGAAGTATTAAAGTAGGAAAGTTTTACAAAGTCCTTTATTAAGGGGGTTTTACGTGCAATACCATATATTTCCATAGGACTGTTGTCTTGATCCAATCAGGATGGTAATTCCAGTATGTTCGATTTAACCGAACCGTTACTGAAGATCAAATTATTCTTCGTGTGTCTTTGTAGATTTTATGGACTAAAGCTGAAGTCCTATTGGACTTACCATACGGGCAGTAACCGCTGGAGTGTCAGGGCCGTCTGGTGTATTAAACCCCTCTCCGCCTATAGGTCGTCACTCCCCAGTATAGCTCGAAGAGAACTTAAGTTCAATTACCCTCTGACCATGAGGGGTAATCGTAGGCCTTTGTGGTTCGGGGTGAGTTGTGGATGTCTGTTTTACTTCGTTTGAATCTTACGTATCTTTTTTATTCAATGTCGTTTTAAATTGTACGCTTTTGATCAAATTTGTAAAATATACTAGGAACGGTAATAATTCTTCCATTACTACTGACAGAGAAATATCTTCTGTACCATAATTATTTCACACACGTAAAAACGTAAGTATCCAACTTACTAGATTACAATAGTTTATAGTGTAGGCCTCGGGGTCTAATTGTTTTACAAGACAAACGGATGTATCTCCATGATTAAATACCGAGATCCTTTAAGTCCAGTAGAAATTCACTAATCTTTTTCTTTGTTATGGTGTTTTTAAAGGACAAGTAATCAAGTTAATACAATTCATGAACCTTTTAAGGACATTGAAAGTCACAAGAATCACACTCGGTTTTTTGTTTTTAGATTGCGATCACTCATTTTTAAAGTATTTGTCATAAAACTTCACACGTATAAGTATATATGTCCCTAAGGACCCACCGAGCCACCATTTCTTAGACGGAAGGTTCGTCCTCTGTACGATTGGGATCCAAGACAGGGATCCAACCCTTCTAGGGGACCTCTTCCTTTACCTTTGGGTGAGAACATAAGAACGGACCCTCTAGAGTACCTGTCTCTTCGGACCGTCCGATACCAGGTATTTCGACGTCTCAGTCTGTCCTGAATCGTTGGTTCGTGTGTGTGTGTATGAGGATATATGTGTATGGATATATAATACGTATATATCTATTATGAGAAAGGTACAAACGTATTACGTTCAATATTTGAGATGTAAACAACGTCTATACATCAGTTGTAGTCATGGTCAACAATCGAGGTAATCCTCAATAGGATGTAGAAGTCCCTATGTAAATCATTTGATATTTGAAAAATATGTTCCAGTTAGGGGTAGAAAGGTCCGGGTAACTAAGTCGAGTTTTTGAATCCTGAACAAGTCTTTTTCATCTTGCCACAGTCGTAGGAAGATCTTTTGAGTCATCGAGTTTATCTATGAAAGAGGGGCGTCCGTTCGTTCTTTGTCAAAGTGGCTGCGCCATTCTCTGTTCTTAGACCTTTTCTCACTTATATACGCAAACATATTGACCTACTGAAACGACATGTGGACTTTGATTGTGTTGCGACATTTGGTTTCTTACAAAAAAAGTTTCTTTCTTTTATTCTCAAAGTCATTGCGACGTAAGAGGTCGCAATTCCGACGAGAAGAGCGATGATCGGTCTGCCTTGACAGTGGTTGCGTCGGAAGCCCGAGCGGGTGGCCTGCCCCTGTCTACGGTTGGCGACGGGCCGTGGTTCTAGCCCGAGGGTCTCTTCGTGCGCCCACTACCCGTACGGACGAGACGGACCTCGTGGACGACGGGGATTTGCCCGGCCCCTGGGTGCACCGTTTCTCCCCGCCGCCTCCGCGCCCCTCGCGCGGTCTCGTCGCCCTGGGTGGGGCGCTCGGTCGGAGGCCTGCGCGCCGCCCAATGGAAGGAGCATCGGGGTGAGGTGTGGAAGGAGGAGAAGGAGGAGTAGGAGGAGGAAGAGGCCCTTCCGGTGCCTTAGAAGCTACTTCGAGTCCAGTCGGTACCCCTCCGGCACCTAGGGGAACCGCGAGAGCGGCCGCCACGGACGCGCGGGGACGGCCCGCTCGCGAGTCCCGCGCTCAGCCCACATTCGCCCTTTCACACTCGCGCGCAAGGTCCCCCTCGTGAGGGCATTCACACTCGCGCGCACACACTCTCCCACTACTCACACTCGCCCCTACTCACACTCACGCACGCCACTTCCCGTTGCACCTACGCTCGTGCGCGCGCACGGTCCGCCCTCAGAAAGCCCGCCGCCCGGCCCTTGAGCGTCGGACTAAGGTCGTCCTCGCGTTCTCTTCGCCGCCGAGTTCCTCGCGCTCGTCCGTCCAATATTTGGGCTGGCCCCGCCCCGACCGTGCCCTCCCTGGCGGGGACGCGAGCCCGGCCCGGACGCCACCTGGCGTCCCTTTCCGGTCCCGAGGCCGACTTCGGCACCTTTGCCGCCTGGGGCGGGGTGGGGGTTGCTGTGTGTGTGGCCTCGGCGGGTTGTGTGTGTGTCGGGCGAGGGCGCGGAAGGAAGATCTTGGGGCCCCAGATGGGACTCGTCGGTCACGTGTCTGGGAACCGGTCCCGAGGAATGGGAATACATAACAGTAGACTAAGGTCCTTTATGGTGTTTCTTGCTTCTCCCATCCCTCTTCTCTCTACTTAATGGGGCCACTGTCTCCCGAACTTTTGGGGAATGGTTTTGGTTTTTTGAAAGGGCGAGGCTTAGAAATAGTAACTTATAAGTGAAAAATTAAATTAAGTAGGAATCTCTGGTCACCTTTGCTCATGCCTTTTAAAAAGGTCCTTCGGAGACCAAGGATGTTTATAAATTCCCTTTTTTTAACAAAATTAGATCTCTTCATAAAATCCCTTTAAAAAGGTAAATTTTTTCCGTATTCCTCACTTTCCGTTATTTTCTTCCGACAAATCAAAATAAAGTTCGGACCCAACGACGAAGCCTGCGTCGACTGACACATGTGTCGCGGGTTAGCGGGCCCCTTTATCACATTTATTACTTTGCGTGTGTAATGTATTGTTTGTCCTTGAAAGGACGAGGTTTTTCAGTAGAGGACTTATACGAAGAGTTAGGTCTCACTTACTGAAGTCGGAGGACAAGGTCAGTTATTGGATCCCGTCCAATTGGAGCGTAAAACCCCTGACACACGGATTATGTTGGGTGAGGTCATAAGAACGGACCCTTTAGGGTGCCTGTCTTCTCGGATCGCCCGATGTCAGGTATTCCAGTGTTTCTGACCCTGTGCTGACTCGTACGTACCCCTGCTGCTCCCACCCCCCATCCCCCCGTCCTGTCTCCCCTTACCTCCTATCTATGTCGGAAATTTTTATTACTCGTGACAGGGTTTATAATTGGTGAAAGATGAATTCAAGAAGATTTTTCTTGTAAAATAAAGAAAGACAAAAACAAAAAAAAATAGAGTCAAAATAAATAAATAAATAAAATGAAATGTTATAACATAACCAAAACGGTATGTGACTGTACTTAGGCGGTACCCACATGTACACAAGGGGTAGGACTTGGGGGGAGGGTGGAGGGAGGGGTAGGGTAGGGAGACCCAGTAGGGTCATGTGGTCGGGGTTCGTGGGACATAGTACGTAGTTTGGACCTGACCGCTAAACAAAGTGTACACTATTAAATGCACACAGTTACGGTAAGAGGGTATAGTAGGACGGGAGAGGGAGAGGGTGTCTCAGGTTTTCTGCAGATATGTAGCTACAGAGAAAACGACAGAACGTATGTCCCAATAGTAATGGTAGAAAGATTTAAGGTATATATACGCAATCATATGACATAAACACAAAAAGAAAGACCGAATGAAGTGAGACATATTATCCCAGGCTAAAGTAGGTGGAGTAATTTTGACTAAGTTTATATAAGAAAAATTACCGACTCATTATGAGGTAACACATATACATGGTGTCGAAAGAATAGGTAAGTAGACAACTACCTGTAGATCCAACAAAGGTACAGGACCGATAACATTTGTCACAACGCTACTTGTGACCCTATGTGGACAGAGAAAGTTAAGACCAAAGGAGCCACACATACGGGTCGTCACCCTAACGATCCAGTATACCGTCAAGATAAAGGTCAAAAAATTCCTTAGAGGTGTGACAAGAGGTATCACCGACTTGATCAAACGTAAGGGTGGTTGTCACATTCTCCCAAGGGAAAAGAGATGTGGGAGAGGTCGTAAATGACGAACATCTGAAAACCTATCGTCGGTAAGACTGACCGCACTTTACCATGGAGTAGCACCAAAACTAAACGTAAAGAGACTATTACTCAAAGTGTCAGAACTTGTAAAGTTAGTTCAAAGAAAAATCTTCATCCAAGTATCCAAGTAGTTTACGACGTTGAGTGTCTTGGGTCCTCCTAGAACTATTATTCTAACGAATCTCTGGAACTCGAGTAGTTGTTACAGGTAAAGGGAGACGGGGGTTTTAACGTACCTACGATCCACCGTCGGCAACCCACTGGTGGTTAAAGTAAATTTCCTCGTACACTCAATATCTCTACAAACGGTTTGGTCTTCTGTCGTTTTAGAGGACCTTTTCGAGCCAAAAGGCACTCATTTTCCATACGGTATACAGTATACGGTATAGAGGGGTGTCTATCCGACTTTCTAACTTATCAATTACGACCTAAAACGAAGAGTATTTGTTTAAACGTATATCGGGTGTTACATAGTGGTAAATATTTAGATCAATTGATGATCTGTTTACATATAAATGGGTATAAACAAGAGACACTTAAAAAGTTGAAGTACACATATTACATTGACGAGAGACGGTCGGATCCCATGGGACGGGTTGTTGTATACTTGGTAAGGTGGCACAGAGGTGTATAAGTTAATTGTCGGAATTAACGAAACTCTGACACACGAAGTCTAAAGACGATTAATTATCGTGGAATTCTGGAAGAGAAGAGTCTAGGGGTATGACATAATAGTGATTTCTACCTTAAAGATAAAGATCAATAATATTCCATAGACAGTGGTACTTTTGGATTTGTGTATCTAGTTTCTATATCCGGTTAAGAAACTAAATGTTTTATCTTGTTCGTGTGGATTTAGATTATAGTCTTTCAGATTTTTATAAGTACGAGATATAATACTTGTATTCATGAGATGTCTCGGGAGACATATTAAAATTACGTAAAGTCGGATTATAGTATAAATTCAGGAATTTAATTGACATATAACGAGAGAAGGTCACAAACGTATTGACTCTAGTTTGGTGTAGGATTTTGTTAAATAACTTTGATTCTGGATACATTGATTAATGATAAAATATGATTCTTTTCTTTTTATCTTTGTGGATTTTCCTTGTTTTATTAGATCTACCGCGTTCTTGTTTCCCTATGACCATAACAAAGTGTCTTGAAGTGTGAATGTGTTGGGAGACGAGGGTCAGAAAAGAGGGGGAAACGGATAGAATGGTTCCGAAAGAACATGACCACTCAAACTCGGGATATTAACAGTAATTGTTAGTAATGGAAGAAGAAAATACGTGCATACGAGACCTTTGTGGAGTTCTTACCTCGATCGTAAACGGACAGTTCTCCGAAGCTTGGTCTAGGAGTTAAAGACTTGAAGTTGTTGGTACTTAACACAAGGAAACACACATGAAGAGACATGATCCGTGATACCCTCTGTGATTCTACATATTATAGGACAAAGACGGGAGTTCCTTAAGTGTCAACAGGACCCCCACTCCTCCATCTTCATTTATTAATTGATATTATTTCCGTTATACAATTTATCTCTGTGTTCATGGTAGTGTAGATTCCTTCTACGTCAAGCATGTGTTTCCTCGCTAGTTCCCTTCAAAGACCCTTTTCTGTTGTAGCCTCCATTTCGTTTTTCCGACTCACCTCGAAAACCACCGGTGACTCCCTGTCTTCGTAACGGTCACGTTGACCACTACGACTAGTGCCCGAACAAAGTCTAGGTAAAAGAGGAGATTGACGGAACACACTGGACGGTTTTGGGTAGGTACTAGGAGTTTTGTCCACCCGAAGTCACCCGAACACAGACTTCATTCTGTGAAGAGACCAACAAAAGAAACGGTCAGACTAAAAACCAAACATCCATTTCTTCAGTTTTAAAAGGAGTGATATATGTGAAAACTAAAGACCTCAAAAATTCGAAACAAAAAATCCGTTCAAGACTAAGAAAAAAACCCCCCCCACCCCCCCCTGCAGCCAAAAGTAACGTCGCGAACCCGAAAGAGATCGACGGCTCGTGTCCGAGATCTCGCACACCGGAGTCATCGACCCGACTCGTCCGAATCAACGGGACTTCTAACACCCTAGAATCAAGGGGTTGGTACCTCTCTTGGGTTCAAGGGACGTAACCCTCTGTCTAAGAATTGGTGACCTGGTGGTCCCTTTAGGAACTAAAAAAGTATAAAGAAAGAAGTCGTCTAATGAGTATAAAAAGGGCGAAGTTCAGTGTGAACAGTTAGATTAAACATACTGTACAAGAACCAGAGAACAGAATTCTTGGTAGTCGAAAATTAGAATCCCAAGACACATCGACACCATTTAACACATTTAATATAAGGACAGTAAAAGACCGGGGAAGACGCTCTAACATGGAGTAACGAAACTGGTTAATTTATACTCACTGTACGTGTATGGTGAAGGGTTATCTTCGAAGTCCTCAATAACACACCCAGGTGGTGGTACAAACAGAGAGACGGGGTTTTACTGGGTCAGGTTCTTTTCGTGACGAGGAAGTCAGTCAGACCTAGGACCTTACTTTTTGTATCTCCAGTCTTAGTGTCGGTAAGACTTCAGTCGTACATTACAGTTACTCTTTATTTGGTGACTCTACCACCCTGACAATGTCGTCGTATTGGATCGTTTCGACTGACAATGTCATCAGTAAGTCCATTCATGTTCCTATTAGAAGTAACCGAGTTTACGAAAAAATGTAGACAGAGAGAAAAGAAAAAAAGTATCATTTTCATGGAGAGACTGAACATTCCTTTGGTTTGTCGGAATTTGTTACGGGAATAGAGAAGGAACGTTTGAAAAATCGTCGGGACCGAGATGGACCCTAGGAGTGTGAAGTGGTGTGGTACTCTTTCAGGAATCTATAACTTTGGAAGGGTAGAGAATGTCATTTATACCCGGTAACGGGGGGAGTGAAGAGACTCTAGTGTGGTTAATGTGAACCCTGAGTTTCGAAGGAGGTTGTGGTTTTACTGTCCCCGGCTTCACCCCTGCAGACTCTAGTAATATAACTACCGAGGTATAGAGAGAAATATCGTCCATTTTGAAAGACGTCTCATCAGACGGTTTACTATCGGGGATGGCACAACACACGCACGAGACAACACAGACTCACTAGGGTCCGTGACATCTGAGGATTCGAGGAGACAGGCACCCTAAAAGGTCCGTTCTCATGACCTCGTCCAGCGGTAAAGGAAGAGGTCCCGCAGAAGGACTGTGTCCTTGGTTTGGGCACAGAGAACCCCGAGGACGTAACCGTCCGTCCAAGAAATGGTGACAAGGTGGACTATAGGGGATGAGTTCACCAATTTCACACAGGTATTGTTGGGACACATATAGAGATCAGGACTTTACTTCTAGTACAAACTTTAATTATAACATATTGACGGGGTTATCTGTTTACCGTTCTCCAAGCAGAGTAAAGAGAGACATAGGGGAGTACCATCCTGAGTCTTTACTCGGAGGTACGAGGGAGACTAATTGGAAATAGTTATACAATCACGTTATTTTCAATACGAACGATGTCACCTTCGAAAGTCCCACGTCACCTCGGTGTTCTTCCCTCACTGGTTCAAATGAACCACCGTCCACACAGTTATCCCCGAAGTATTTCCTTTACTGTACGCTCGACCCAAAATCTTCTATTTATTCACAAGAAAATGGGTGTCTTCCCTCCTCCTTCGGTCCGTTCTTCCCGTAAGGTCACGTTTCCTTTTTGTTTGTCGTTTTTGAGCTTATATCGTCGGTCGGACCCGAATGAAAAGTTAGTCCAAATAAAAGAAAAAGACTCCACAATTATCTTCCAAAAGACACGACAGTCACTTTTCCATTTTACTATGGAAATTACCATACGGAGACAAAATCACTGAAAAATTTTTTCTCAGAGTTTCATCAGAGTACTGTACTTTATTTTATGTTTTATCTACTATCCACCCATGTGTGACAACTGTTTTGTTATTATGATTCGTACATAACTCCCCTTAAGGGACCGCCAAGTCACCAATCCTGTGTCGTGAAAGTGACGACCCTGTGTCCAAGTTAGGGACTGACCCCTTGATTCTAGGACGTTCGGTGTTCCGTGTCGGTTTTAATATATTTATTTTAATTTGTATTTATCTTATTTTATTTTTACATAACTCGGGAGAACTGTACTTCCCTACTTCGTCGTCGATCCAATCTCACCGGACGACCGGTGTGAGTATGAAGGCAAGGGAGTTGTTGTTCCTGTGGAGGGAGACGGAATGTTGTACGACAACCGTCATCCTCTACGTCGATACGAACAGTACATTTTACTGTCCCGTTGAGTGTCTCTTATACACTCGTGACGTTAGTAGAGGTCGTCACCGACGACAGTAAGGACAGGACTCCGTGTACTCCCGGCTGAGGACAATGGGAAGGGGGTTGAGTTCCGACCGACACACTGAACGAAACAGGTCCTCTGACACCACCGTACTGGGACCCGTTCAAATCCTGAATCGGAGACTCTCCTGACCGGTTAAGGTTAAAACGAGAATCCTTGGTCAGTAGTACCTTCTTTGTGATGGTAGAACTCGGTCGAAACGACACTCCTTCGGGTTCGATCGGTGCACCGTTGTGGCTCCGTGTCCGCTCGTCCTGGAAGGTCGGGGATCGTCGGGGTCGGTTCATGTCGGTCCACTCACCGGGGTCGACTGTTATACACCTCGTCTTTTTCACGGGCAGACTCAGGACGACCTTAAGGATTGGGTGTCTCAACACTCTTTAGTATTTAGTAACAAATTTCGGTGATTCGAAGTCCCACCAAATAATACGTCGTATTTCTTGACTTTGTCGTCATTGCCACATGGCCTGTGATACGGTTCGTAAAGAGTATCTAACAAAGGAAATTAAGAGTATTCTCAAAGTTATTATAGTAGGGTGTAAGTCTACTCTTTTCTTTCCGAGTCTACCAGACGCCAGTGTCTGTCTCCTCCACCCACTGGATTCCAGACAGAGAGAGATCTTGGATACGAGTCTTGCCGGTTTGACGGACGGACGTCTCGACCACTTGGGTCGGGGGTACGAGACAGAGGTGTTGGTCCTCTCGTACCCAACATCTTGTCAGTCTTCGGTCTGTTGAATTTAAGTGCACGGTCGAGATAACGTAAGACAGAGACCCGTTTGACGTCCTAGGAGAAAGTACGCGACTACTAAACGATTAGCATACAATACATACCTCGAAGGGGCCACCGAGTCAACCATTTCTCAGATGGACGTTACACCCTCTGGCCCAAGTTAGGGGATCTCTTCCTTTACCGCTGGGTGACGTCATGAGAACGGACCTCTTAAGGTACCTGTCTCCTTGGACTACCCGATGTCTGCTACCCAAGTGTTTCTCGACCTGTACTGCCTCATTGATTCCGAATAATACACGCACATTACACTAAAGCTAGTAATTAAGTATCATTATGTTGTTTTCCACAAAAAATCATCTACTTCTTTGACTTTGAGTCTTTTAATTCACGATCTGGTCAGAACCGTCGGTCTCAGTTCTCATAGTTTTTATCTTCCTAGTTCGTTCGATTCCTTCCTTCAAACCCTTTTCTCGGCACGTTTTGATTTTGAAAAAAATTAATTATCCGAAATAAAAGACTCGTCAAAAACAAGGTTTTGTTAATTCGTCTTTCATGTCTGTCAACGGTGGATGGGGGAGTACAGTCGGACCAAAGGGGATAATAATCGTAGAACATAAGCAACCATGTAACCAAAGTTAACTACTCGGTTATTATTGTATGCAATAATAATTGATTTCAGGTATCGAATGTAATCCTAAGCGAGATACACAACACGTAAGACATATATTGAAATTCTGAGACTAATCCACATTCAATAAGACGCTGGTACGTACTCAGGTAGAGACAACGAGAAGACTGGAGAGGGGAGAGGGGACAGACAAGAACATAAACAGAATCGGAGACGGGGTTGGAGTCCGAACGGGACGACTGACTAAACTAAAGAAGACTACCTGAAGTCCCAGCAGAGAGTAATCGACCACTAAACGATTAGTGGAAAATGCATAATATACACATTACACTAAACGAGTAATTAAGTATTACTATACTGTTTTCCATAAAAAATAACTACTCCTTTGACTTTGAGTCTCTTAATTCACGAAACGGGACAAGTGTGTCGATTGTTCACGTCCTCAATTGGTTCATATTGGTCGAGATATCGGTTCTGAATAAGGTATGGGTAAACGATGGACAATGGAATCTCAGTCAAAAATCGGTGACAAAATGGTTTTAGGGTAAGTCTTACAGTAATCAATAAGTAGGTGAATATAAACGTTGGCAGAGAGTTACCCTATATTTAATTCATGAAGGAATCAACTAGATTGTCCTCGAAGGGCTCACCGTTCACCATTTCTTAGACGGACGATTTCGTCCTCTTAGTGTTTTGAGTCCAAACTAGGGACCCAACCCTTCTAGGGGACCTCATCCTTTACCGTTGGGCGAGGTCATAAAAACGGACCCTTTAGGGTACCTGTCTCCTCGGACCGTCCGATGTCAGGTGTCCCAACGTTTCTCAACCTGCGCTGACTCGTGCGTGCACGTGTGTGAGGACTTTTGAGACTACCTCTGTGCATAGAATAATTTATCTAGTAATAGGACTCGTCTTACCTAGTCACCCTGTAACCTTCCACCCTGTCATATTACTGACACAACACATTGTTCGAAACTAGAACTAGTTCAGTAAATTCGAGAGAAACGGAGTCAAAGGAGTAGTTATTTTACTTCTGTTATTATCATGGCTTGGTTTCGCCCACACCTCTCCTAGTGGATTCAAATTTATCCATTGCCTGAATTTGATTTTGTCAGTCAGGAGGACAATTATCCTACGGACAACACTTTTACGTCTAAACAAGGCTACCTTAACTATATAATCCCTTGTTAAACTCGTACGGTTCTGAAGGGACAAACCAGTCCGGTGAAAGAAAAGACACTCTTTGTCCTCTGTCTTCGCCTTTTTTTGACGTGGGTCAACTGGACTCAGAATATCCCTCGTATATGCGAGTGTGAGTCTGTAGTCGGTCGATGTAGCCTGGACTGTCGAGAGGCAGTCTGAATTCCACTGGAAGAAAAGTGGGGAAGCTTCATTCAGTATACGACGTTTGTGAAGGTGTTCTTTTCGTAGTCCAGAAAAGGTTCAATTTTACAGTGTGAATAAAAATCGCAAATACGTAAAGAATTGGAATTTGTTCACAATTTTTAGAGGAAGGTAAAATAAGTCAAGGAAACCACAAAAAGTCATACAGGGACTACTTCCCAAACTTATAACATGGGGTTGAGGTGCAAGGGGTCTTCAGAACACTGATAAAAACGGCTAAAACGTCTCGTGTTACAAAAAATCCTTGTGTACATAGTGTAATATATCGTTTTGTCTGACATAGACGGTGACTATTCGTGAGTTTATCACATTAATAATACCAACATTACTATTCTTTGACTGTAAACCACATGTAATGGACCGATAAAAACATGTAGTACAATAGAAAACTCAACTAATAACGGTACTAATCAAACTAATAACAGGTAGAAAGAGAACAATAATAACAACATGAATATAAGTCCTTACAGAGATACTAAATGTATAAACACTCTGACGGGTTGTAAGATTTATAATAGACAAATAAAAAAGTAACCTTTTATTAACGAAACATTACAACACATCATATCAAAGATAGTATGTTACATTTAGTCGACATACATAAGTATATAGGGAGGGAGGACTTGAAGGAAAGGTAAGGGGAGGATAGGGGGACGGGATCCAGTAGTGTCTCGTGGCTCAACTCGGGAGACACGACATGTTGTTGAAGGGTGATCGATAGATAAAATGTGTCCATCACAATATATATCCCAAAGGGAACACCGAGTCGACCATTCCTTAGGTGGTCGTTACGCCCTCTGGACCAAACTAGGGACCCACCCCTTCTGGGGGACCTCTTCCTTTTCCGATGGGCGAGGTCATAAGAACGGACCTCTTAGGGTACCTGAGATATCAAGTACCCCAACACAATATAGAGACACAATACGTATAACCACGAAGGGACCACCGAGTCCCCATTTCTTGGGTGGACTGTTGCGTCTTCCATACTCAAACTAGACCAGGTCCTCCTAGTGGACCTCTTCATTTACCGTTGGGTGAGCTCATAAGTACGGACTTTTTTGTGGTACCTCGGACCACCCGATGCTAGCTACCGTAGCGTTTTTCAACCTGTGTTATCTCGTTGACTTATTGTCTTTGTTGTCGTTTCAAATATGTACAGTTACGATGAGAGGAAGAGGGGGGTGGTGACACGGGTGTGCAGGCAAGAGATACAGATACAAAGATAAAGACGGGACGTTTATCCGAGTAATCAAGGTAAAAAGATCTGAGATGCATATAAGTAACTATACATAAACAAAAAGAGAAAGACTGAGTGAAACGAGACATACTGTCTGATATCCGAGTAGGTGATGTTTCCTGAGTTAAAGTAAGTAAAAATATCGATTGATAATGAATTTATTTACGTTAGTTACAATTAGGATATTCGTCTGTACCCTTTTGGTGTGAAGTGTGGTTTCGTCCCGTCCTTTATCCGTCACACCTGTTCATACTCAGTTTATGACAACTTGAATGAATGAGTACATTAGGAGTACTGTTGAGACACTACAGTAATGGTGATAAACTGTCCATTCCTTTGACTCCGAGTCTCTCAAATATATTGAAGAGGGTTTTATCGTCTTTGTTATTAACACTTTAATCCTATGTGCGTGTCAGACGATCGAAGTCTCTAACATATCGAGGGTAATACGGGTATTCTCTTCCAACACTCAGTTCTTTGTCCAAGCTGTTGGTCATTTATGGATGACTGACTAGTGACTCCGTCTCTTCCGTTACCGTGGGATGAGGTCATGAGAACGGACTTTTCAGGGTACCTGCCTCCTCGGACCACCCGACATCAGGTACCCCAGCGCTTCTCAGTCTGTGCTGACTCGCTGAAGGGAAAGTGAAAAGTGAAAGTACATAACCTCTTCCTTTACCGTTGGGTGAGGTCACAAGAACGGAACTCTTAGGGTCCCTGCCCCCTCGGACCAGCCGACGGTAGATACCCCAGCGTGTCTCAGTCTGTGCTGACTTCGCTGAATCGTCGTCGTCGTTGTCTGGTGACTCCTCGATTTCAGACAGAAAGTCTTTCAGTAAACTGTAAGTTTTACATAATCTAAGGATGGTTATATGTGGTATATATCACAGTTCTACAATCGATTAATCTGGAGTGACAAAAAGTGCGACTGATGACGTCAACGGATAATTGACAGGTGAGAAGGGGTGAGATAGGGGGTGGTGGTGAGATTTCAGATAACCCAACCGGTTTTTCAGGTAAGTCCAAAAAGGTATTTTCTCATGTCTTGTTTGTCTTACTTGAAAAGTCGGTTGGGGCATAGAACTGACAAGATACGAGAGTTTTGAGGGTACACACGTGAGGTGTGTCTGAGATAGAGCCGATCCAACTTAGTCGCAACGAGAAGACATTGAGGAGGTTGACAGGTATAAAAAGTGCGACGGACACCACAAAGGGGGAGGTTTACCTCTTGGACAGACCGAGTAGAAGGACAAGGGGGAGGAGTGGTAGATGTCTTGAGACGAGTTTAATCAAGAACGACCACCAATTCTGAGACACGAAGGTCACATCCCTTTCGTCTAAGTTAGGAACCAGTTCCTTCTTTCTAGGGTGTACGGGTACGGCACAGTGTACCGGTTTTTTACCTGTTTTGTTTAAGAAAGAGAGATCCTTCGGAAGGGGATGGAGGGTGTCAAAAGGTTTCTTCCACGATAAGAACTTCGTAAACATGGTCGTAGTAACGAAGGTACAGAAAGAGGTCGTGAACTCATATTCGAGGGTTTTCTGTTACAGATGTAACATAAGTAGAACCTTAGAGGGTCTGAATCATTCTCAGTCCATGAGTTTGATTTACGAACAATTGACTGAGTGTACTGGTCTAAAAGCAGTAAAATTTTTATTTGGTCTTGTTTACAAAACCTTTCAGGTATTAAACTGAGATTTTACTTTTAAGACCGAGACGATTCTTACCAAGCCTTGGGAAGGTTCGTTTGTATTGACTTAACATAACAAAGTACATAATGTCTGAAATTTCCAGTTTCAGGATAAGAATGTACCTCAGAGACTCGGTGTCATGTTAAGTTAGTCAAGAAAAAATATCTTGTGCAGTATTTTAAAATAATGTAAAACTTTCAGAAATGTAAAAATAGAAAATTTTGGTGACTTCAAAACGGGAGGAACCCTTAACGGGGTCGAACCTATTCGAAAAGAGACGTTGTCTTCGGACTATCCTTTGACGACAAGGTTGGTCCCTCGTGTAGGTTCGGGTAAATACAAAACTCAACTATCTTTGGAACACGTAAACACTACTGATTCTCTTTTACTGGGACGACGGACAGTCTTGAATCCTTCCTCTTCTTTGATAAACAAAGAAGTATTCCCAGACACAAAGAAACATAGAAGATTCTTCTTTGAAACCAGAAGAACCGATGGTTCTGATGGGTCTGGACAGAGGAAAAGGTTTTCTGACTTTACGTCGAGGGGAAAGGGAAAAGAGGGAAAAGTATTGACGAAACTATAGTTGACTACTAAAAACTCCCCCGTTTGGTTTTTTGAACACGTTCTTTATGTCCAAAACTATCGTATGCAACTTTCTCCTATACCCACCTATTTCAGTAACCTATTTGTAGTCACCCGTTTTGGGAATGACTCCAAGGGTTCCTCTTTAGATCTATTAAAGGTCAACCTTTTACTAAATCACAGTCATGTACTCTACGTCAAACAATAAACGGTTATAGACCTTATTATTTTAATTCTTTCGAGGAGAATCTCTAATTTTCTAAAAATCCTTTGTAATTTTCCGGATAAAATGTGTCAATTATTCAAAACTTTTTAATACTATATTAAAAATTTTAGACATCGAAGTTCTTTCTAAATCTATGTAAGTCCCCAAGTTGTCGGTTACCTATACAACGGTTTTTTTGTGTTTTTTCATCCCGACAAATACGAAGGGCCCGGAGTGTGCAACCTTTCAACACAGGGTAGTGACTTACGGGAAATATTCTTACATTGTTATATTTTCACGTGAAAACTGAATCAGGATACAATTACAAATGAATCAGAGTAACTTTAGACATTGGCCGACAACTTTCAGTTTACGTTTATTTTGTGATCCACGACTTCTTGCTCTATTACTATATTGTCTCCTTTGAAGTTGTCTAAAACTCTGTCCGTCTTGGGAAACCTCAGGGTGGGACTTTCAGAATTAAAGTGACTTGTTTCTCAGTCTGGTTTGAATTGTTGATTTGTTGTTGTTGCTCCGATTTCGAACTCTTACATTTAGAGTTACTGAGGTTTTATAATAAAATTCACTTAAAATTAATTACTCAATTTATTTTAGTTTATAAACTGTGTGTGAGCAAAATGAAAGCACCAAAATGACAAGACTTCTAATACGACATTGTGAGGACTTTACCCTGAGAATCGTGTGTCCTTCTGTGCGACCTACGATAGATTCGTGGTACCGGAGGAGACGAACGGACCAGTGAGGCAGAGAGGATTGAGGTCCTGCAAGATCACTGGGGTAATCGTGACGACTTACTTTCGTGAAGTAAGAAAAGAAGTGTCTGCTATGAGATCGACTCAAAGGTGATGGGTCATGGAAATTAAAATATCGAGTTTACGATCTAAGAAAAAAAAATGTAGATACGGGAAGTCAAAATTACAACTCTTAAACTCATGTAATAAGGTCGGACTTCTTTGCTGACAGTATAGTAAATACAGAAATAGTTTCACATTGATGCACGAGTCAGTGAAGTCAGGACAGGTTGAGGAACGCTGGAATACCTGGTATCGGGTGGTCCGAGGAGACAGGTGCCCCAAGGGGTCCGTTCTTATGACCGGAGGAGGTCACCTAGAAGGACTGGGTCCCTAGCTTGAGTGTGGAGAATACAGAGGACGTAACCGTCCGTCCAATAAATGGTGATCTCGATGGACCCTTCGGATAGTTCCACATTTGTCCTATAATCTTCAGTGAGTATTGAGTTAGTCTTGAGTCCCTCCGTAAACAACTCGTTTCAGACGAAGGTGCCCAACCTACTCTCCGTCCTCCTCCCTTTCCTAAGGAGCGATATTTACTCCAGTTCGTCTCTGACGACGCCACTCCATCCCGACTTTGAATGTCAGACGAGAAATCCTTCCTGTTACGTCTTGACAGACGATAATTACGGGAATACATTATAATATGAAGTTATTTTACTGGGAGGAGTTTTCATATATTTTAATTCTGATATTTTAATGATCTCGGGGAAGTTCCCGGAACGGTCCCTGGGTACTTTACTCCCCGTGACTCGGCTCGAAGAAACCGAACGGGCACTTAGACGAGGTGTAAACGGTTGACCGACCGTGTCTCGTCCAGGAGTCATGGACCACCCCGACTAAATATATGTCAGTGTCAAAAATACAGTAAACAAAGACACTGAGGGTTGGAGAATTCTTTCCATACATATTCTGAGACACGTAGACCAAAAATCCAAATAAAGTTTCAATAGGACTCGAATAAGACAAAAGAGAAAATCTATAGAGTAGGTGTCGATAAAAGTTCACGGACTTCAACAATAACAAGTCAACGATTCAGAACAGACTGAGAGACGCTGGGTACCATCGAGTGGTCCGAGGAAACAGGTACGCTAAAACGTCCGTTCTTGTGACCTCACCTAACGGTATGGGAGGAGGTCCCTTAGAAAGACTGGGTCTTAGTTTAGACTCAGAGAACTCAGAGGACGTAACGTCTGTCTAAGAAATGTTGATCATGGTGGACCCTTCGGGATGTATCGAAATCTTGTTATATGAATTTGTTATAAATATACCGTGACTTAGCGATATACGGTAAGATTCGTAAGACGTTAACAATTAAGTTAATTGTTAGGTTAACCCATCAAGACAATAAGGGTAAAAGGTCTACTCTTTTGACTCAGAGACTCTTCAATTTTTTAGACACACTAAGTCTGACATTCACTACCTCTGTCCTAAACCTGACAGAGCGAAGTCAAAGGTGTGAAAATGACGACACGGTCCGGTGGTATTCTTGGACTCAAATTGGACTATACAAACAGTCCTTTACGAAGATTTTGAAATTACCCGTATGTGTGGAGAGTCCTAGAACAACTTTTCGTCTAAGTCCAATTCAACCAGACCAAACTTCAGACTATAAGATGTGAAGACTGTTCGAGGGTCCATTACGGTTACAGCTACCAGGTTTCTGGTGTGAAACTCAAGTTCCCAGATCTTAGACGACATCAAAAAAAAAAGTATATGTGTAAGTATCTAGAAAAAAAGGTACAGAGGAGGACACGAACACTCCTTTAAGAGATGTCTGAAATACATGCCGTTCAGGGAATGTATGTTTACTCAAGACAAGGTTCGAACAAGCATTCAGGTCAAACAAGTAATTCAACTTGTTTCAATCGGATCCATGAGTTGATTGTCAGCCGACATATCAGGACATGACATTATCCAAATATTATGAAAAGTGTGTTTATTAGGTGTTTTTTTGTTTGTCTTTTATTTCTTTGGTAAAAATTAGAATGTCATGTCACATGTCATGTCAGCACGCCGTGTCGTCGACCGTGTGTCCCTGACCGTAGTTCACTCGTCTGTTCTTCTCAATGACTGCCCTCCGCCCTCTCCTCCACCCTCTACCGTCTCGACTTCCTAGCAGTCGTTGTCCTCTGTCGCCCGCTCGACTCGAACTGAGTGCGGACTACAACTACCGTGTCCACGTCGGGGGAACGACCTTGATTTCCGCACAATCGTAGAAACTTTCAAGTGTTGAACTTCCAGACATACATCTTCTTAATAACATAGTAGTGGTGGAACTTATGAGCACCGAGGTCAGTTTTGGTAGGTCGTGACCGTATAGGGTTCACCTCGCTTCTCCACCAGTCTTCAGTCCTCTCTTCGTCTTGGTCCCTTCGTCCTTCTTTCTTTCAGGCCCACGTCGATGTGGGTTCGAAGAACACCTTCAATACTACGTACGCACACACAATATACATACACATATTTGGGGGAGACCTAAAATTAAAGTTTCGTCTATTACGTAAAGGTCCGGAATATTTAGTACGTAAGATATGTATATACAGGAACCAGGTGACTTCTCTACTCCAATAACGTTTATAGACGTAGTAGTGACCCAGGTCTAAGTAGGGGAGTTAGTTTTTATTACTTTGAATTTAGTGGAAGAGGAAACTGACTGAAAAGGTCTGACGGATCAAATAAAATGTTTGATATGTCAAGGAGTTTCCAAGTTACTTGAGACATCACAGCAGAAAAGTGGGTAATTTATCCGTTAAAGGAAAAAGAATTTCCTTAAGTCCTGAACGGGGGGTTGAGAAAGCTTACGTCTACTGAAGGTTTCCGAAACGTCAAAACGAAACAAAAAAATAATTCTCACACAAGTCAGGACAGTCTGAGGAACGCTGGGGTACCTGACATCGGACGGTCCAAGGAGACAGGTACCCTAAAGGGTCCGTTCTTGTGACCTCACCCAACGGTAAAGGAGGAGGTCCCCTAGAGGGTCTGTGTCTCCCTCCTGAATAAAGAAAACTCCGGGGACTCAGTACTGGGCGAGAGATTTTTAGGTCGGATACAGTCGCCCAATAAAGTGTTAAGTACAGTTTAAGGTTTTTAAATCTACCCTTTAACCTCCGTCATCAGGTTCGAGTTCTTTCACAAAACTAAATTTGTGCTAGCGAAATATAAGCACGGTTTACTATGACACTGTTATCACCGACTCCATGTGTCTCACAAGAGACCTTCGGTCCACGAGGACATTCGTGTTCGATTGTAGCAATACGGACTCGTGGGACGTCCTGCCACGAGAACATCAAGGTTACCGAGACGTAAGATTTTATCGATCGGTAAAGATCAAGAATATGTGTTCTCCTTGTACCAGTACACACGGGTCATAATGATAGTAGGTCACCAAAAACCAACAAAAAAAGGACAATCTAACACACACACACACACCTGGTAAAAATTTCAGAAATAACTTAAACAATGTTATGACGAAGACGAAATGCAAAACCAAATAACCGGTTCTCCGTACACCGTAGAATCAAGGGACTAATCCCTAGCTTGGACGTGGGGGACGTAACCTTCCGTTTCGAAATTGGTGACCTGGTGGTCTCTTCGGGGATGGGTTACAAGCAAACTCAAGTGTCCACGCGTCTCTCCACTTCGTCTAACGGGTCCCAGTGTGTCGAGGTACACGACCCGGAACCGGAGGTGGGGTCTACTTTCCCTGCTCTTCCCAGTCCCAGAACCCACCTTTCGGACCGAAGTCCAGGGTATCGACTTCCCGTCGAGGATTCTTCCTCTTCCACCGAACTACACTCCCCAACTTTTCCTCAGGAGTGTATTTGTTCTATTTACCATTCTCCGTAACCTGTACCCGTGCCACTGTCACCCGTGTAAGTAGTCTTACTGCAGAGGGGACGTATGTATGGGGAGAGTGACACCGGTAAAGGGAGTCTTTGAGAACTGAGGGACTGCAAGATGATTCGTCGCCTGTGAACTAATTATAACAAGTCACTGTTTCTAAAGGGACCACCAGGCCACCAATTCTGAAACGGAAGGTTATGTCCCCCACACCCAAGTTAGAGACTAGTCCCTCATTCTAGGGTGCACGGAACCCCGGTTTCTTTGTGGTTTTGTATTTTTCATCGTTATAACACTGTTTAAGTTATTTCTAAAATTTTATTTCAGGTGTAGTTTTTTTTTAATAAATTTTTTTTTACAACAAGTTACTATCGGTCAACACCCTAAACGAAATTAGTCTACACCAACCATCCTTCAATTAGGTACCTGGGACGTTCCCCTGTTTTTACCACGAGTAGATTCAAAATAGTTAACGACGTATTATTTAATACGGTTTTACACTCCAATTTTTTGTAGTAGAGTGCCAAAGTCACACAGTTCTGAGATCCGAACCGAACCCACGGTTGGAGACGGGGAGCGTTCCGACACCAGTTCGACACCCGACCCGACGACAGTAGCACCCCGGACTGACCCCGTCCCAGACCAAGGTACGAGTGAGTGCACCGGCACCCGTGAGAGACAGGGACCATTGACCACCGACCTCTACAGTCAAGGAAAGGTGCGCTCGGAGAGGTCTACCGTCGAGTCCTGCACTGACGACCAAACTCTCTCTCTCTGTTGGTCCACTTAGGTCTCAAAAAAAAAATTAAATTGGACCTTCTTCATTAGGTAGCGGACGGGTACGGGGTAAGATAGATTATCTTCGTTCAGGGGTTTGGGTCGGATGTGAGTCTCCCCTCCTTTATTGTGTTCCACACTCACGGGACTCCCGACAGAGTCGTCGTTTTCCTTCTATTCTCTATCACACTCTCCAAACTACTACCTTTTCAGAATAGCTTAGAATTCTAATATTGCAAACTATATTTTTGTGAAGAGGTGTGTCGATTCGACGTTCTTCGGATAGTCAGTTTAGTATCTTTATATGTTCTTTTTTCGTCACTATAAAAGAAAATAGAGGTTTAGGAATCGTCAAAAGGAAAGGATCGACGACGTGGTGAACTGGGAAAGTTCAGGGTCCTGACAGTAGTGACTACTTCGGTCGCAAACCCCGTACATAGATCCCATTGTTAAACAGTAAGTATCAACTATGAAAATCTCACTTCCCTGTGATAAAGACTAATATGTTCCTGTTGTCCGTTTGGTCCTTTAGACTCGTCAATGGAGACGTTTGAGCAGACACGAAATGACTCTCGAGAAGAGGGGAGAGAGTAAGAGAGAGAGTAGGCGGGCGAGTGAAGACAGGAAAGGAGGGTAGTGACAGGTGTGAGAGACATAGTGACGACAATTTTCACTCGACCCCCTGAAGGGACCGGGCTCCTTAGTCTTAAGAATGCCGGGTCCCGTATTCTTAGGTGGAACGCTACGTCCCCTGTGGTCAAGGTAGGAATCAGCCCCTCCTAGGATGTAGGGCGCCCCGTCGACTCGGGTACCCGGTGCTGATAACACGGACACGAGATTTCGGACCCTCGGCGTTGATGACTTCGGGTGTGTGGGGCCTCGGACACGAGGCGTTATTCTTCAGGTGTATGGTGTTCCTTCTCACCGGGCCGAGTGGTGTTGATCTCTTTCGGACACGTTTCGTTACTTCCTAGTCGTGTCGGTTTTTATTTATGTTAAAAAATTTCCCTCGGCCTCTGTCTCCCCAGTGGGACCTCGTCGGACGATTGCTACGAGGCACCAAGTGTGGGACTCAACAGGAGGGGTGGAGGACCCATGGAAAAAGACGTCGACGGAAGTCTCTACTTCCTCGTGTGTGTACACGAGGGACGGTACTGAGCCCAAGGGTCGGGGTGGGTCGTCGCGGTGACGTCCGTGACCTCCCACACAGGAGACAGGGGTAGTAGGCGTTGAGTTCTCCGTACATGCACAGCACACACACACACACACGCGAGCACGCGGACACACCGTATGAGGGCCTATCCTATAACCCTTCTTAATTCTCTTCATGTTCTCCACCCAACCCAAAACAAGGAAAAGCCTTTTATAAATAAATGAATAAATAAATAAACCGACACGACCAAGAATAAACGTCGTGTGTCCTAGAAGGTAGACATAACGTCGTACGTCCTAGAGAAATCAATGTCGTACGTTTGAGGATCAACACTGTACGCCCCACATCAAGGTACTGGTCCCTAGCTTAGTCCCAGGAGACGTGTCCTTCACGTTTCAGACTCGGTGACCTGGTGGTCCCTTCAGGGTTCCAAACAAGAATATTTCGTAGAGAATTCGATTACATGGTAGTGAAACACCATAAACAAATTAATACGTAAATGTTCAATTGTGTAGTAATTTTTATACATGAGACCACAAACGGGGTTGAGTCTTTATCCTTGAAACAATGATTTTAACTTATATTGCTACTCCTTGGTAACTGGAGTGATTGGTTGATAGAGGTTCGGACCAGAAAGAGATTCTTTGTCTAAAAATATCGGAGAAAATCGATAGCGGGTACCTATCCGTAATCAGGTTAACAACAATGTCTCCACTTTAAATCCTTTGATGTAGGTACTTGACTCAATAAGTAATGTCACTACGACGAAAGGTAATAAGTCAATGAAAGGACAGAAAGAATTATCTGTAGGAAATTAAGTAGGATTCTTTCGTACATACACTTGACTTCTTATAAAAGAATTTTGACTTTTTCTTTAAAGAATGGTAGAATTATCGTTACTAAAGTCCTAGTATTTGTGTTCTCGTTAAGTGTGACTTTAATTGTCGATATCAAAGATTACTAGACCTCTTCGGTATACAGAAAAATTGACGAGTCAGTGAGTTCTGTCTACTTGTATTTTCACAAAAGAAGAAAAAGAGTGGAGTTCGTTTGATTTAACCGTTGTTTATCCTTTAGTAAAAAGTCTCGACAACGTCACACGTACATGTCACAATAGTTCATATCAGATCTGACGATAATCAAAATGTCGTTTCTTTATAAAGATAGTATACCAGGAATAGTTCTCTTAATCGATCTTCCTAACTATTGACCATCCATTATAAGAGAGTACTCGACCGAAAATTTACCTAGTGTAACAAGAGGTAAAGTAACCTTTGACTTTTATCTACGATACAGTCATTACAAACACTTTTTATCGTGTAATAGACCTTGACTGCCCACTTCCCCCCACATATAAAGAAATATTTAATTGGGAGATCCTTTGGTATTGTAAAATTTTAGACTGTGTCCGAAGGATTGAGTAGATAAGGGTCGGGGAGCAAAAAAATTAGACTTCTTCGTCTATGGGTCTTTATAATTTCCTGGTTTCATTTTCTTGATAAACCATGTTCATAATACTAAAGTTGACATTTTTAGACAAAGTTGTATTCGTGTGACGTACGTTAATAAAAGACTTATCTCACCTCTTTTCGTATCGAACAGGAATCTAACAACAACAAGTCAGTGATTCAACACAGATTGAGAAACACTGGGGCATCTGATGGGGTACGCTCCGTAAGGACAGGAGGTGACAAAGGGTCTCAAACGAGATTGAGTACAGGTAACTCAACTAGTACAGTAGTTTGGTAGAGTAAGAGACAACAGGGGAAGAGGAAGACGGGAGTCAGAAAGGGTCGTAGTCCCAGAGGAGGTTACTCAGTCGAGAAGTATAGTCCACCGGTTTCATAATCTCGAAGTCGTAGTCTATTCAGGAAGGTCACTTATAAGTCCGAACTAAAGGAAATTCTGACTGACCAAACTAGAGGAACGTCAGGTTTCCTGAGAGTTTTCAGAAGAGGTCGTGGTGTTAAGTTTTCGTAGTTAAGAAGCCGTGAGTCGGAAGAAATACCAGGTTGAGAGTGTAGGTATGTACTGATGACCTTTTTGGTATCGAAACTGATCTGTCTGGAATCAGCCGTTTTACTACAGAGGCGAAAAATTATACGACAGATCCAAACATAATGAAAGACATTATTTATAGGAAAGACTCAGATATCTAAAAATGGGGAGTTACTCGAAATTAATAGTATTTTCAGTCGTTCAACATTACTTCTTTTTCTTCCGTCCCCTTGTTAAAGGTGGTGTTTATTTTACTTTCATCGGAAAAAGAAAGGGGAGAGTCGTTTGTCCTAGACCTGGGACGTCCAGACTCGTGACTCACAGTACAGAGGTCGGACTTTTGGTGTCGCGTTAACAGGAAAAACATACACCTCGGTTTCCTAGACGTCGGAGTCGATGTTCGGGGAGTCCGACGGATCTCAGTCTGTAATTATCTTTCCTCAATCGTTTCCGAACAGAGAGGGACGAGGTCTCCCCGGTGATAATTGGAGGGTCTCGGGTCCACTGTCAGTCCGTGTAGGTAGACTTCGACCGGACGTCCTCGGTGAAGATTTGTCTAGTCTAGAAGGGACCGCGGCCTAGTGGAGACTTGAGGTCGACGAGTGGGACGTGATTCATTCAATGCCCAACGTAAAGTACATAAAGTCCGAACTACCCCGACTTTCACTTTCAAAACACAGGTCTTGTGTGATTTAGTTCAAAGGTGAGTCTCGTTGGAGAAAGGACAGGAGATGAACGGTGATTTTCGGTAAAACTTTTGGGTCTTCTACTTGTCGATCGTCCAATTCGTTAACCATAAAAAAGGAGGGATACATGAACTAGAAGATGTAGAGTCGGTTCCTGTGTGTCCCTCTGTGACCCGAGACGATTTAATCATCGACTACCTTCAGGGAACTATTTAATTTTTCTTTACTTAATTATAGTCGCAAGTCATTCCACTCCGGACTTCGTGGAGAGGTCGTCTCTATTGAATCCTACTGGGTCAATACTAATATTACTTCCCGGCTTATCCTACTATAAGGGTGATCTTAAACTTCTTAATCTTCTAACGTGTCATTACATTGGGTGTATATTTGTCGTCGATGGTAAGAGACTCGAGAGTGAGATATCGTCTACGACGATTCGACCACTGTTTGTAATAGAGTAAATAAGAATAGTATTGGCACTCTCTCTCCAAGTCTACAATAGAGGTAAAATCTCCACCACGGGTCTTCGAGTCTTTCCAAGTCATTGGTTAGTGTCCGGTGTGTCGGTCCTTTGTCATCGCAATCCGAAACTTGGGTACCTCAAACTGAGGTCTTAGGTATGAAGTGGCGATAAGGTATTAATACTATTCCTTCTTTAAATAGTTCAATTAGTTCGTAAAAATTATACGTTTTTAATAAATTTCTAGTCTTAGTTCCCTGAAGGGACCATCAGACTACCGACCCTGAGACGAAGGTTACGTCCCCTGTACCCAAGATAGGGACCAATCCCTTGATCCTAGGGGACTCGGTGTCCCTCGTCGGTTTTTAAATCTTTTTTTTTAGTTTCAGTTTTCTCAATACTACCGAGGTTGTAATTCAAGGTACTACCGAGGTAATAAACACTTCTTTCCAGACGTATCGGTTTCGATACCAAAAAGGTCATCAGTACATACTTACACTCTCAACCTGATATTTCTTCCGACTCGTGACTTCTTGACTATGAAGACTTGACACTACAACCTCTTCTGAAAACTCTCAGGGAACCTGACGTTCGTCGAGATTGGTCAGTTACAATTCCCTTTAGTTCGAACATATAACATTCCTGACTACGACTTCGACTTCGAGGTTATGAGACTGGTGGCCTACGTTACTCGACTGAGTGACCTCTTCTGGGACTACGACCCTTTCTGACTTCCGTCCTTCTCTTCCTCCGTTGTCTCCTGCTCTACCAACTTACCATAGTGACTGAGTCACCTGTACTCTAATTCGTTCGATGTCCTCAACCACTACTTGTCCCTTCGGACCACACGACGTCAGGTACCCCAGTGTTTCTCAGTCTGTACTGACTCGCTGACTTTTTGTTGTTGTTGTTGCAACTTTCCTCCTTTCAAACGTGTTTACCCGGCTCTGTATCTATACTTTCACCCTTTTGGACATGTTCGGTCCCTCCTCCTATAATAATTGACGAATCTTCGCTTTCTTCGTTCATGTTATGAGACGTAAAAGAGGAAGAATCGTTATTGTTTCTCACTTAAAAGGGGTTTACCGGGATTAACGTTTATTCATTGTCATTTCTTTAATTGTACTCACCGAAAGTAAGGAAAAGTAGGAGTAACAAGAAGAGAACCTTTTACAGTCTTCACTCCTTCTTTCTTGACCAGGTCACGGATTCTGAGGTGTGGGGGTTGCGTCTCCCGACTCCCAAGTTAGGGACCGACTCCCGTTGGTCCAGAGTGTACGTCGTCACTTTCTGGATACGGTGTTCTAGGGTACACTACGTCGACTCTGGACCTCGTCGGTCTATTTAATTAATTAAAATTTTTTGTCTTCCTGAACCTTTCCCCTCAGACACTCCGCGGGGGACGTCTTAAGTTTTATACCCAAACCCAGAGTTTTTGAAGGTAAGACGGAGACATAGAAAAACAATGATCACACTTCTTCAGACCTAGAAACCAAAGATTCTTGTAAGGTTTCTATAATATGTCGACCCTCTTACCCCTTGTTTCTCGTTGGGATTTCCTTTTACTTGGTTTAAAATTGAGTCTTTTGTCTTTTAGGGGATAAAATAAGGGTACTTTTCCGGATAAAATCTCTTACTATTGTCGGAACAGGGGTCAAACACAGTAAGTACAACAAAAAATTGGAACCTAAACGTGTAGACTCTTCAAGATTCTAAATTACAATAAAATACATTTGCCAAAAATTTGAACCCATTATCCCAAAGAAACACCGGTTCTTCCACCCTGAAGGGTGTAAGTACGGTAAGTCGACTTCAAAAGGATTCAAGGGAAAAGGATACGTCTTGTCGATCAGTCAACTATGTCGTCACAAATCTGATTTTGTAAAACGGTTCAGGACATGGTTTAGGGACCTGTCAAAATAAGGTTAAATGTTTTAATCTTTTGGTGTCCATATTTAACATGGATAAAGATTACATAAAGTGAATCGCGTACTATAAAAGGTCAAGGGATGTTCAGGAATAAAAATTCACAACTCTATAATATCCTTATGTGTAACCTAATGTTCAACGAAGGTTTCTAGGAAAACAAGTTCCTTTTCAATGTTGTAACCTTTATATTCGGAATAAGTAAACACATGAAAGGTAACTTAGGTTGTAACACCGAAAACGACTAAATTCTCTCCGGTTCACGGACGTCTTCAACATATTTGTCAGACGATTAGAAGGTTTCGTAAAGAATTCAGTAATTATTGTCTCGGACCGGATACGAAATCTCCTTGGCTCGACCCGAATCTGTTGTAGTTATAATAAAGTAAAGGTTTTCGTGAACTGTCCAACCTTTCTGAACAATTAATTACGTCAAACTGGGCTTACTTTTTTATAAATAATTAAAATAGAGTGACACTTTCCTTCACGTCTCCCTATTTCGTTACCGTTTACACACCATTTACGGAAGACACCCAGCATCTGAGAAGTACACTAACTTGCGACCTGTGTTACTGAGAGTTCCCTGAAGACCTTGGTGGTAAGAGGACTTCAAATGTCAGGACGAATTCCACCCACCCCTGTCGGTAAATTCCGGAGTCACCGACCCGAGACACAATTCACAGTCGTGGGTTCATCTCCAGACGTGTCAGACACACGTCTCGTCCTCTCCCGTCCCCTGACTCTGACCAGGGTCAACATCCGTAGTCTTCTAAAGAAGTTCCCTATAAACTTGATCTTGAAGTTCTTACTTATCCTATGGTCCTCCGTCCCCACTACCCTCCTAAAGGTTGTCTCGTTTTTAAACCTCCGTTATTCTGTGACCCTCTTAAGTCCCCTGTCGTCCGTCGTCTCACTCTCTCGTCTCTTGAATTGATTCTGCACCTTGGCCCCTCCGTCCACATGTTCTGAAAGTCTTCCTACAGCCTTGGGGTCCTGTACGTTGCGATTCAGAAAGGATTTCGTTTCCACATTCAAGGATTATACTGAAACGAGGTACAATTTGATAATTAAACTGTGCTCTTTGTGACTAATAAAACGAAGGTCTTAGAGATTTTCGTCTCCAGAGGGTGTCCGTGTCGGAAACCTCTTTACGGACTCCGTTAAGGACAAGAGAAAGTTTAGGGTAAACGGTAACCTCATAAATAGTCCGCAAGTCTCTCAAACCGAGACGTCAGACCAACGGACCTCACTTCCGTACATCTACGGAGAACGCGACAGTCAAATCCAAATCAAAATGTGAAACTAGTAAAAGATAGTGACTCTTAGTCTCTTGAAGAGAGGACACGAGAGCACTGTGGTGTGGGGATCTCAAACAACATTTTACGACAGGGAGATTTCGTTATAGTATTTCTGAAAAAAAAACGACCAGTGAAACTATTTCAAGTTTTCTGTTCCGTCCCGTTTCAAACTGTTTAGAAATTTGGGGTCTCGTCCAACTAGGGTTTATTCGTCCGAAATAGATCTACGACTTTAGGGTCTATTAACGAATTGACCAAGTCCCTAATGAAAACGATCGACTTTAACGAGATGACAGTTCTTATCTAAAGAATTTTCGCCGAGTCTCCAATTTCGCAGACGGGTGTTACGTCCTCTGGACCCAAGCTAGGGACCCAGCCCTTCTAAGGGCCCCTCTTCCTTTACCGTTGGGTGAGGTCATAAGAACGGACCTCTTAGGGTGCTTGCCTCCTTGGACCACCCGATGTCAGGTGCCCCAGCGTTTCTCAGCCTGTGCTGACTCGCTGAAGTGAAGTCTGAACATATATAAGTGTAAAACCGTCTAATGTTTACATAAAAGAAAACAAAAGGGTTGATACCCTAACCAGAAAATAGACTGGTTACCGAAGGTAGTTCCTAATGAAAACAAAAAAGGGGAGAGTTTGTGTTAACCAGAAAATTTCATGTAAGAAACTTTAAAATTGGGAAATACTAATCTATAACACTTAATTACTTTCTATTATACTTACGAAAACTCAAAAGGAAACCATTGACTCTATGTAAAATGAATTTTCTACCCCCTTCACCTTAAAATTTCTTTTAGTTGAAGAATAGGTACTGGAACCGTACTCCGGAGGTGGATAAGGTTGTACTTTAAAAATACTACAACAAAATCACGATAATTTTGACTAAAGAAGTTATTTACAGTTAAATAATTGACACATTTCTAATGGACTTCTTAAAATTCAGTAGAATAAAGATGATCCTTATTTTGACCCAGAATGTCTTCGTGTGAGTGTCTGTATCTTTTGTCTGAACACCAGCGGTTCCCCCTCTCCCGTCCACCCCCAACCTACCTAACCCTCAAACCCCAATCGTTTACGTCTGATGACACACACATATACACAAGTCAACTAGTCGGTACAGACTAAGAAACGCTGGGGTAGCTAACATCAGGTGGTCCAAGAAGACAGATACCTTAAAAGGTCCGTTCTTATGACCTAACCCAACGGTACGGAAAGAGGTCCCCTAGAAGAGTTGAGTCCCTAGTTTGAGTGTAGAGAACGTAGAGGACGTAACTGTCCGTCTGAGAAATGGCGACGCGGTGGACCCTTCGAGTTATGATAACATATCTCTTACCTATTTGTTCCAGGATAGCATATCGTGACCCTTGACAAACATTATAGGACAGTATTTGGTGTTACCTTTTCCTTTTATTATTATTATTATTTTAACCTAGACAGGTCAAATCTGTGGAGTCCTTCACTTTTCAGAATTCTTAAGATTCATACGGTACTTGGTCGGTGACTACATGTATGCAAGGGACAGGGCTTGGGGGGAGGGAGAAGGGAGGGGGTGTTATAACATTTCATTAATCGGACGTTAATTGTTTGTGGGAGAAGGTTGTTGTGTTCTCTTCTGAGATGTGTACCTGTAGTGGTCTACCAGTTGTGGCTTTAGTTTAACTAATATAAGAGACGTCGTTTTCTACCTCTTCGAGATATGTCAGTTGTTTTTGTTCTGGTCCTCGACTGACACCGAGTCTAGTACTTGAGGAATAATGGTTTAAGTCTGAATTTAACTTCTTTCGTCCCTTTTGGCGATCTGGTAAGTCCATACTGCATTTAGTTTAGGGAATACTAATATGTCACCTTCACTCTTTATCTAAATTCCCGGATCTAGACTATCTATCTCACGGACTACTTGATACCTTACTCCAAACACTGTAACATGTCCTCTGTCCCTAGTTCTAGTAGGGGCACCTTTTCTTTACGTTTTTTTTGTTTGACCGACAGACCCTTCGGAATGTTTATCGACACTTTTCTTCTCTTCGTTTTACGTTTCCTCTTTTCCTTTCTATATTCGTAGACTTACGTCTCAAGGCTTCTTATCGTTCTTCTCTATTCTTTCGGAAGGAGTCGTTAGTTACGTTTCTTTATCTCCTTTTCTTGTCTTACCCTTTCTAATCTCTAGAGAAGTTCTTTTAATCTCTGTGGTTCCCTTGTAAAGTACCTTTCTACCCGAGTTATTTCCTGTCTTTACTATACCTGGATTGTCTTCGTCTTCTATAATTCTTCTCTACCGTTCTTATCTGTCTTCTTGACATGTTTTTCTAGAAGTTCTGGGTCTATTAGTGCTACCACACTAGTGAGTGGATCTCGGTCTGTAGGACCTTACACTTCAGTTCACCCGGAATCTTTCGTAGTGATATTGCTTCGATCACCTCCACTACCTTAAGGTCAACTCGATAAAGTTTAGGACTTTCTACTACGACACTTTCACGACGTGAGTTATACGGTTGTTTAAACCTTTTGAGTCGTCACCGGTGTCCTAACCTTTTCCAGTCAAAAGTAAGGTTAGGGTTTCTTTCCGTTACGGTTTCTTACGAGTTTGATGGTTTGCTAACGTGAGTAGAGTGTACGATCATTTCATTACGAGTTTTAAGAGGTTCAATCCGAAGTCGTTATGCACTTGGCACTTGAAGGAAGGTCGACAAGTTCGACCAAAATCTTTTCCGTCTCCTTGGTCTCTAGTTTAACGGTTGTAGGCTATCTAGTACCTTTTTCGTTCTCTCAAGGTCTTTTTGTAGATAAAGACGAAATAACTGATACGGTTTCGGAAACTGACACACCTAGTGTTCTTTGACCTTTTAAGAAGTTCTCTACCCTTATGGTCTGGTGGACTGGACGGAGAACTCTTTAGACATACGTCCAGTCCTTCGTTGTCAATCTTGACCTGTACCTTGTTGTCTGACCAAGGTTTATCCTTTTGCTCATGCAGTTCCGACATATAACAGTGGGGCGAATAAATTGAAGATACGTCTCATGTACTACTCTTTGCGATCCGACTTTCTTCGTGTTCGACCTTAGTTCTAACGGCCCTCTTTATAGTTAGTGGAGTCTATACGTCTACTGTGGTGGGAATACCGTCTTTCACTTCTCCTTAATTTTTCGGAGAACTACTTTCACTTTTTCCTCTCACTTTTTCAACCGAATTTCGAGGTGTAAGTCTTTTGTTTCTAGTACCGTAGGACAGGGTAGCGAAGTACCCTTTATCTACCCCTTTGTCACCTTTGTCACAGTCTGAAATAAAAAAATCCGAGGTTTTAGTGACGTCTACCACTGACGTCGGTACTTTAATTTTCTGCGAATGAGGAACCTTCTTTTCAATACTGGTGGGATCTATCGTATAAGTTTTCGTCTCTATAATGAAACGGCTGATTCCAGGTAGATCAGTTCCGATACCGAAAAGGTCATCAGTACATACCTACACTCTCAACCTGACACTTCTTCCGACTCGCGACTTCTCAACTACGAAAACTTGACACCACAACCTCTTCTGAGAACTCTCAGGGAACCTGACGTTCCTCTAGGTTGGACAGGTAAGACTTCCTCTAGTCGGGACCCTAAAGAAACCTTCCTTAGGTTTCCTTAAAGAAACCTTCCTTACTACGATTTCGACTTTGAGGTCATGAAACCGGTGGAGTACGTTTCTCAACTGAGTAACCTTCTCTGAGACTACGACCCTCCCTAACGTCCGTCCTCCTCTTCCCCTGTTGTCTCCTACTCTACCAACCTACCTGAGCTACCTACACTCAGACTCACTTGAGACCCGCAACCACTGCCTGTCCCTCCGGACCGCACGACGCTAAGTACGCCAGCATCTCAGCCTGTGCTGACTCGCTGACTTGACTTGACTTTTATTTATTTAATAATTTTTATTATTTTTTCTTAAGATTCATACTACAATTCTAAAGGTTTCACTTGGTAGAGAGTCTAAAAAGTTCTTCGATAAGATTCTTACTTAGAGTCCGGGGAAACCTTGTCTAGTCTTCACTAGGTCCCGACCCGACATCTCTTCTCCCTTCGGGAGTCTGAAGAACCTCGACCACCAAATCTACGGGATATCGTTGGTGCCGGTCTGTCCAGAACCACCCTGACTCAAGCACGACAACCGGGTCCGTATCAGTGGTGTCGGGAACGTAAGTCCACGACAAGGGTAGTCGTGATCCCACTGGTTATTGTAGTTGAAAAAATTTTTACGTGTTGTACTTTCAACGTTCGATTCAAAGTTAGACCCAGGTTTATTCCTGACGTCGGGACCTCTGTGTCGAGTCTATCGAGACTCTTTGACGAAGTTTCTCCGTCCCCCTCCCAGTAACATATACACTAAAACCACTTCCCCCTTATGTACACTAGTCCGTGTAAAAAAGTCTTCCGAAGAGGATCAGAATACTTCGAAAGACGATCAGTACTCTTTGTCAACAGTGGTACTTCCTAAAATCACGAAAAGATCCATACTCCTCTATATTCTTGACCCGAGTATTTTAGTCCGGGACTCTTATAGATTGATGGACTTTTGAGCAGGACGGTCAAAAAGGGTCTCACGTCTTGTGGAGCAAAGACGAGAGGTGGGACTTGAGGAAAGTCTCCCACAACTTCCAGTCGTCGACGTTGTCGAGTATTAAATGAGGAACGTCTCCGTCTACCGTTCATGGTTGAACATCAACTGTTACTACTCCGACCCCACAAAACAGACGAGGCACAAATCACGGAGAAGACTCACTCTCCTATGAGTGAGAGCATACCTGTACACTGTACCACCAGCAGTCCGGGGCGGTTCACAGACAGGTGTATGTGGGTACCAGAAGGTTAGAAAAAGGAAGAAGGTGTGGTAAGTGATACAGCGTCCTTAGGGTACTAAAAGATTGAGACCCGGTGAAGAGAAAGTAATATTTCACCCTCTGATCCACGTGACGGGTGTCCGTCCCAAAAGAGAGTGGTAAGAGATCGTTCCAGTCGAACGTCCCTCGACCGTCGTACCACCGGTAGGTGAACGATAAACGTGGGTGGATCGTTCGAGTACGAGACATTCGTTTGTATTCGAAAAAGAAGGAGGCCACCCTAGGGGACAGACCGATACACACATTCGGTGTCTTGTCGTCTGTATCACGAGACCCTCGACCTGACGACATGTACAGACCTGACGTCATGTACAGAAGGCGAGACGGGTGATCACGACGAACCCGCGTCACGACCTGATGGACAAAGTAGAGTACCACCTGACAACGATCCGGTCGGACTGAACTACTAACTCATCAGACGGGACGAGAACTCCCTGTCTAGGTCAACTCACCAGTTACCCAGGGGGTTCCGGGTCATTGTGGGGTTTTCTACGAAAAGTTTTTTCGCACAGTAAGGTACGAGGAGACTTTACCGAACTGCCGTCTTCCGACCCCCGGACGAAACACTAAAAAGGGGGAACCCGAACTGTGTGTAATGTGTGTCGAAGACGAGGGGGACGGTCATGGAGGTTATGGACAACCTCCCTGGGACTACTGTGGGTCAGTGTAAGTCTCGACCATCCATCGGAAAACCAGGTGAATCGTAACCCCGACCTCGTCATAAAGGTTGGAATCTTAAACGACGAAGATGTTGGGTGTCTCCGGTCTGTCCATAATACTCAGACGAAACACCTTCCTTTCCGTTCTACGTCATGAAATCTCCTCTACAGGACCGTGTCGGGACTGGTGACCGTTTTAAAATGATTATACCGTCGGCGAGTCAGATGGTATTTAAGTGACGACGACGATACGTACACGAGTTAGTACGGGTTGAGAAAAGTTGGGTACCTGGCATCAGACGGTCGAAGAGACAGGTATACACTAAAGGGTTCGTTCTTATGACCTCACCTATCGATAAGGGAAAGGGTCCCCTAGAAGGGATGGGTTCCTAGTTCGGGTACACACGACTCAGAGAAGGTGACGTCCGTCTAGGAAATGGTAGACTCGGTGGTCGCTTGGGACATAAGGGACGTTCCGACGGTCTAGAGACACAAGGCTACATTCTGACTGAGAAAGATCTTTTTTTAGATCTTTAAGAACAGAGAGGGGGTAAAGTCACCAAGAGTGTGATACCACATGTGTTCTTATGTAAACTTTCGAACGGTTCTACATTTACTAGGCCGGGGTGGGTGTCTCTAAGACTAAGATTTATTTCAATGTACTCAGGTCCTTAGACGTGAAACTTTCCTACAGGGTGGGGACACGAAGACTTCCTGAAACTCTTCGAGACGAAATACAGAAACTTATACGACGAGTGACACAGAGACTGGGGAAGGAAAAAAGGTTAAAAATTTAAATATATAAATATATAAATAAACCGACGTGACCCACAATCGGAGTCGTTTACCCTAGAAATTTTCGTACTCTTGGGAAACAACCCCGTACACCCTAGATCAAGGGACTAGTCCCTAGCTTGGACCCGGGGGACGTAACCCTCGTACCTCGGAATCCGTAGCCTGGTGGTCTCTCCAAGGTACTACCGAAGGGAGGAAGAAGGGAGAAGTTGAGGATGTGTGAGAAGTTCTCAGGTGAAGTTAGTTACAGTGGAGAAAACACTTCGAAAAGGATTGAGAGACATTCAACCTCAATCAGGTAGTTCTACAGTGTCGTTAAAAGTGTGGAAGAAATTAAAGATATCAATAAAGACACTTCAGAATAGAAGAAGGTTCCGATATTTGAAGACTTTTTACCTTTAAAAGTAAGTGGAAAATAGAGGTTGTCAATAGGGTAACGGTTCGTGCACCGTCCGTGAGTGACATGTGAAGTACTATTGACGTACTTAGGACCTCTAGATTCGTACTTTAACATTGACACTTAACCAACTCAAGGTGTCCTATTTTTCCATTATATAGTTGTAAATCAGGAAACTAAAAGAGCGATTCACTTAGTGTATAAGAACGAGGTCTTTAGAGTAGTATATGAAAAGAATTAGGGAAACACCTCAATATTCTATTCTGGGATTAGGGTTTTTCTGACTGTAAACTAGTCCTGAATTTCCAAAAAAATTTCTCTCCTATTGAAAAATGAATGCCATTCTTTTTCCTTTAAAAAGGTCCTTACTAAAAGATTCTCAAAGGACAGGTAAAGTTACCACTTGAAGAAAACGATTACTTTATAATTAAACGAACTGGACTGGGTAAAAACATCAAGAAGTTCAAGTCAGGAGACACCTAGGTACACAAATTATTTCGTGTTGCCCAAAGGGACCACCAGGTCGCCAATTCTTTGTTGGACAGTTATGACCACTGTGTCCAAACTAGGGACTAGATGCACAGTACCCCGTTGCTTCGGGTACGTGGTGTTGATGACTCAGGATGACGAATTTGATGTCTCGGGAGTACGGGATCTCGGCCACGAGGCGTTGTTCTCTTCGGCGGAGTCATTCAGACTCGTGGTGTTGTTTCTCATCGGAGACGAACGACGTTCACCTCTTTTGGGTGAACGTCGTTACTTCTGGGTTGTGTCAATATTTATTTATTTGAAAGAAATTTTCGTGTCGTACTGTCTCTGTCTGCAGAAATGGAAACGGGACACTTCAGGGTGTTTCTACTTAAATGAAGTTCGGTTCGGTCTCAGTCCGGCAACTACAACCACTGTCACGACCAGGACCGTCACACTTGCGGGAAAGAATTTACGACACTAGGCAAAATCTTTTCTCGTCTCATAGTCACACGATTACCTTCACGTATGCCAGTTACAATGACCATAAACCTTTCTTGCTTAGTTTCCTTAATTTTGCAGTCTCGTTGTAAACAACGTTGAACTTTTACAGAAGACATCTTTGTTGGATTCTTTACTTCTTAAAGAGAAAAAAAGTTATAAACAAATAAATAAATCGACATGACCAAGAATCAATATGGAGCACCTTAGAAGCAACTCCGTACGTACTTGAGTCGACACGTCGTACACCCTAGATCAATGGACTGGTGGTTAACTTGAGTCCCGGGGCCGTGAGTCCCACGAGTCTCAGAATCGGTGACCTGGTGGTCGTTTCAGGGTTTTGTTTCTTAAAGACTGGTCTTAGAACCAGAAGAACACTCTACAAATAATGGAAATGGATCTAAAATCGACGATTTAACACGATCTAATTGAGTTGTTTAAATGTTCCGTGTAAGAGAAAACACCGAGACTCGATAAAAGAGTGTGACTACTTCTTTAGAACATCGAACTAGGAGGGTTTCTCCTCGAGCACCATGAAATCATGTGACTTTACTTCAGTAATTTTCAACCCATTATTTATGTTACTTTTATATATTTCCAAAAAGGTATGTTATGAACCGTTATCGATAGAATTTTCTGCTTTTTGTTTTTGTTTTTGTTTTTGAAAAGAAAAATCTCAAATACGTAGACTTGTTTTAATTTCCGTTTTTATGTATCTAAGATTGCATATGAGAAATAATGGTTTTTCTATTTCATTTTAAAAGAAGAATTATTTTAGTGTATTTTATTAGCTTTTCTATATACGGTACTTTAGTGTGATCTTTTCGCGGACAAATAAACTTATCAGAGAAACTAGAAAGAAACGGAAAGTACTTATCTATAAATATGGAATTTTTTTCAAAACTTAAGATTTTCTTGTCCTTCGTGACCTCATATTTATATCCTGGTTTACGTAAATAGTGAATATTTTGGGATACACAAGGTGATCACTGATCCTTAACATCGTTTAAAAAGAGGATCAAGTTTTTCTTTTGTTATTTTATACGTTTGTAAAGGTCTTATTAGTACTTCTTTAAACGACTTTGTTTGGTGCCTCCCGAAAAAAATTGTTGCGTTCTTTTATCACTAAAAGTACGATTAGTTTAGTGACTCTCGAAGATTTAAAACGAGGGCATTGTCATCCTCTTACCTTCGTCACATGTCTTGACCTTTGTTTTTTCCTCGAAGGTGGTTGGTTTACCGACAAATGCAACTGTTTGACAGTCTAACTCGCTGTTAGGAACTCGGTTTATTTTTGTTGACGGCATGTTTCGATATAAGGAGATACTAAATAAAACTGTAAAGAGCGGGAGAATGGTGTTTTATTTATATATAGAGGTATTTGTCCATGTACCCGGAGGGACTACCGAGTCACTATTCCTTAGACAGACGGTTACGTCCTCTGTGTCCAAGTTAAGGACTTCTAGGGGACCCCCTTCTAGGGGACCCCTTTCTTTACTGTTAAGTGACGTCATAAGAACGGACCCTTTAGGGTACCTGTCTCCTCGGACCGTACGATGTCAGGTACCACAGTGTTGTCAGTCTGTCCTGAATCACTGATTTTTTGTTGTTGTTTGTCCATGTATGTGCACCTTTACCGTCACTTCATGCGTGACCCTTAATTAGTGAAAAAACATTTCCTATAGGAGGAAGAACACTTGGATGAAACTTTATAAAGATCTTCTTCATTGTACGTAATAATGGTTAAATGACTTTTAAACAAATAATCTAGAAAGAAGAGACGTTGGGTCCGATGTTCTCTCCTTCACCCTTTCTGTCTTTCACTTCTTTTACATGTTTTGTCCCTCCATGATTGGAGTTTTTGTTTGTTGGATGGTGTCCGAACCGTCGGGACTGTCGGTCGTGACTTTAACGAACGGTTGTGTATCCACTGAAATCACGTTCGTCTCAAGGGTCGTATTTTGGTAAGTAAAGGTGGTGATCGATAAGTCTTCTGGTTCCTTTGTGACTTAAGAACAGAGACACTGTTTAAACCCGTCCGTATTTTCCTTGGATCCGTGTTACTTCCAAAAGACCCACTTTTCCTTTTACGACAACGAGAGATGGTAGACTAAACAAGTCTGGAGTTTTTCTTTAAAACTAGACTGTATATTTGACACCCATTACAAGATGTATTAGTGTCTTTTGATCGGTTAGACTAGTGTGCCTGGTGTCGGAACAGATTGAGTTACGGCACACCCCGGTGGGTTCTGCCCTCCCAGTACCACCTCTCCAGACTGTCTTACACCAGGTGACCTCTTCCCTTACCGTTTGGTGAAGTCAAAAGAACGGAACTCTTGGGGTACTTGTCATACTTTTCCGTTTTACTATCCTATGACTTTCCCCTGGAGGGGCCCAGCTATCTACGGGTCATACGATGACCTCTAGTCACCTCTTTATTGAGGTCTTTCTTACTTCCCTATCTCGGTTTCGTTTCTGTTATGGGTCAACACCTACACTGACCACTATCTTCGTTTCAGGTTACGACATTTCTCGTTATAACGTATCCTTGGACCTTACAGTCCAGGTACTTAGTTCCGTTTAATCTGCACCAGTTTATCCTCTACCATTCTCACTTGCAACTGTAAGATCCTTAGTCGCTTGATTTTACCTGACTTTACCCACTTAAATTGAGTCTACTGGTAATATAGATGATGACACCTGTTCTTAGGGAATCTTCTTTACCTCATCGGTAGTACCAGTTGTTTTCTCAGGTTTTACGTCTTGAACCTACGTTAGAGTTTTTACTGTCCTACTAGAGACAAGTAAAGGTTCCGTTTGGTAAGTTATAATACCATTAGGTTCGATACGGGGTTGGTGATTGTGAATTTTTCGACTTCAACATGCCAAGATACTTCTGGATGTTCTGGAAAATCTTGATTGTGGATTTTTTCTCCAGGACAAGTAATATCCCCTGACCTTACCTTTCCATCCTTCAGTTCTTTGTGGACCTCATTACCCGTTTAAACCGGAACCTCATACCTTACTTCGTCCCGTTTCCGATTATCTCAAAACGGTTCTTTTACGTGACCAGTATCGTTTGTGGGAGAAGGTTGTTGTGTTCTCTTCTGAGATGTGTACCTGTAGTGGTCTACCAGTTGTGGTTTTAGTCTAACTAATATAAGAAACGTCGGTTTCTACCTCTTCGAGATATGTCAGTCGTTTTTGTTCTGACCCTCGACTGACACCGAGTCTAGTACTTGAGGAATAACGGTTCAAGTCTGAATTTGACTTCTTTGACCCCTTTTGGTGATCTGATAAGTCCATACTGGATTTAGTTTAGGGAATACTAATATGTCACCTTCACTCTTTATCTAGATTCCCTGATCTAGACTATCTGTCTAACGGACTACTTAATATCTGCCTCCAAGTACTACAACATGTCCTCTGTTCGTAGTTCTGGTAGGGGTACCCTTTCTTTACGTTTCTTTCGTTTTACCGACAGACTCCTCCGGAATGTTAATCGACACTTTTCTTCTCTTCGCTTTGCGGTTCCTCTTTTCCTTTCTCTATTCGTAGACTTACTCCTCAAGATTTCTTATCGTTCCTCTCTATTCTTTCCGAAGGAGTCGCTAGTTACGTTTCTTTATCTCCTTTAGTTGTTTTACCCTTTCTGATCTCTGCAGAAGTTCTTTTAACCTCTATGGTTCCCTTGTAAAGTACCTTTCTACCCGAGTTTTTACCTGTCTTTACTATACCTGGATTGTCTTCGTCTTCTATAATTCTTCTCCACCGTTCTTATGTGTCTTCTTGACATGTTTTTCTAGAAGTGGTGGGCCTATTAGTGCTACCACACTAGTGAGTGGATCTCGGTCTGTAGGACCTTACACTTCAGTTCACCCGGAATCTTTCGTAGTGATACTTGTTTCGATCACTTCCACTACCTTAAGGTCAACTCGATAAAGTTTAGGACTTTCTACTATGACACTTTCACGACGTGAGTTATACGGTCGTTTAAACCTTTTGAGTCGTCACCGGTGTCCTAACCTTTTCCAGTCAAAAGTAAGGTTAGGGTTTCTTTCCGTTACGGTTTCTTACGAGTCTGATGGTGTGTTAACGTGAGTAGAGTGTACGATCATTTCATTACGAGTTTTAAGAGGTTCAATCAGAAGTCGTTATGCACTTGACACTTGAAGGACTATAAGTTCGACCTAAATCTTTTCCGTCTCCTTGGTCTCTAGTTTAACGGTTGTAGGTGACCTAGTACCTTTTTTTCGTTCTCTCAAGGTCTTTTTGTAGATAAAGACGAAATAACTGATACGGTTCCGGAAACTGACACACCTAGTGTTATTAGAACCTTTTAAGAATTTCTCTACCCTTATGGTCTGGTGGACTGGACGGAGAACTCTTTAGACATACGTCCAGTCCTTCGTTGTCAATCTTGACCTGTACCTGGTTGTCTGACCAAGGTTTATCCTTTTCCTCATGCAGTTCCGACATATAACAGTGGGACGAATCAATTAAAGATACGTCTCATGTACTACTCTTTGCGACCTGACCTTCTTCGTGTTCGACCTTAGTTCTAACGGCCCTCTTTATAGTTATTGGAGTCTATACGTCTACTGTGGTGAGAATACCGTCTTTCACTTCTCCTTGATTTTTCGGAGAACTACTTTCACTTCTCCTCTCACCTTTTCAACCGAATTTCGAGTTGTAAGTCTTTTACTTCTAGTACCGTAGACCAGGGTAGTGAAGTACCTTTTATCTACCGCTTTGTCACCTTTGTCACAGTCTGAAATAAAACCCCCCGAGGTTTTAGTGACGTCTACCACTAACGTCGGTACTTTAATTTTCTACGAATGAGGAACCTTCCTTTTAATACTGGTTGGATCTATCGTATAAGTTTTCGTTTCTATAATAAAACGATTGTTTCCAGGTAGATCCGTTCCGATACCAAAAAGGTCACCAGTACATACCTACACTCTCAACCTGACACTTCTTTCGACTCGTGACTTCTTAACTACGAAACCTTGACACCACAACCTCTTCTGAGAACTCTCAGGGAACCTGACGTTCCTCTAGGTTAGTCAGGTAGGATTTCCTCTAGTCAGAACCCACAAGTAACCTTCCTGACTACGACTTAACTTTGAGGTCATGAAACCGGTGGAGTACGCTTCTCAACTGAGTAACCTTTTCTGAGACTACGACCCTCCCTAACACCCGTCCTCCTCTTCCCCTACTGTCTCCTACTCTACCGACCTACCGTAGTGGCTGAGCTACCTGTACTCAGACTCCCTTGAAACCCTCAACCACTACCTGTCCCACCGGACCGCACGACATTAGTAACCCAGTGTTTCTCAGCCTGTGCTGACTCGCTGACTTGACTTGACTTGACTTGACTTACAAGATGACCTAGATTAAGTCAAGTGTAAGTGTAGTACCCTTCGTCACCATTAAAGAAAAAAAAAAAAGAAAAAAATGTCTATTGAAGAAGTAACGATTTACATTCGTTATCTCTGAACGGACCACCAGGTCACCGACCCTGAGGTACGAGCGTTATGACTTCCATACCCAAGTTAGTGGCTAGTCTGTTGATTCTAGGGGGTACAACGTCCCACGTCGGTATTCTTTATTTTATTTATTATTTATTTATACAATTTACATTCGTTATGTATAGGACAGGATTCTTGACTAGTAGTTAAGGAGATCCGTCTTTCTGACTACATCACCACTACCACCACCACCAAAGAGATCTGTAGCACCGGTGGTCAAACGGTAACTGTAACCTCTTCCTTTACCGTTGGGTAAAGTCATAAGAACGGACCCTTAAGGGTACCTGTCTCTTTGGACCACCAGATGTCAGGTACCCCAACGTTTTCTCAGTCTGTACTGACTCACTCATTTGGTGGTGTGGCAGTATGTGTCTACCGTGTTACCGACAGAAAGGTCCTCTACTTTTATCTAAGTGTGTCGACGTCTATGTCTATAAGACAACATTTACTAAGATAAAGTAGTGATACTTCCTGAATTGGGTTTACCTCGATATGAGACGTCGTTGATGTGCACGTTTTCAATGAAATAAAAGTTCATAAGGTTCGAGATCTACTCATAAAAAACCCTTAAAGTGGTCACTTTCCTCTCCACCGTACAAGGTTCACATTCCACAACTTTTCAGCATTCACGAGTGTAAGAACGCGTCGTCTTTGGTTGTGTTGTAATTTTTCGTTACTAGGAGGTTAATTTTCAACTTTTTTTTCAGTACTAGCGTAATGGCGTTAATAATCTCTGTTCCAGTTCATATGTAGGATTCAGTCCTACCAGACCTTTAACGATACCCCTTTTTCACCTGGGGAATACTGTCGATGGTCTCTGTGGTCGTGAGTGTAAGTTAGACCAAAATCGAATGGTCATAGGAAGACGATAGTTATGAACCTTCTAAATTCTCCATTACTAAAAATAAGGTTTTGTAAACAGGAACTTCAAATACGGACAGGTGGTATGGCGATTACAAACGATCGTACGTCCTTTAGGTCGATTCCCCATTTTATCAAAACCTACGATTGGTTATAAATGTGACGGTGACCTACGCTCCGAAAGTTTCCGGGGTTTTTACACGTATGACAACTGGATGGTTTAAAGTAAAGATTGTTAAAAAGGTTTCTTTTATTGATCTCTAAACACGTTCCTGACTCGATGTTCCTAAGAGATACAACTTAGCAAAATATGATAATTTTTTTTTTTATTCGTTTGGTGGACTTATATGTCGATATATTTTAGACTTTTTATTGAACACCATATTTTATCAAACGATAGTAAATTATCATTATTGCTAGAGATTTACTTATCTTTTATAAATATCTCAGTATAAGTACCTTTTTCGAACCTTAAAACATGACCTATTTGACATTCTTTTTTGACTTCTTGTGGGGTCAAGATTCTCCTTAACATACACTCACTGTCTTAATCGTTGACGGAACATACCAGAAGAGAGACGAAAAGACATAAAAGATTTATTAGATGTTATTTATACATAATCAAAATATAAGTCTTTTTTCATTGAAGGTCTTGTTATTTAAACCCTCGTGTTCACAGTAGTACCCTTCAAGACTCGAGAAACTCTCGTTTCCAAACGTCTAATTCCACACACAACGGAAGATAATCCAATTCGGTTTTACGCACGACAACGTTGAAAACACAAGTGTTTACTATTATGAAGTTGACGGAATTTACCTACTTCTGTCTATAAAAAAAGTCCTTCAAAACCTACTCGTAAATTACACCGACTACCCAACTTCGTTTGTCGTTTTCCTATTTTACGGTCGGTTCTTCAACACACATCCGTTATTGTGAAAGGACGTCCACAACACGAGGCTTAAGGACCCGTATTCTTATACACACTCACGATTCAGTGAAGTCAGCACAGGTTGAGAAACGCCGGGACACCTGACATCGGGCGGTCAGAGGAAACAGGTACCCTAAAGGGTCCTTTCTTATCACCTCACCCAACGACAAGGAGGAGATCCCCTAGAAGGACTAGGTCCCCTACCTTGGGTACAGAGAACGTAGAGGACGTAACCGTCCGTCTAAGAAATGGTGACTCGGTGGACCCGTCGGGGTTTTGTCCTGATACATCTTGGGATTTTCCCCGTAAATAAACCATACTCCGACTCTGATATGAAAGTCCCTAGTAAAGAGGTCAAACAATGTCACACTTCGACTTTGTTCTCCCATCTCCCACCGGAACATGGAACGGTTCTTTGTCCCCGTAGTTCGTTGAGTTTAAAAAGGGACAAGACGTGTCCACACACAGGTGCTTAATGGTGTTTTCAAGTCGTTCGTAGGGATATCCCAATGTTCAAATCGTTCACTCACTTAAACGTTTTTATCTTCGAAATTTAATATTTCTAGTCACCACCATTATCATGGATAAAGACGTTCAACAACATCTCTAAGCACTTTATAAAGTTCGTAAACTGAGTCGTTCACCACCGTGTGTATACCCGAGGGGTCCACCGCGATCACCATTTCTTGGGCGGACGGTTACCTCCCCTACATTCTCTGTTCTCGAGCCAGTTACCCATCCCTTCTAGGGGACCTCCTCCCATGCCGTTGGGTGAGGTCATAAGAACGGACCCTTTAGGGTACCTGTCTCCTCCGGCCGACCGATGTTAGGTATCACAGTGTTTCTCTGTGTTGACTTCTCTGAATCGTACGTACGGAACCCTGTATATATGGTTTATACACAACCCCTTTTTTGACGAAAACACTTATAAGCTTCGGGGACAATTCAAATCCATATATTGCTATGAGTATATGAGGTTTATTTATGAGATCTTTCTTCTAATGTCTTTGTTGGATCACAATTGTATTGGACTATTTGACCATGTCAAAAAGTGGTACTAAAAAAAAGTCTACTTGAATTTGTGAAGTTTGGTAGACATATAAAAGACATCTTCCAAACAACTTAATATCCGTTCTGGAAACCCTCTGACCCTGGACCCCCCACGTTTATTTTACAACAATATTTGTGATGGGCCTATCTCTATTAATTGGGAATGAATCTTCGTTTATCGCGACAAAGGAGTTATTTTATAATTATCATGAGTCATTTCTTACGAAGTCACATAAAAAAAATTGCAATTCTTGATGCAACAATTTTTTTATTTTTAATTTTTTTTTTTTTTTCTCGATGCAACAAACCGTAGATAAAAACGAATCGGCACTGTCATTTGTGTTCCCTAGGAGAAATACCCCGTGGCTTTAGGGACGGTCTTTCATTTATAACTTGCTAATGTATTCCTCGATATTTGTGTTAAAGGACTCTCCAAAAGATCCTTCTGTAAATGGGCGGACTCGGTTTACCTAACTCTACTAATTTTGGATTGGAAGGAAGGTTTACCCTGTTCCACTCGTAAAAGAGGATTTAGCAAGAAGTGTTGAGAGACGTCGTGAACTTTGGAGAGGAAGAGAAATCTCAAACCCCAGGTTTTGAAACGGTTTGACGATAACAACGACGATAGATTCTATTTACATTCCGAAGTGGACGTAACAGACGTCGTAGGAAGAGTCCTCAGAGTCGAGGGCTCGAATGGGAAGGACGCCAAACAACAACGACAAGTCAGCGAGTCAGCACAGGTCGAGAAACGTTGGGGCACCTGACGTCGTGTGGTCCGAAGGGACAGGAAGTGATAGAGGGTCTCAAACGAGTTTGAGAACAAGAAACTCAATTACTACGGTAGGTTGGTAGAATAGGAAATAGTGGGAGAAGAGGAGGACGGGAGGTAGAAAGGGTCGTCGTCTCAGAAAAGGTTACTCAGTCGAGAAACGTAATCGACCGTTTCATAACCTCAAAGTCGAAGTCGAAGTCGTAGTCAGGAAGGTTACTTATAAGTCCAACTAAAGGACCAAACTAGAGGAATGACAGGTTCCCGGAGAGTTCTCAGAACAAGTCGGGGTGTTAAAATTTCGTAGTCAAGAAACCGTGAGTCGGAAGAACCACCAGGTTGAGAGTGTAGGTATACCCACTGTATACTGATGACCTTTTTGGTATCGAAACTAATATGTCTGGAAACAGTCGCTTCACCACAGAGACGAAAAATTATGTGACAGATCCAAACAGTATCGAAAAGAAGATTCCTCGTTCGGTAAATTAAAGTACCGACGTCAGATAGACGTCACTAAACCCTTGGGTTCTTTTATTTTAGACAGTAACGAAGGTGAAAGGGGGAAGATAAACGGTACTTCACTACCGTCGTCTATGACACTGACATCAAAAAACTTACAACTCAAAATTCGGTCGAAAAAGTGAAAGGACAAAGTGAAAGTAGTTCTCCGAAAAATTAAGGAGAAGCGAAAGACGGTAATCTCACCATAGTAGATGTATAGATTACAAAGTCCCTGGGTCATTTATTAAGTCCCCTTGAGACGTCAAGGGACCGACTACAACTTGGACACCAAATGACTCGTCAATAAGACACTCTGTCCGAATTACGTCTGGCGTAACCCTTCTTTTACTACCCCCTTATCTCTGTTCAAAGACATTACAACTATCTTAGATACGATTACGTGGTTTCCCGTACTTCCTATTCTGTTTTCCTCCCAACCTCCTTTAAGGGACCACCAGGTAACCAATCCTACAGAACTAAAGTAACGGTTTCCATGTCTAAACTAAGGACCAACTCCTTGATTCTAGGGAATTCGACTTACTGTGTCATTTTATCAAATTTTTTCATTTTTCCTGTTATCCTTTTGTTCGAAGTCAGTTCTTTACTAATTTCATACCTGCATCTTATTTATAGTGTGTGTCGTGAGGTCCGAGACTCGACGGTCTACTGAGTTACCTGCCGTCTCGGGCAACGAATTTGTCTCAGGTTTTGACGGATGACGACAAGCTATGGTTTCCAAGTTGGATGATAGTGTTTTAGATCTGTCAAATAGACTAGAAAGACAAACCGATCTTAAGACTCTTCGGTTTTTATCAAATTTTATTTACCGGGTAGTCGGGTTTCAACTCTTAAAACTACATGTATAACCTTAGTATTACCGGTCTTTTTGACCTTTCTTTGAGTTTCTAAAGGGTTATTTAGTTTTAACGTATCTCATAATTGTTTTGGTAAAGTTGACAAAAACTTTTGACACTGGGTTGCTCTTTTTTATTGAAAGAAGTCACAGTGTATGTTTTACAACATGCAACGTATACGTTTCTCGGTTGAGTGCTCTTTTTAAGACTACGACTCTTCCTAACTCCCGTCCTCCTCTTCCCCCACTGTCTCCCACTCTACTGGATTACCGTAGTGACTGAGTTACCTGTACTCAGACTCGTTTGAGGCCCCCCTACCACTTCCTGTCCCTTCGGACGGTACGACGTCAGGTACCCCAGTGTTTATGAGTCTATGTTGAATCGGTGACTCGTTGTTTACGTGTAAAATTAAAAGGGTTATTGGGTTACACTATTTATAATTAGAGGGTAAAATTTCCGGGGTCTTCTTCGACTTATTTGAACGGTTCCAGATTGATTCACACCCTCAAACTTAAGTCTAGATGTTAATCGGTGGAGCTTACAAACTTAATCATTGATGACACGACATTACAGAGGGTTTATTAATTAGTGTCTTGTTCATAAACTTAGTCTCCTTTCTATTCAAATGGTGTTTTAACCTAAAACACATACCTTTGTTAATCCCTTGTAAAGAGAAAAGATGTGTCAGTGTGTTTCCTCGAGACACCGGAACTACCCGATTACGATACTCCAATCGGTTCCAGTTACGGGTGGGTCCTATAGGGTCCGTGCTCTACTTAGTCTCTCTATTCCTTCCACCTCCCCTTCTTTGAGTAACGAGTCATCTAAAGTAGTAACGGAAGGATTTTGATTGTGAGTTTCAAATTTCATCATTTTCGAAATTTTTCTCCTGTGTCTTTCAAGTCCGGAGATCATCGTTCGGAGGTGGTCGGACAATGATCTTTATTGTCTCCGCTTCTTCGAATCTCCATTGTTATGAGAGACTATAACACACAACGATACCACAGACTACAACACAGGTAATAACAATAACAACAAACCAACAAAAAGAATAACAAAAATTTTGAGATGTACACTATTTTGACATCTGTTTTCCTTTGAGTAGTTAAAGATAAAAATTTTATAACGAAGATAGGGTTTACTCCAAAACCATGTTAAGAAACTTCTCATGACACTTACGGGAACTCTTCTTATTCAGTCTTCTTCACCTACAAAAACAGTTGGGGACTTACAGACTTAAGGTTGTTGCTTGTTAAACCTACACTTAAGTTTCCTTCAGATATTACAGCTCTCTTTTATTAAGAAGTCATTATGTCCTCTTGGGACTTTTGGACAAAGGGTCTCCTAAATAGAGGGAAAACTACGTTCCAATTTACTCTTCAACTAGTTTAAGATACTGAGTCCTGTGACTTTTATTTTTTTAAGTGTGACCTGTCAAGAGGGGTAAAGGAAGATTTGATTCATTTGATGACAAAGCCCCAACACAAAAAAAAAAAAAGTCAAGATCTTAAAAAATTTTTTTGTATTAACATATATCATTTTCGTTTCTGAAATCCATCAAGAGAAAAAAGGTACGACTAAACTACTCAAAATTTAGAAAAATAAAAGTCAGTGACGAGACTTAAATCTGTAAGGTAGGTTGAATTGATCTAACGTTTAAGAGGTTCTACGTTCTCATCTTTTTATCATTTAAAACGGGGACTGAGTTTTAGGAAAAAGTTTTCACTAGAATTCTTATGACTTAGTGTGAGGTCATAAGGACGGACCTCTTAGGGTACCTACCTCCTCGGACTATCCGATGTCAGGTACCCCAGTGTTTCTCAGCCTGTGCTGACTCACTGAAGTGAAAGTGAAAGTGGTTTTTCTTTATATCAGAGGATAAGTGAAGGACGTCCAGGAAGAAATCCTGTGGACGTACAGATCAGTGAAAAATACATCAGTACATCCTGGATATCGGAATAAAGGGTTAAAATTTTTATCTTAAAAAAATATACATCCAAAGGACAGATTTTAAAATTGTAAGATAAGTAGAACAAAAACGATTAAACTATGGTGATGACAAAGATCTTTAAAGTAAAGAAACAACGAATAAACATATTGAAACTTTATTTAGAGAGTGAGGAATCTTTTTTTTTTTTTCTTATGACTTAGTCAACGATTCATATTTACTTTACGTTATCGAAGGTAACGGACGTTTAACACCATATGGCTATCTTTTACTTTCGCATTGACTGGACTGAGAACGTAAGAGAACTTTTATGACGTCTGTCGGATGAAGTTAAGAGGTAATGGGGTAGTGTTCCGATTTAGTTATGCTATAGAAGTAAAATTACGATTTATGTCTTTTCAAACCTCCAACCCCCGCCCCGCCCTTCCTGGATAAATAAACTCTCAAACCTGTTTCCTTGTTTCTCTTTAACGGGAAGGAGATTAGAGGAATACCCGAAGGGACCACCGAGTCCGTTATTAGACGGACGTTACGTCCTCTGGACTCAAACTAGGGACCCAACCCTTCTACCGGACCTCTTTCCTTACCGATGGGAGAGGTCATTAGAACGAACCTCTTAAGGTCCCTGTCTCCTCGGTCCTCCCGATGTCAGGTACCCCAGTGTTTCTCATTCTACGTTGACTCACTGATTGGTGTGTTAGAGGAGTTATGACCAGAATTTTACCTTCAAAGTACTGGACTCAAAAGAAGGACCTATGTCTTTCCTGATTTTCATACACTCTTCAACAATAAACAAGAGAGAAGACCTCAAACACGGACTGTTCCCTCCGTATTAAACAACCGAACAAAAAACCTCCTTCAAAATCGTGGATTAACTTAGAGTTACATGTTCTTTCTTCGGGGTCGAGGACCGATGAGTATTTAGAAGAGTGTCACATACTCGTAGGTAGAGACAGTGTGAGTTTGGGGACAGGTAGTCTCTTTCTGCTTGAAAGATCAGACGACCAGAAACAGGGGATTCCGTCTTTCGAAAGGTCATGTAAACCCTTCTGTTCTAAACCGTCATCTCCTTTAGTTTTATAAAGAGATCGGTCATGTCTTCATAGACATTAGGTAATATAGGAAGATTCGGTTTCGTGTGAACGAATCATTCGGGACACAAAGAGAAAGTGAAACACCTCCTCTTTTATGTTGTTGTAAAATGTGGTCTTTTCAAGGTAGGTGCCAGACTGTTAGCGACGTAGAAAAAGAAGGGTCGAGGTTCGAATATATTAAAAATTTCTTAGAGATGTAGATAAACAGAGATTACAAACGTTCGATGCAGTACTAGGGGATCAATAAAATAATTAGTTACATATTGAGTTCTATGTGGAAGTTACACGGGTTCTGTAAAACATAAATATTGTGGTATATTTCAAAGAAAATTCAGATGATCGAAAATAAACAGAGGTTCTCTGTCGGTAGGATAAATAAAGAATAATTACGTTCGTGTGATTGTATTCTTTACTCCATATAATTGGTCTTACGAAAGATAATAGGGGTTTACCTCTCCCTTCACACTTCCAAAAGTCATGGTATTATTCTTTCGTATCCCTAAAGGGACCGTCAGGTCATCAATTCTAAAATGAGAAGGTTACGTCCCCCTTACTGAAGTTAGGGACCAGTCCCTTGATTCTAGAGTGTACAACACGTCGTACCGGTTATTCATTTATTTATTCGATCATATTTCAATACATTTCCAACGGGGAAATTAGATGTAGACTCAGAACACCGTTTCCGTTTATTTGGTACGATTCCACTCTGGTGTGATAGGTGTTGTCACCTATGCTCTTTCATCCCTCTCAACTTCATCCCCACTTAAAATCTTATTTTACACCCTTACCTACTCCCTATACATTCGTTACGGTAAACAGTGGTCATACAACAGCTGGAACCCCCTTTCAGTTGTTGCACTACGAAAGGTTCAGTGTGAACCTTAAACCTGTAGAGAGGTAAACTGACTCATACTTATACTGAAAAACTTGGGATCTAAAGAATTGGCTGTAACTTGTCGGGTAAGAAGAGAGATACCGACGAACCCTTTGAAAACGATTGATGAAGGGAAGTGTTTGACTGTCAATTTGTTATGCACAACTTTCGAGACACTCTTTAGTTCTGGTGTAACAAGAACCAGGGCGTAAAGGCGGGGGAAGAATAGAGAAGGGACCGGGTAAGTGAAGAGAAAAAGAAAACTAACGGGACAAAACCAGTTAGTACGTCTCTGACAGACAAAATACGAAATTAAGTACAGGTACGTAATTAGGATAGAGACTTTTAATTTATTCAGTTAATTTCTTCTTTTTAGTGTTGGACTTGTTATGTCTCTAGGTTTGTTCCTTTTCTTCACTGATTTTGTACCTCAGTCAAAACCCTTAAGAGAAAACGATTAGATTAAGACTCTCCTTTTAGGCAAGTGGAAACACACAGAGTAAACAGGTAAACAATTTTTTTTTTTTCTGGAACAACATAAATACACACACAGACAAAAATCTCAGCATCATCTGTCTTAGGACATGGATCATATGTGGTGACTGTTACTTTTATAGGACCCCCTCCCCTCCCTGTCCTCAGAACAAGAGGGTAAATTCTCTACTCGTCTGGTTCCACCACGTCCAGTACTAAACCGGTCCCAGTGAAGACTAATATGTAGGGTCCAAGAAGAGTGATCTGACGTGTCGGGGATTCCGCACCAATAAGTAGTGGTTAAAGGAACATAGATGGTTAAAGGTCATAGATGAAAATTTACGTTAACCAACAGTTCTTTACGTACTTCTAACCGGAACCGTAGACTTCATTTCTGTTCCCCAACCCTCGACTGAATCGAGTGCGACGACATTGTTTTATGTATCTAGTCCACTGTATTTGCAAATTGTCTGCAAATAAAAGAGTGTCAAGACCTCCTACCCATCAGGTTCCAGTTCCAAACCGTCACAAGTCAAGGTCCACCCTCGAGAGAAGGATCGACAGTGTAAAACAGTTTAAAGAGTTATTAAGGTAGACAGTGTTTTGTAAAGACATCCGAGTCCTAATTTAGTTCTAGTACTCAACGTAAGTCAACAGTTGACAAATCTCAGGACGTTCAATGTTGTGAGTAGAAAGAAACGGAAGAAACCTGAATCACAAAGAACCATTCACTTTTTGTCAATAAAACGAATTATATTTATAACGATTTATAACGAATTAAAACTAATTATACTACTTTTAAAATAAAAATTAATTGTTGTCTTTCTTTGAAAATTGACTACATTTAATTAATCGTGAGATATAGGACATAGAGTTCCTCTTTCTTCTTCTTTCTTGTAAAAATACTTTCTTCCTTCCACTTTCTTTTACTTTAGTTATTCTTTTTAAAGTTTTTTCTTTAATGCAAGTATATCGTGAAATAAATTGAGTATTTTTAGAGTATTTATAATTTAGGATCCATATTAAGTCATCTTTATTGGTGAACAACTCAGTGATTCAGCACAGGTTGAGAAACGTTGGGACACCTGATATCGACCGACCCGAGTCGACAGGTACCCTAAGAGGTTCCGTTCTTATGACCTCACCCATCGGTAAAGGAAGAGGTGCCCTAGAAGGGTTGGGTCCCTAGCTTGGACACAGAGGACTTAATGTCCTTCTAAATAATGGTGACTCGGATACATTTGGGTCATAGATGTACACTGATCCAGTGAGATCATTATCAAACTACATAGGTTCATAAATTCTAGAGAAAGTCCGAACTTTAAGACCGAAGTAGCAACATGAAACGTATCGGACTCCGAAAACACTTTGGTTCGATATTTACAGACAGTGGGTGAAAGGGGTATTTTTACAAAAATAGGTTAAGTCAAGTCAAGTCAAGTCAGAGAGTCAGTACAGGTTGAGAAACGCTGGGGTACTTAGCATCGTGCGGTCCGGAGGGACAGGTAGTGGTTGAGGACCTTAAGTGAGTCTGAGCGTAGGTAACTCAGTCACTACGGTAGGTCGGCAGAGTAGGAGCCAGCAGGGGAAGAGGAGGACGGGGGTTAGGGAGGGTCGTAGTTTCAGAAAAGGTTACTCAGTTGAGAAGCGTACTCCATCGGTTTCATGACCTCAAAGTCGAAATCGTAGTAAGGAAGGTTTCTTTAAGGTCCCAACTAGAGGAAGTCTTACCTGACCAACCTAGAGGAACGTCAGGTTCCCTGATAGTTCTCAAAAGAGGTTGTGGTGTCAAGTTTTCGTAGTTGAGAAACCGTGAGTCGGAAGAAGTGTCAGGTTGAGAGTATAGGTATGTACTGATGACCTTTTTGGTATCGGAACTGATCTACCTGGAATCAGCCGTTTCATTACAGAGACGAAAACTTATACGATAGATCCAACCAGTATTGAAAAGAAGGTTCCTCATCCACAGAAAATTAAAGTACTGACGTCAGTGGTAAACGTCACTAAAACCTCGGGGGTTTTTATTTAGACTGTGACAAAGGTGACAAAGAGGTAGATAAAGGGGTAGATAAAGGGTACCTCACTACCCTGGCCTTCGGTACTAGAAGTAAAAGACTTACAACTCGAAATTCGGTTGAAAAAGTGAGAGGAAAAAATGAAAGTAGTTCTCCGAAAAATCAAGGAGAAGTGAAAGACGGTATTCCCACCACAGTAGACGTATAGACTCCAATAACTATAAAGAGGGTCGTTAGAACTAAGGTCGAACACAAAGAAGGTCGGGTCACAAAGAGTACTACATGAGACGTGTCTTCAAGTTATCCGTCCGACTGTTATATGTCGGAACTGCATGAGGAAAAGGATAAACCTTGGTCAGACAACCAGGTACAGGTCAAGATTAACAACGAAGGACCGGACGTATGTCTAAAGAGTTCCCCGTCCAGTCCACCAGACCATAAAGGTAGAGAAATTCTTAAAAGGTTCTAATAACACTAGGTGTGTCAGTTTCCGAAACCGTATCAGTTCTTTCGTCTTTATCTACAAAAAGACCTTGAGAGAACGAAAAAGGTACTAGGTCACCTACAACCGTTAAACTAGAGACTAAGGAGACGGAAAAGATTTAGGTCGAATTTGTAGTCCTTCAAGTGCCAAGTGTATGACGACTTCGGATTGAACCTCTTAAAACTCGTAATGAAATGATCGCACACTCTACTCACGTCAACACGTCAGCAAACTCGTAAGAAACCGTAACGGAAAGAAACCCTAACCTTACTTTTGACTGGAAAAGGTCAGGACACCGGTGACGACTCAAGAGGTTTAAAAGACCGTATAACTCACGTCGTGAACGTGTCGTAGTAGAAAGTCCTAAACTTTGTCGAGTTGACCTTACGGTAGTGGAGGTGATCGAAACAAGCATCACTGTTAAATAGGTTAATCCTGGGTAGTAAAAAGGAAGAAGTAACAGACGAAAGATCGTCGACCATCAGAATCGTCAAATTGATTCGGAGTCAACCCGTAGAGTCAATAAAGTACTGACATCACAGTAAGACAATAGTAAAGAAAACGATTAAGAGTCACATTAAGTCAGTTTTTTATTTGAAAAGAAGGTACTTTTGTAAACTGTAAGTATAAGTATTTGTAATAAACCCCCTCCTTTAAAAGGTAAAATATTACCATCGTAGTATGATGTTTAGAGAGTCTTGACATATGTGTTAGATCCTTACGTAAACGTCACTATTGGAGTAGTTCCAATTATAAAATAATAAAGATTTTAATAAGTCACTAAACTAGTTGTACCGTTGTTACGTAATCCGAAGATAAAGGAGGTACTTAGGCCATTGAACACTACGTAATGACAGACCAAGTCAAGTGGTTCTAAAACGTTTTTACAAATTTCATGATCGAGACTTAGTCTACCTCGAAAATATTCAGTCTTTTTATACAATTAATTGAATTTCCTATATATCCAATTAAGAAAACCTAAAGTGAACATTGAGTACACATAAAAGAAAAAAGATACATCTAAGTAGTGTGTCGAGGTATACGGTTTCTCTACCTTATTATATCATCCGCTCTTAAAAATTACATCAAAATGAGTTGTGAGAGTAAACCTTCCGTTAACTCTTCCCATGTTTCTTTGATTCGGAGGTCCTAAGGACTGTAGTCAAGATGGTAATACGTGTTTCCCTGAACGTCATAAGTACTTTTACTACAGAATACGCTTTCTTTTTTTCTGTGACCGTGTCTGAGGCAAGACATATAGGAACTGTGTTGTGACCTTGTAGGAGATATACCCTTCCGTAATACTTACATCAAACCCCTGTTGGTTCTGGTGTTGGATAATAATTATGAATAGTGTCCGTCTGGTTGGAAAAGTGTCCACGCTATTAGAAGATATCGGAGTCAAAATTGATAAATTGTTCATAAAGTACTTATAAGTAAACTTCCCTCTTCCCCTGCTGTCTCCTCTCCACCAACCCACCGTAGGGACTGAGTCGCCTGTACTCAAACTCGGTTGAGGTCCTCTCTCACTTTCTGTCCCTTCGGATCGTACGACGTCGGGCACCCCAGCGTTTCTCAGTCTGTACTGACTCTCTGACTTGTTGTAGGTGAACTTCCCTGTCGGACTGGTCATCAGGGGTCCAGAGGTAGGTCGAGATGTTATAAACTCTGGTGACGGACATGGTCCCTCGTTTTTATCTTAACACTACATTGAAATGGGTCGGTAAATTATTTAAGGGTAGTCCGAAAGAAGGTATCTAAACACAGTGTATTTGTTTACATTACTTAAAAAAAAAATTAAAAGACTCTTAAAATTTCTGTACCTTTTCCTCACCCTTCGGTTTGTCTGATCCCTATATTTATGTCGTCTTCTTGACTACCTAAAACAGAAACGACTAGACTACCATTATCTAATAAAGAAAAACACACGATACCTGTACTATGTACTCCTTTCGTTTCAGTGTTAAATGTATATCATACTCACTGTAGTTGTAATACCACCGTATTCTACGGGAAATAAAGAGGGGAGGGTTGTTATTGTCTTCAAGTCGTAAGTAGGTACTTATTTCCACGGAACCTCCCTGGACAACCTAGGTCATGGTCTGTGGTTCCCTGGGTCCTCTGTAGAGTGGGTTGACACGTAGTCCATTATCCATTTGTCTGGAATTAGGACTGACATCTATGACGTCACTGAGTAATCGGGAGACCCTACACCAGGTCCTCGTTTTTTCCATTCTCAAACTTATGTAATCTCACCCGTCAATCATCTCTAACCTCCTACACCGACGATAAAGTTTATACTTCTGTCGGTACATTATAAGTTCCTTGTACTTTTTTAGTTCGAGTGTACTATAGTGGTTTCCTAGTGTTATTAGAAGGACAGACGGACGGTCACGTCCTCTACACCCAAGTCAGGGACCCAACCCTTTTTCGGGACCTCTTCCCTTACCGTTGGGTGAGGTCATAAGAACTGACCTTTTAGGGTACCTGGCTCCTCAGATCGTCCGATGTCAGGTACCCCAGTGCTGACATATCAGGTTTCTCAACCTGTGCTGACTCACTGATCTGTTGGTGGTGGTGAGGTATCGGGGTACATTATATCGATGTTATTAAACGATTACATATATGTCATAATTTTCTCCACTTAACACTGTAGTTTTTGTGTTTTTCCACCTACATCTTCCCATCTCCAAAACATACGTTTTAATTCAACAATGGTCACATTTTATATTGATACAGATGTTCTATAAAGTCTATTTAGAGTACCATTTTTATTCAGTTTTTGGATATCGTCTAAGTGTCTTCTATTTTTCTCCCTTAGGTTCTTATGGTGATACCTTTCTTTCCGTCGTCCTCGCTTTCTTTTCTTAATGTTTTGTCAATCTTTCATTATACTGTCGTTATAAATCAGGAAGTCAAGTCAAGTCAAGTCAAGTCAGCGAGTCAGCACAGGCTGAGAAACACTGGGGTACTTAGCGTCGTGTGGTCCGGAGCGACAGGCAGTGGTTGAGGTCCTCAAGTGAGTCTGAGTGCAGGTAGTTCAGTCACTACGGTAGGTCGGTAGAGTAGGAGACAACAGGGGAAGAGGAGGACGGGTGTTAGGGAGGGTCGTAATCTCAGAAAAGGTTACTCAGTTGAGAAGCGTAGTCCATCGGTTTCATGACCTCAAAGTCGGAGTCGTGATCAGGAAGGTTACTTGTGGGTGTGACTGAGGAAATCCTACCTGACCAACCTAGAGAAACGTCAGGTTCCCTGAGAGTTCTCAGAAGAGGTTGTGGTGTCAAGTTTTCGTAGTTAAGAAACCGTGAGTCGAAAGAAGTGTCAGGTTGAGAGTGTAGGTATATACTGGTGACCTTTTTGACATCGGAACTGATCTGCCTTGAAACAATCGTTTCACTATAGAGACGAAAAGGTATACGATAGGTCCAACCAGTATTGAAAGGAAGGTTCCTCATTCGTAGAAAATTAAAGTAGTGGTAGACGTCACTAAAACCTCGGGTTTTTCTATTTCAGACTGTGACAAAGGTGACAAAGGGGTAGATAAAGGGTACTTCACTACCCTGGTCTACGGTACTAGAAGCAAAAGACTTACACCTCGAAATTCGGTTGAAAAAGTGAGAGGAGAAAGTGAAAGTAGTTCTCCGAAAAATCAAGGAGAAGTGAAAGACGGTATTCCCACCATAGTAGACGTATAGACTCCAATAACAATAAAGAGGGCCGTTAGAACTAAGGTCGAATACAAAGAAGGTCGGGTCGTAAAGAGTACTACATGAGACGTATCTTCAATTTATTCGTCCGACTGTTATATGTCGGAACTGCATGAGGAAAAGGATAAACCTTGGTCAGACAACAAGGTACAGGTCAAGATTAACAACGAAGGACTGGAAGTATGTCTAAAGAGTTCCCCGTCCAGTCCACCAGATCATAAGGGTAAAGAAAGTGTCAGTTTCCGAAACCGTATCAGTTCTTTCGTCTTTATCTACAAAAAGACCTTGAGAGAACGAAAAAGGTACTAGGTCGTCTATAACCGTTAAACTAGAGACTAAGGAGACGGAAAAGATTTTGGTCGAACTTGTAGACCTTCAAGTGCCAAGTGCATAACGACTTCGGATTGAACCTTTTAAAACTCGTAATGAAATGATCACACACTCTACTCACGTTAACACACCAGTAAACTCGTAAGAAACCGTAACGGAAAGAAACCCTAACCTTACTTTTGACTGAAAAAGGTCAGGACACCGGTGACGACTCAAAAGGTTTAAAAGACCGTATAACTCACGTCGTGAAAGTGTCGTAGTAGAAAGTCCTAAACTTTATCGAGTTGACCTTAAGGTAGTGGAGGTGATCGAAGTAAACATCACTACGAAAGATTCCAGGTGAACTGAAGTGTAAGGTCCTACAGACCGAGATTTTCTCACTAGCGTGGTAGGATTAATAAGTTCAACACTTCTATAAAAAACATGTCAAGAAGACACATAAGAGCGGTGGAGAAGAATTATAGAAGACGAAGACAATCCAGGTATGATAAAGACAGGAAATAGCTCGGGTAGAAAGGTACTTTATAAGGGAACCATAGAGAATAAAAGAACTTCTCTAGAGGTCAGAAAGGGTAAGACAACAAAAGGAGTTAAAAAAACGCAACTAGTGACTCCTTCCGAAAGAATAGAAAGGAACGATAAGAAACCTTAAGACGTAAGTCTACGAATATAGAAAGGAAAAGAGGAAACGAAAAGCGAAGAGAAGAAAAGTGTCGATAAACATTCCGGAAGAGTCTGTCGGTAAAACGAAAAAACGTAAAAAAACGGTGCCCCTACAAGAACTAGGGACAGAGGATATGTTACAGTGCTTGGAGTAAGGTATTAAGTAGTCCGTGAGACAGATAGTCTAGATCCGGGAATTTAGACAAAGAGTGAAGTTGACATATTAGTATTCCCTAAACTAAATCCAGTATGGACTTGATGACTTACAATTACCTAATGAAGTATACTCGTGAGTCGGTTCAGGAAAGTGAAAACATTAGAATAAATTAGGAGTATCAATAAATTTATTTGTCTTAAAGATCATATACTCGTTTAGTAACGTGATTGACGACGTCTCAAATCCTAAATCCCCATTCTCCTCCTACTTTCTACTTTTTGTCCGTGGGAGTACATGAAAACGTGACCACTAGATAAATAACCGTGTTCTGTTTAAGTGAATTTTGAGTCACTGAATACCTTGAAGGGACCATCAGGTCACAGATCCTGAGGTACAAAAGATTACGTCGTCCGGGTCTAACCTAGGGGCCAGTTCCTTGATCTAGGGTGTACGGTTTTGATATTTCTAGAGTGCACATCGTTATTTCTGGGTCGTGTCGGTTTATTTATTTTTCTCGTTCAAAGCATTCACGTATATAATTTTTCTTGTGTCACTGAATTATCGTTATAAGGAAATAGTAGAACGTGTCACAGACACGTAGGTCTTTAGTCCGTTCTGCGTCCCCTCCTGTTCGAGTAAAGAGGGGGGTGTGGACCCTGGATTTTACCTTCGGTACTTCCGACCCCTGACTTTAGTAGACTTCTAATGAAGCACGTCTAGATCATGACTACGACCGGTAACCAGTGTCTAGTTCTTCGTAGGATCCGAAGGAATGTTTGGGTCGAGACCCAAGACTCCTATTCTAGTCCCGCCCCCACCTCCTTCCTCAACGGAGGAAAGGTTCTAGTTTGGAGTCTTCAGTGTACCCTAGGGAAGTTGGTGTGAGGTATCCCCGTCGACCCTGTCGAACACTGTCAGGGTTTGGATAGAACTGAGTTCTTCTCCCTTATATCGGAGGTCATCAAGGTAGAGAACCACCCTCTTTGTAGTTAGTATAACATTCTCCTTGTCACCTTTCCCTACCTTATGTGTTATCGTCAGGAGTGACCCTTTACGTTGAAAGGTATTAGAACGTACGTACGTACGATTCAGCGAAGTCAGCACAGACTGACACACACTGAGATACCTGACATCGGGCGGTCTGAGGAGACAGGTACCCTAAGAGGTCCGTTCTTATGACTTCACTCACGGTATGGGAGGAGGTCCCCTAGAAGGACTGGGTCCCTATCTTAAGTACAGAGAAGACAGAGGACGTAACTGTCCACCCAAGAAATGGGGATCGCGGTGGACCCTTCGGGAGGGTATTAGAATGTGAGGTCATCTGTAGAATCGAATTTTGAGTCGTAAGTCTTTTGCTTCTAGTACCGTAGGTTAGGGTAGTGAAGTACAGTTTATCTACCCCTTTGTTACCTTTGTTACAATGTAAAATAAAAGAACCCGAGGTTTTAGTAACGTCCACCACTAACGTCGGTACTTTTATTTTCTGCGAACGAGGAACCATTTTTTTAATACTGGTTGGATCTGTTGTATATTTTTCGTCTCTGTAATGAAGTGACTGTTTCCAGACATATCAGTTTTTACACCAAAAAGGTCCTCAGTACATACCTACATTGTCACCCTTGTATTTCTTTCGACTCGTGGTTTTTTAACTACGAAAACTTGATACCACAACCTCTTCTGAGAACTCTCAGGGAACCTGTCGTTCCTCTAGTTTGGTCAGGGAGGATTTCCTTTAGTCAATAAGTAACTTTCCTGACTACGACTTCGACTTCGAGGTTATGAAACCGGTGGACTACGCTTCTCGGTTGAGTAAGTTTTCTGGGACTACGACCCTTTCTAATTTCCGTCCATTTCCCCTACTATCTCCTACTCTACCAACCTACCGTAGTGACTGAGTTACCTGTACTCAAACTTGTTTGAGGTCCTCTACCACTTCTTGTCCCTTCGGTCAACACGACGTCAGGTACCCCAGCGTTTCTCAGTCTGTGCTGACTCGTTGACTTGTTGTTTTGTAGAATCTCGCTCGGGAACTAAACCAACTGGGGTCCTTTGTACAGAGGTCAGTCCTAAGGTAACCGTTCGTCTTCTCCCTTCTTAGACTCTAACAAAGACTGGATCCCTAGTTCTGTCGGAAGTTTCTCCTTCGGCATAAACTCAAAATAGAACTAACCCGTCTTAAAGTTAAATCAATAAGGGGCACGGATGAACCACATACCTCCCATCTTACGGTTCACCTCTTGACTTACCTTTTAAGATGAAGGTTTCCGTCCATTGACCGACACTAGAAATCTCTCCTCTACTCCTGCAGGAGTCACCGTGTGAAGGTGGTCGTGAGGGCGAAGAAAGTGACATGGCAAGGGAGATTACACCGGCCTTCGAACGTCACGATGTCTTTAGATCTTGGCATGAGAGGGTCGAGGGGAAGTCAGAGATTGTCGATTGTCCTGGGACCTCGTGTGTAGTGACCCCTTAAGCCCCTGGTTCGATCTTTGGTAAAATATAATGATTCCTCTTTTTTAATGCATTTCGTGTAACTTACATTACTTTGTCAGATAAATATTTAGTAACTGAACGGTAAAAAATTGAAAAATCAGATATAACCTCATATTGACTAATTGTTACAACACTATCAAAGTCCATCTGTCGTTTCCCTGAGTCGGTAATGTACATACACATAGGTAAGAGGGGGTTTGAGAGAAGGGTAGGTCCGACGGCGTATTGTAACTAGTCTCAAGGGACACGATATGTCATCCAGGAACAACCAATAGATAAAATTTATATCGTCACACATGTACAGGTAGGGTTTGAGGGATTGATAGGGAAGAGGGTAGGGAAGGGGGTGGGGAAGGGACATTGGTATTCAAATAAGGGATAAAGAGATTCGGACACTCAGACAAAGACAAAAGATTTATTCAAGTAAACATAGTAAAGAAAAATCCAAAGTGTATATTCCTATGGATACTATAAAGAGAAAGAGACAGACACTCAACAGTAAAAAATTAGAAGTTTCTTTGGTCTAAAGAAACACTTAAGTTCATAACCTTTATATATTTTCATTTATAAACATATTAAAGACAAAATAAAGTAAGAAAGGGACAGAAATAGAGAGGTAGAGGTACACTAAGGTTTCCTTTTCCTCTAGTTTTCTAAAATGAATAACTATTCCTTTACGTATTTTTTAGATTTACTCTAAATATCATTAATTATTAACCTGGTTTCTTTGATCCTTACAGTTTCAGTACTAATACTAAAAAATTAGGGTAGTTAATAAGACAGAGGTTCGTTTACTTTGAAAGTTACGTGATCCCGTGACGAAAAAAAAAGTCAGAGAGGTTCAGAATGTAAAATAATGTTTTGTTGGATAATTTCATCCTATACGGGGTCTAAATATGTAGTCGACAAGTCGTTCTTTTACAAGTGACAAAAATTCACGTATACGTATATTTTATTGGCTGAAACCCCTGTGTAACGTTTAAGGTTCGGAGTAAGACTCTTACTTTTTAACTGGTATTAAGTCGACACTAAAGAAAATCGTATATATACTAAGCAATTATTGGAATCCCAACGAAACTTTCACCTAGTAGCTTATGGAGACGACAGTTCCTGAAACATTTTAAATTAAGATTAACTCCTAGTTCCGGATCAATAAATTTTCGCATCACTAAAGTCCTCCGATTCTTGAAGTATCCCACTTCTGTAATTAAAACGTCTAACCTTTATAAAAAATTGTGTCTTTATCTCACCGGGATTTGAGGGTGAAGAGGGAAGATTTCGAGAAATCTTGATCTAGACTCTATTTCAAGTTTATGTTACTTTAAATGTATCTGGTCGAGTAATCCAAATTCGTCTAAGTCTCTGGAGTCGTGACACTCTTTTTGGGATCTGTCAGACGAGAAAAAAGAGGAAAGACGAATATTCGTCACAAGACACTAAGTGTAGTCCTAAATTTTCGTGTCTGAATAAAGATTCACGCTAGATTCTTCAACTTCTTTTGGTGTATGGATAAGTGTACCACTATAGATCCGAATTTTTGGTGTGATAGTTTCCTTTCATTCTTAAATATGATTTTGATCAACTATTTTACCTCTTCCGTTACCGTGGGGTGAGGTCATGAGAACGGACCTTTTAGGGTACCTGCCTCCTCGGACCATCCGACGTCAGGTACCCCAGCGTTTCTCAACCTGTGCTGACTCGCTGAAGTGAAAGTGCAAAGTCAAAGTACGTAACCTCTTTCTTTACCGTCGGGTGAGGTCACAAGAACGGACCACTTAGGGTCCCTGCCCCCTCGGACCACCCGACGTCAGATACCCCAGCGTGTCTCAGCCTGTGCTGACTTCACTGAATCGTCAACTATTTTTAAAGTCTGATACTCTTTATACTCAACTTGGTGGTTGTCGTTGTTCTATATGACCTATAGATTTGAGTAAACCTTTTTACTTTTACCCCACATTCACGGGACTCTTGTCCCTTAAGTTTAAGTGGTTCTTATTGAGGGTTTCGTATCGTTGTTTCGATAGTCACCTAAGACGTTTAAGAGCAAGTGTTCACGTTCTTCACGTATACCCTGTAAGAGGTCAGCTTGTATATAATTCGGTATTTATTCGTAGTTATACGAAACGACAACAACAAGTCAACGAGTCGGTACAGACTAAGAAACGCTGGGGTACCTGACATTGGACGGTCCGAGGAGACAGGTACTCCAAGAGGTTCGTTCTTATGACCTCGTCCAACAGTAAACGAAGAGGTCCCCCACGAAGGACTGGGTCCCTAGTTTGGGTTTAGAGGACGGAACCGTCTACGTAAGAAATGGTGACTCGGTGGTCTCTTCATTATACAAAATTCCCTAACTCTAATATATTACACAAAGGGGACTAGTGTTACCTCACTTAATTCATTAATTTTCACTTTTTTTTACGTTTAAATATTTATAAACCTTTCATTTGTTGTGTGATAATTTATTACTTATCTAGTTTCCTTTTTAGTTTTCCCTTTAATCTTTTATGAACCTCTACTTACTTTTACTTCTAATGTATGATGTTAAATACCTTACGTTGATTTATGAATCTCCCTTTAAGTATCGACGTATACGGATGGAATTTTCTTTTTTTTTCTTTCTAAAAATTTTGGTGTTTGATCTGAAAGTGGAATTCAGTGACTTCTCTCTTCTCTTTTAACTTGTGTTCCGTCTTCTATCTTTTGTTATTCCTAATCCACGACTTTAAGTGTTGTATTTTTCATCTTTTTGTTATTTCCTTTTAGTCGTTTAGGTTGACAACCCTAAAAAATTCTAACTTTGTAATAGTTTTGAACAATCTAGTTAACTCTTTCTTTTGAGTTTCATATTTCTGGTATTTTACTTTCTCCCTTGTAATAATGGTTATAATGTACTTATTTTACTCAATCTCTTCTTATGATACTTCTTAACATTGCGTACATTCTTAATTTCTAAAATTTTAAAAAAATTTTTAACTTTTTTTTAAAAAAAAATTTACTTCTTAACATGTTGTTTAATCTATTGAATCTACTCTACCTACCTAAGGTTCCTTTTGTTTTTGATAGTTTTGACTGAGTTTTCTTTGTCTTTCAGACTTATCCGGACATTCTTCATTTCTCTACTAACTTAATTAGTTTTTCATAAGGGGCACGTTTTTTTGAAGGGTGTTATTTTCGAGTTCTGGTCTTCCGAAGTGACTACTGAGATAGTTTACACACTTCTACTTAATTATGGTTGAGAAGTTTTGAAGTTTTTGAAGGATTTGTATTTTCTCCCTTTTTCCTTGGGAAGAGTTGAATAAAAACAGATAGTAGGTAGACTATTCTTTGAAAACAAAACTCTTTTGTGTTTTAAGAATCACATTGACTTTCACCCCAGGCCGACAAGTGGTGTGTTTTCTGTTACTTCTCCGGTCCAACCGTCTTTCCTTTCAAACGAAAGGAAACGAAACGGTGGTAGCCCTACGACCGTTGACCCTTCGCATCGCCCCGAGGATAGGACAGATTTACGACTGAGGGGGGCGCGACTGTTAGTCACCTGTTCTCGAAAGTATCTGTCTCCCTACCCCGATGTACGTCTTTGTCGTACCACTCGAGACTATTAGTAGAACTTGGACTAGTAAACACCAGACTGGTCGTAGTAGAACTAACAAAATCCATGTCAATTAGAAGTCAAGGGACCACCGAGTCTCCAATTTCGCACACGGACCTTACGTCCTCTGGGCCCAACCTAGGGACCCAACCCTTCTAGGGGACCTCCTCCTTTACCGTTGGGTGAGGTCATGAGAACGGACCTCTTAGGGTACCTCCCTCCTCGGACCATCCGATATCAGGTACCCCAGCGTTTCTCAGCCTGTGCTGACTCGTTGAAGTGAAGTGAAGTTAGAAGTTAAGGTCCCAACTAAACAAGGTAAAAGAACTCCGGTCAAGAGACTTAACACAAACGACTTCAGTACGGATGTCGGATCAGCAGTTCATCAATTGAAGAAGTGGACCACTCCCAAAGTCACAGATATTCTGTCAAGTACCTTATATCGAGTCTTATAATAGACATCGGGAACTCCTCCTTTATTTTCAGGAACTGATAGGAAGTACTGACTTGATGATAATAAATCAAAGTAACCTGACAAAAAGAAACAAAGACGTAAAAGAGTAAAAAGACTAATTTGTAGTCAAGCCAAGTCAAGTCAACGAGTCAGTACAGGTTGAGAAACGTTGGGGTATCTGACGTTATGAGGTCCGAAGGGACAGATAGCTGTTGAGGACCTCGAACGAGTGTGAGTACAGGTAGTTCAGTCGCTACGATAGGCTGGTAGAGTAGGAGACAGTAGGGGAAGAGGAGGGAAGTAAGAAAGGGTCGTAGTCCCAGAAAAGGTTACTCAGTCGAGGAGAGTAGTCTACCGGTTTCATAACCTCGAAGTCGAAGTCGAAGTCGTAGTCAGGAAGGTTACTTGTGGGTCCTGACTAGAGGAAATCTTACTTGACCACCCTAGAGGAACTACAGGTTCCCTGAGAGTTCTCAGAAGACGTTGTGGTGTCAAGTTTTCGTAGTTAAGAAATACCAGTTGAGAGGAATACCAGGTTAAGAGTGTAGGTATGTACTGATGACCTTTTTGGTGTTGAAACTGATATGTTGGAAACAGCCATTGCAGAGACGAAAAATTATACAACAGATCCAACCAGTATCGAAAAGAAGATTCCTCGTTCTCCGAAAATTAAAGTACCGGTGTCAGTGGTAGACGTCACTATAACTTGGGTTCTTTTATTTCAGACAGTGACAAAGGTAACAAAGGGATAGATAAACGGTATTTCACTACCCTGACCTACGGTATTAGAAGTAAAAATTTACAACTCAAAAATCGTTCGAAAAAGTGAGAGGAGAAAGCGAAAGTAGTTCTCTGAGAAATCAAGGAGAAGCGAAAGACGGTGTTCCCATCACAGGAGACACATAGACTCCAATAACTATAAAGAGGGACGTCAAAACTAAGGTCGATTACGAAGTAGGTCAGTCCGTAAAACGTACTATATGAGACGTATATTCAATTTACTCATCCCACTCTTAAATGTCGGAACTCCATGAGGAAAGGGTTAAACCTTGCTCAGATAACAAAGTACAGGTCAAGATTGACAACGAAGAACTGGACGTATGTCTAAACAGTCCTCCGTCCATTCCACCAGACCATAAGGGTAGAGAAATTCTTAAAAGGTGTCAAACAACACTAGTTGTGTCAGTTTCCGTAACCGTATCAGTTACTTCATATTTGTATAAGAAACGAATTTCAAAAAAGGTGTCTGTTTTCCGTCCATCTCCTGCACCGACCGTTTCTGATATACCAAGACGAGGTAAAGTTATCTTAAGATATTATTTTTCTGGTTATTGGATTAAAAATTTTTTTAAAATAAATAAATAAATAAACCGTCGGAACCCAGAATTAACGAGACTCCGAACACCCTAGAATCAAGGGGCTGGTCCCTAACCTGGGCTCTAGGACTTAACGTTCAGTCTCAGAATTGGTGACCTGGTGGTCTCTTCAGGAATTGGATTAAAATTTTACCTGTTTCAATGGTTTTGTAAAGAGTTTTCTTCCATGTGTGTGTCTGTCTCCTCAGACCACCCGATATGTCAGGTACACCAACTTTTCTTGACCTGTGTTGACTGACTGAAAGTGAAGTGAAGTGTTGATATCCCTACCGATATTACTTTTTCCACTGTTCATAACTGTTCCTACATCCCTTTGACCTTAGGAGTTTGTAATGACCATTCTTACATTTTACCAAGTCCACAAACCCTTTGGTCAAATCATCGACGAGTTTTACGATTTGTGTCTCAATGGCATACTGGACCGTTAAGATGAGGACCATATATGAGTTCTCTTTACTTTTGGATATAGACGTATTTTTGAATATGTGTTTATAAGTATCGTCGTGATAAGGATTGTCGGTTTTTCATCAGTGTCGGGGTTTTACAGGTAGTGAAGTTCTTACCTCTTCACTTTACCTTGTAAAAAGACTAACCAACCACCACTCCATTAACCCTTTCTTCACTTCAGCGAGTCAGGACAGACTGAGAAACGCTGGGGCACCTGACATCGGGAGGTCCGAGGAGACAGGTACCCTAAGAGGTCCGTTCTTATGACCTCACTCAACGGTAAAGGAAGAGGTCCCCTAGAAGGGTTGGGTCCCTAGTTTGGGTCCAGAGGACGTAACGTCCGTCTACGAAATATTAACCCTCAGTCAATAGTTAAACGACCCAGGTTGGCCAGATTCCAGAGGCACGAACACCCGTCGTATGTCAATTCCAGAAGGTGGATTACACCAAAGTCATACTCGTTTTACCGAGTTTTTATCACAACATAGGGGGAACTCCCCTTGGTCCTGGACGGTGTTCCGACGAGATAACAAAGAACCGACGAGAAGGGACGGAGGCGTAGGGAAGGGAAGGGATTAATTGTTGATAACTTGGCCGAGGAAACTTGAGTCCCTTCCAGGACCTTCGACTTACTTCGGATAAAGGACATCAGTTCTTTATTCTCTGTGTCTCTTTGAAAACACGGGTCCTTGGAGGGGGATGGGTGCCAGGACGACCCATACAGTCTTGACTCCTGGTGGAAGCCGAAGGGACCATCCAGTCTTGAATTTCGCAGACGGACGTTACGCCCTCTGGATCCAAACTAGGGACCCAGCCCTTCTAGGGAACCTCTTCCTTTACCGTTGGGTGAGGTCATAAGAACGGACCTCTTAGGGTGCCTACCTCGGACCACCCGATGTCAGGTGTCCCAGCGCTTCTCAGCCTGTGCTGACTCGATGAAGTGAAAGTGAAAGCAATCGTATCCTGAAGATTAGAGGAGTCAAGAGCCCACAAAGAATTTCGTGTCACTACGTCTAAAGTCCAAGATAAGAGAGAGGGTCCCAATCTAGTGGAGGGTAGGGGACCCAGAAGACAGGGTTTGGTCAGTGTTAAGTGTGAAAGGGAGCCTGTGTGAACGAAAGTCTAGGGGAGGGTCTGTATTTGCTAGACTATCCGATCACGGGCACATAACCACCTCTGTTGACCGATAGTGACACAACGGAAGTCTGAAGATCTAGAAATTGTTTTTTTTGAGGACTTTTACGGTTACCTCAGAATCCCTGAGTAAGAATCCCTATACAACTTTAGAACCGTCATGGCAGAAATGTCGTCATCAAAAGGGGAGGTTTAAGTAGGACTTCTTAACGAATGGAGTAAACATACAGTGGACACAGAGGAATCTGGTCGGGGTAAAAGACAAATGTTAGTTTGACAGGGCCATCACGTACAAGCATGTACACACCAACAGACTGAGAAACGCTAGGATATTTGACATCGGGTGGTCCGAAGAGACAGGTACCTTAAGAGGTCCGTTCTTATGACCTCACCCAACGGTAAAGGAGGAGGTCCCCCAGAAGGACTGGGTCCCTAACCTTGGACGCATAGAACGTAGAGGACGTAACCGTCCACCTAAGAAATTTGGTGACTCGGTGGACCCTTCGGGTCTCAGTACTGGAGATTTAAGGACTGAGTAAGTAGGTAGACACTAAGATCGTGAAGGTAATCTTTCGGGAGTGGAGGTCAATAAAGACCTTCCACAAACAAAAACAAAAACAAAATTCTCTCTTACCGATCATAGGTCAGACGATAGTGGGACTTAGACAAAAGAATAACAGGGAGACAAGAGTAGGGGAAGTCACTCTTGAGACCAGACGACGGGTGGGTCGACGACTTTCGGGGTGGGTGGCGGTGTTTATGACTTCAGTAAAGGACGGGAACCTTAACGTGGGACACCTGTAAAATTAACCAAGATTGGTGGGATGGGATTTCATTAATCAAGACACGATAAAGAAATAAACACGGTATAGATCAAGGTTTCCTAAATTTTAGGTTTTCACATATGTGACTTTGCTCTTTTATTCATCCTTGACTTAAATATCTTTGAATTATCGTCTCTCTAATTTTTGAATTATCATCTTTCTATTTTTATTTCGATATCTATTTTATCCCGAACGTTAACACACGTGAAGGAACTCCACCGGAGTTTTTAACTCTAAAGATCGTCAGTGACATTTATGCCTTAGGATTTCGTTTGACTAAATTGAAAGTCATAGACTTTAGGCTCGTTTTACAGAGGACACCATCCACAAATGTTTCTTCAAAGAGAAACCCCTGAAGGGACCACCAGGTCACCGAGTCTGAGGTACGAGGGTTACGTTCTCCCGACCCAACCTAGGGACCAGTCCCTCGATATTGGGTGTAACAACGTCCTTCCCCCTCGGGAAGGTCCCGAGTTTTGACCCGAGAACAGATTGTGAGTCTTTACTTAACAGACTCCTCTGTGTACACGACTGTTTCGTTCTCTATAATAACCCTTTCTCGTGGGCCTACCTCTCGTCATCCCATTCCCTTGGGTCCTCTTGACGAGACGGTATATCGAGCGTCAGAGCCCAAAATACCACTACCCTAATCAAAGGGCCAACAGAAATCGGTCACTAAGACTGAGTCTCAGGAAGGACTACCACGTGTGGAACAAGTCGGTCCTACCTACGGTCTCTCTTCCTAAGACCCTACGCCAGTCTGTACACCACAGAAGAAAACTGCAAAGGACTCGAGAAGGCCAACCACCACCGAATAAACAAGGCACAAGGAATGGTCCTGGAGGACAGCATTTTGTCGAGTACGTTTACCAATGATACCACGGACCGGTCCCGCTCGCCAAAGTCAGACACACGAAGAGGATTGTTGTACTACGTTGATTCCTAAACTTACGTCGTTCATTCTAGTTTCTTGAACTCACGATGTTGATTCTGGGTTGAGTCGGTTTATTTATTTAATTTAATTATTAAAATTTCTCCAAAAGAAATTAAATCAAAGGAAATAGAAGTGGTTATAAGAGTGTCATTTGTCTTAACGTCAAACTAATTTGAGACCCTCTATCATTTCCTGTCCCGTCGGACCACACGACGTCACGTACCCCAGCGTTTCTCAGTCTGTGTTGACTCACTGAGTTGTTGTTGTTGTTGTTGATTGTGTTCTTTTACGTATTCCGTAAATATTATAAGGAAGTTCCACATAGATACCGTACAGTATATTTGACCTAAGGTTTTTAATTACAGTTACGTAATTTGATGTTTTCGCAACATCAAATCCAAACTATGTCTTTATTTTAGTTCTCATAGATCTTTTACCCAACGTGTTAAAAGTCCGTGTACAGACAGTCTCACGGGACCCCAGTCTCCTTTGAAAGAACGGTCAAGAATTTTCACGTTCTCAAGGGACAACGGTACACCTTTAGTTGTGTCACAAAGATATCAGTCGACTCTCTCCCCATTTCAATATTTTCGACTTTTTGAATTTGTATCAGAATACGTCTCATCTTTCGGTGGAGAGGAAATAACTCCCCTGACTCCCGTATCCCTTATTGTACCTACTCTAAAAGATGAGGTCATGTGTCTTTTTACTCGTCGACTCAGATTTTCAAGACAATAAATCTTGTACCTTTGTTAGCAGACATGCCTTTTAATAACTGGTTTTAGAGTCCTTTTTTTTTTTTTTGTTGTTGTTTTTTGTTTTGTTTTGAGACCTGAAGGTACCACCACGTCACCAATTTTGAGGAGAGAAGGTGACGTCCCCGGTTTCAAAGGTAGGGACCAATGTCTTGATTCTAGGACGTACGGAGTGCTGGGTCGGTTTTTTGTGCGTCTTTTGGGTCGTTTTGTCTTTGGGAGTAACTTCGGGGTAAACTCTGGGTTGAAATTCATCAAATTGATAAGTGACTTTAAGGGTTCTATTCCCTTACTTAACCGGGGTCGTACTGACTGACCTACCGGGACGAAATGCCCGACAAGTAAGAACCAGTTAACATGTAACCCCTCAAGAAAATTTTGAAAGTTCAAAAATCAAAGACTTCCCGAAGAAAGACCTTTGTGAACGTTTCCTTCTGGAAGGTCCGCAGTTAATTCCAGTGAGAAACAAGTAACTTGAGTTTGCACTAGTAAATGTTCTTTTAAGAAGATAAATAAAAGTCCCTGAACCTTACACTTAACATAACAGAGACAGTTAAGTCCCGAAGGGTCCATCGAGTTTTAAACGGACGTCACGTCCTCTGGGTCCAAAGTAGGAACCCAGTCCTTCTAGGACACCTCTTCCCTTACCGTTGGTGAGGTCATAAGAACGGACGTCTTAAGGTATCTGTCTCCTCGGACCACCCGGTGTCAGGTACCCCCGTGTTTCTTGACCTGTACTGACTCTCTGGTTGTATACGTTAAATCCATATAAGTTGATGTTCCATTCGTAACATGAAGATAGATTAGAAAAAATTTTTACATCTGGGGAAGGTTTAGGTTACTTTTTAGTCATGAAACTATTTTCTTCGTGTAATTGTTAAGTTACATATGTACAAAGTTACGGTAAGAGGGTTTAGTAGTGTGGGAGAGGGAGAGGGAGTCTCAGGTTTTCAGGCAAGATATGTAGACACAGAGAAAACGACAGAGCGTATGTCCCAGTAGTAATGGTAGAAAGATTTAAGGTATATATACACAGTCATATGACTTAACCACAAAAAGAAAGACCGAATGAAGTGAGACATATTAGCCGAGGTCAAAGTAGGTAGAGTAATCTTGACTAAGTTTATATAAGAAAAATTACCTACTCATACCCCTACTAGGTCTCTTTACTATACTCCACCCTCCACCCTCCCCCTAAGTCCTAACCCTCGAACATATGTGGGCACCACCTAAGTACAGTTAGACACCGTTTTGGTTATGTCATAACATTTCATTTTCTTTCATTTTTTTATTTTATTTTATTTATTTCACACAAACACATTTTCCCTTCTTGTTGTTGGTTTTTTTAATTTACATTTTAAAAGTGGAACTTTCATGAGAGCGTACTATTTAGGGTGATCTTCCATAACCAGTCTATAACACTAAACTGAGAATTCAAATCCTTTTACTTTCGTGTCTGATCGAAGTGTCTCATTGTCAAAACAAATAAGTAAATAAATGTGGTCAAAGTCGTCTGTCCTTACATAAAGGAATTTTTTTTTATTAGTTCTTTTTTTCGCGGTTTTTTACTAGGTTTTTCGTGACTTTCATCTCACTGTTTTATCTTTTATTTTTCCACTTAGTCTCTCGTTTAATTTTCCAATGATAACAACGATATTGCACACAAATGTTCTACTGCGTTACGACTTTTACACGTACTTCAGACCTGTTCAACAGTTGTTAACTATACAGCATTTCAGTAAAATCTAGTTCTGTAAGTCTTGGTATTGGAGGCTAAGTATCTGGCACCAATTCTTAGGTGCTACCATTCTCTCTCTGGTTGTAGTCGGTAGTGACGGTCTTAGGTTTGACTAGAAATTTTGGGTTCTATGAGTGTGGAGGACGAAACTAAGTAGGGTACAACTTCTTTTTATTTACAGCTCTCCCATCTTCTGGAAAGTTGATTTATCTTACGACACAATTTTACTCTTAATTCCCTTAAACTAAGACTGTACTGGGGGTAGTTTAGGGTTTGGAGCATAACAACTATCTCTAGCCTCCCCTTTTTTTTTTTTTCCAACTTAGATGTGAACACCCGGTCATTTTTAAAGTAGTTTTCACAATATCTCTCTTGTCGACTGTAAACCCCTGCATACCTCTTGCACCAACTTTATGGTTTACCTTCAGATGTTCTAATTTGACTATAAAGATCGTCCAGACATTCGTTGGTTTTTCGTCTCACTTGTGAGTGACAATCCCTTTGAAACGTGGATAGTCGTCGTAAAGGGTTGGACTTGTGAGTTTAGACAATTTCTTTTCATATACTAATTCGTATGGACCTCGTCCGTTCCAGGGCTGTCGGTTCCGGGTAACAAGAGTGCATCTGGAATCACTAACACGTTTCCTGTTAACAGTTTGAGTCCATCAAGTCAAGTCGAGTCGGCGAGTCAGTACAGGCTGAGAAACGCTGGGGTACCTGACGTCGTGTGGTCCGGAGGGACAGGTAGTGGTCGAGGGCCTCGAATGGGTTTGAGTATAGGTAGCTCAGTCACTACGGTAGATTGGTAGAGTAGGAGACAGTAGGGGAAGAGGAGGACGACAGTTAAAAAGGGTCGTAGTCCCAGAAAAGTTTACTCAGTCGAGAAGCGTAGTCCACCGGTTTCATAACCTCGAAGTCGAAGTTGTAGTCAGGAAGGTTACTTGTGAGTCCTGACTAGAGGAAATCCCACCTGACCAACCTAGAGGAACGTCAGGTTTCCTGAGAGTTCTCGGAAGAGGTTGTGGTGACAAGTTTTCGTAGTTAAGACGCGAGTCGAAAGAAATATCAGGTTGAGAGTGTAGGTATGTACTGGTGACCTTTTTGGTATCGGAACTGATCTACCTGGAAATAACCGTTTCTTTACAGAAACGAAAAATTATACGATAGATCCAACCAGTATTGAAAAGAAGGTTCCTCATTCGTAGAAAATTAAAGTACCGAAGTCAGTGGTGACGTTACTAAAACCTCGGGGGTTCTTATTTCAGACTGTGACAAAGGTGACAAAGGGGGGGATAAACGGTACTTCACTACCCTGGTCTACGGTACTAGAAGCAAAAGAGTTACAACTCGAAATTCGGTTGAAAAAGTGAGAGGAGAAAGTGAAAGTAGTTCTCCGAGAAATCAAGAAGAAGTGAAAGACGGTATTCCCACCACAGTAGACGTATAGACTCCAATAACTATAACGAGGGCCGTTAGAACTAAGGTCACACACGAAGTAGGTCGGGTCGCAAAGAGTACTACATGAGACGTATATTCAATTTATTCGTCCCACTGTTATATGTCGGAACTGCATGAGGAAAAGGATAAACCTTAGTCAGACAACAAGGTACAGGTCAAGACAACGAAGGACTGGACGTATGTTCAAAGAGTTCTCCGTCCAGTCCACCAGACCATAAGGGTAGAAAAAGTCTTAAAAGGTGTCAAATAACACTAGGTGTGTCAGTTTCCGAAACCGTATCAGTTATTTCGTCTCTGAATCCATTGTACTCGAATTTTGTCTAGCACTTGAAATACTTAGTGAAACGTTCGAGTTATTATCAGAAAAAAAAAAGAAAATTAAATAAATCGACGTCACCAGAATCAACGTCGTACACCCTGACAATCAACGTCACCTATCCGGGAATCAAAGTCGTAACACCCTATGTCAAGGGACTGGTCCCTAGTTTGGACCCGGGAGACGTAACCCTCGTGTCTCAGAATTGGTGACCTGGTGGTCCTTTCAGGGTGATTTGGTGTAAGGAACAATTACCCAAGAATCCAGAACAAAAATTTTACGAAGTTCTCCCAAAATTTCGGTAAGGTAAAACAATTATGACCATTGAAGGTTCGTTATAGTTCAAGTGAATATTTTTAACGAACCACTGGGAAGACCCATGATTTTAGGCACAGTTCCGACTTGTCTACAGGACCTCTTTTGAAAGTTCTAAAGCGGATCATCGTACTAAGGTTTATTGAGTGTTTTTCTCTCTTTATCACCCGTCCCAAGGAACACCTTTATAAGTGAATTGTGAGTCGTCTGACATGACGTGTCGATTCATACACAATCCGGGACCTCAAGATTGGACGGGAGTTACTGAGTCTTCGATCAAGTCTCTATCTTTGACTGGTGTGTGCTACGGTTAATGTTTTGTCGTAACGGACGAAGAACATTAGTTGGGTTAGTGCAGAGAATACTGGTTCAAATCTCTTGTTTGCGTCAATTTATCCCTACAGGATCTTTACTTTATGTCTTTATCTGAATTGTGTCAAAGACATTTATTTTGACTCCTGTACTCCTCGTTGTATGACTTAGACCTCAAAGGATCCTTTTTGTACTTTTAGGTACGAAGGAGGGAAACTTGGTGGGTTAACGATTGGTCTTAGTATTTTCTGAGTCTCTAACACAATTACCGAGTCCGGAAACGACAGGTTCCACCTAACACAGGTTTTACGTGAACTTTACGACGATTAACTCTTTTAACTCCATATTAAATTTACATTTTACATATCACAAAAGTTTCTGTTATACCCTCTTTCTTACGTATAGTAGAGTAATTATTAAAGAAATACGACTAAAGTACTATTTTATTGTCAAAACTATACAGTTAATTTATTTTATATAGTAAGTTTTATTAAGGTGTACGAAGAAAATTAAAAAAATTGTACCGGTGATTTTTTACACAATCAATGTATATACCAAGTGCAATAAAAAAAAAAGACCTGTCGTGACCGAATCTGAGAATTCAAATTCCGTAAAAGGAAATAGAAGGAATCAGTATTTAAATTCCGTGTTGAATCTGGGAACTCCCCAAGGGACCACCGAGTCTGTCATTTCTTAGATGGACGTTACGTTCTCTAGACCCAAGGTAGGGACCCAACCCTTCTAGGGGACCGTTTCCCTTCTCGTTAGGTGAGGTCATAAGAACGGACGTTCTAAGGTGTCTGTCTCCTCGGACCGTCCGATGTCAGGTACCCCAGTGCTTCTCAGTTTGTGTTGACTCGTTGATTGTGAAATCTAAGAACTTGGTCTCTTTTGGCTCAAGTCTAGGTGTATAATCGATCCTCTAGAAATCGATCAATGGATTAGAAGGATTAATGAACGATAAATGGTCCACTATAAAATTAATCGCCCGAAGGGACCACCGAGATTGTTATTTGTTAAGTGGACGTCACGTCCTCTGATCCCAAGTTAGGGACCCAACCCTCCTAGGGGACCTCCTCCCGTACCGTCAGGTGAGGTCATAAGAACGGACCTCTTAGGGGTACCTATCTCCTTGTACCGCCCAATGTCAGGTATCTCAGTGTTTCTTAGTCTGTACTGACTCACTGATTCGTGCCATGTCGTGTAAAATTAATTAATCATGGACGAAAATCTATGATTAACGAAAAGCCTGAACGAAAATCCTACTTCAAGTGTCTTCATTGAACAAGTTGTGTTCAGGAGCATATAAAATCATTTATTAAAAGTTTTGGCAGAGTCGATCAGTTACTAGGAAGAAGAAGAAAAAAAAAGAAAATTCCACCTTACATCCTAGAATCAAGGAGTTGGTCCATAGGTTGGGTACGTAGGACGTAACCCTCGTGTCTCAGAATATGTGACCTGGCTCTCCCTTCAGGGTTACTAGGACAGTAAATGAAATGACGATCAGTATTGAAGGTTCTTAGAGTACTAGATCTAATTGGACTCCAGAGATATATTCTTCCCCGTAAAAGGTGAGGATAAACCCAAGAACAAAGGTAGGAAGAGATAGACCCCTTCAGGATGAGTCGGAAGTTCTGGATCGAGACCCCTGAAAGGACCACCAGGTCACCAATTCTGAGACGTGTAGATGACGGCCCCCGTGTCTAAGGCTGACACATCCACCGTAGTGGCTGAGTTACCTGAACTTAAACTCGTTTGAGACCCTCTATCACCTCCTGTCCCCTCGGACCACGTGATGTCAGGTACCCCAGAGCTCCTAAGTCTGTGTTGAATCGTTGACTTATTGTTAAATTATAAATTCCGACTAGACATGAGAAAAAGGGTTATGTCACTAATTTGATAGGGTTCTTCTTCAGTCTCCTCTTCTTTTTCTGTTTCAATACCCTTAGAGTATCCAATTTTCCACTAAGTATTACATGAAGTAGGGGTTCATCTTTCTTCCGTGTCACGAATTAGCAACACGCCAAACGTCTCACTTTTTCAAAGGTAAAAATGGTAAAGAGAAACATAACTTAAGGTCGGATCAAACATTAGACGGTGTCACCTTATTATGCGGAAGACACACAAAAGAAAGGTAAACAACGTCGATACAAAGATGACAATAGAACACGTTCATCAATTGTGTGTCTAAATAAAACAGAACTGTCGGACCCCGTTACCATTGATCCCATGATTAAAAATTCAGTTTGTTTATGTACCTGGAAAACTTTGACGTAGTGTGATCTAAAGGAAGAAAAGTCTAAGGGGGTTTCAGTCTATTATCCTTAAGATCTCTGGAATGTGAGAACCGGTTTTTTCTTTTTTCTAAAGTATCGGTTGTCACTGGATGTATTTAGGTGATACTGGTAAGTGGAGTCAGTCGATTAAAAAGAGTCCCGTGGAGGTTGTCCTACTCACACAAGCACAGTATAAAGTTGATGATTCCGATTTTTCTTTTTTTCACTGGGACTTTTTATGTAGTTGGTCTCAAGAGACGGTGGACTAGTGTTCCCCTCTCACAACAGCGCAAGTACTTTACGAAAACTAGAATCGACTCTGATTCGACGACTCGGTCGGTCTGAAGTCCTAAGTCTTTTAGATGTTACGTGTTGTTTAGAATTTGAGTGTTGCCAGGATTAATTCCTGGTCATTCAATTTAACATACCTACACTCTTAACCTGACACTTCTTTCGACTCGCGGCTTCTTAACTACGAAAACTTGACACCACAACCTCTTTTGGGAACTCTCAGGGAACCTGACGTTCCTGTAGGTTGGTCAGGTAAGATTTCCTTTAGTCAGGACCCACAAGAAACCTTCCTCACTACGATTTCGACTTTGAGGTTATGAAACCGGTGGAGTACACTTCTCAACTGAGTAACCTTTTCTGAGACTACGACCCTCCCTAACTCCCGTCCTCCTCTTCCCCTGCTGTCTCCTACTCTACCGACCTACCGTAGTGACTGAGCTACCTGCACTCAAACTCACTTGAGGCCCTCAACCACGACCTGTCCCTCCGGACCGCACGACGTTAAGTACCCCAGCGTTTCTCAGCCTGTGCTGACTCGCTGACTTGACTTGACTTGACTTCAATTTAACTCATAAATCTCGGTTAAAAAAAAATTATTTCTTGTAAACAAACCTCACTACGACGGTTATCCTTGAATGGGCGACACGCCAAAGGGAAAGTGTTGACGGGTTCATTTGGCCGGTTTCAGAACAGTAGGTAAGGTCTTGGAGTGACCCCTGTGCCGTACTTTGTTCGTAGTCAGACTTAATGTGCTAGCAAACATTTATCGTGAAGGAATTAATGATAGTTCTTAAATGTTCTCCCTGAAGGGACCACCAGGTCACCGATTCTGAACCTCGAGGGTTACGTCCACCGGGTCCAAACTAGGGCGTACGATCTAGGGTGTACGACATTGATTCTCAAGCTTACAGTATTGATTTCCAGGGTACACGACGTTCACTTCTATCTTCCAGAGTGTATGTTTTGACTCTGAACTGTGTCAGTTTATTTATTTTAAAAAATTTTTCTTAAACGTTTTTTTTTTTTTTTGTCATAATTATTTCCGATTGGTCTACACCGACTCCTTTTTTTATGGTGAAAAGTACATTCTTAACTGTGGATCTTATAAGTTTCCTTATAATAAGTTCTCAGTCGACTGGACTTAAGAGTAGTCAAAACAACAATTAAGACAACAAACAAGAAGATGTTCAGTCGACTGGAAACACTAGGGAGATAAGAGAGTAGAAATTTTATTCCTCGAACACGATTACTAGAGAAAAAGGAAAGGTCGAGGTTGTAAGATTAAAATGGAGATTTAGTACATTTCATTATGTGACAGAGATGTATTTGATTAGAACAATTTGACTAAGGTTATCTTAAAATGAACCGAACTAATTCATCCAATTTGTAGGGGTTTAATCCTCGAGTCTTTGTACAAGAGGGAAAATTAAAAGAGTATTTATCGTGTCTCCATTCAACGTTGGGTGAAAACGGACTTCATAGTATTTTAAATTTACCCGAAGAGTCCACCGAGTTACCCATTTCTTAGGTGGACGTTACGTCCTCTGCGTCCTCTGAGTCCAAACTAGGGACCCAGGTCTTCTAGGGGACGTCTTTCTTTACCGTTGGGCGAGGTTATAAGAACGGACCTTTTAAGGTACCTGTCTCCTCGGACCGCCCGATGTCGAGTACCCCAGTTTTTCTCAGTCTTTAATCAACTTAAATTTAACCACTCTACACTCAAACACAATCGACTTTTGGATTACAGTTAATTACCACGGACAAGACAGGACCCAGTAACAGAAAAAGAGAAGTACTAGACGGACCCTTTAATATTCAGTGGGTGTCGACGGTGTCTGTGTTGGGGACTTTCAGATTGAAGCCTGTCAAAGAGGGGACTCGAGGTTTGATTGTACTCGATTATCGTTAGTAGTCAGTGACTCGTGGAGAATGTTCAGACCACGCCTCGACAGGAAAATTATTGTAGAGGTGGACCTACCTGAAGGGTCCACCGGGATCACCATGTCTTGGGTGGACGGTTACATCCTCTGTGTCCTCTGTGTCCAAGCTAGGGGCCCAGTCTTTCTAGGGGACCTCCTTCCTTACCGTTGGACGAGGTCATTATAACGGACCTTTTGGGGTCCCTGTCTCCTCGGACCACCCGATGTCAGGTACCCCAGACTTTCTCAACCCGTGTTGACTCGTGCGTGTGTGAGGTGGACCTGTCGTGGAGACGTCCCACCTACACCAGTAGAGGTAACATGTCTACTCCTTTACTTCAGAGTCTCTCCAGCACACTAACTAGTTTCAGTGTGTCACTAGTGAAAGTTTCGGTACTAATATTAGGACCAGAACGGTCGAATCTTTCGATACGGGAAAACTGTATCTCTCACAGTGTGACTCACTTCAATTCAGTCTGTCTCCTCCTCTTTGTCTCATACTGTAGGGAATATACCCCTTAGATTTTTTTTTACTATATTTACTTGAATAAATGTTTGTGCTTTCTCTGAGTGTCTGAATTTCGTGCTTGAATGCCAACGGTCCCCCTTTCCTCCACCTCTTTCCTATCAAGCCCTCAAACCCTACCTGTACACGTGTGACGACATAAAAATTACCTGTGGTTGTTCCTGGATGACATAACGTATCCCTTGAGACGAGTTACAAAACATCATCCGACCTACCCTCCCCTCAAACCCCCTCTTACCTATGTACGTATACATACCGACTCAGGGAAACGACAGATGGACTTTGATAGTTTGTAACAATTGACGGATATTGATCATTGGTAAACGAGTACGAATCCGTGAGTCAGTACAGACTGAGAAATGCTGGGGCACCTGACAGTGGGTGGTCCGAGGAGACTTCAAGTACCCTAGTTTTTCTCAGTCTTTACTCAACTTAAATTTAACCACTCTACACTCAAACGCAATCTACTTTTGGATTACAGTCAATTACCATGGACAAGACAGGACCCAGTAACAGAACATTTAGGGTAACAGGACCCTAAGGGTAACAGGACCCTAAGAGGTCCGATCTTATGACCTCACCCACCGGTAAAGGAAGAGGTCCAGCCCTAGAAGGACTAGGTCCATCGATTGGGCGTAGAGGACGAGACCGCTCGTCCAAGAAATGGTGACGTGGTGGAGCCCTTACAAATAATCTAACTTAATTTAGACATAGGACGTTGAAAACGAGGTCGACGGCAAGGGATCCGACGACCGACGTCACCCCTGTTCTCCTAACCTTTCCTGACACCCTTGTGACGAGTCTAATCTCGTAGGTCCACGATCTCCGACGTGAGGGTCGTCGGAGAAACAGAGGGACGTTAGAGCCCTCTCAAAGAATTTAACCTTGTCAGTCACTGCTACATGAGTTTGGTGAGTCGATTCGGGATTCTCTGTAAACGGTCTTAAGTGTTGTTGTGTTTGTCGAGTTAGTTTCCTCTTTCACAGACTTAGGAGGAAAAATATTTGGTCTTGTTCGTAGGAAAACCCTCTTTTTCCTGTCAGGGAACTCTTCGTGAAGGTTCCAACGACTCGTTCTTAAACGACAGACACTAAGGTCCGTCACCAGAGTAGAGACAAAAGGAAAGTCTGGAAAGAAGAAAGGTCACCCACCCCGAAACATGGACGAAACGTCTCGCCTACTTAACCTCGGTCGAGTTCTTTCCTTCCCGCACAAACCACACCGGTTACAAGTAAATTGGATAGACTTATGAGTGTGCCTGTCCTTGACTTTTCTGCCCTTCTGAGTCGGAAGGTCTTTAAGATTGACTTACCTTAATTTAATAGCTTGAACGTAAGATTCCTTAGTGACAACCAAGAGTCTTCCAAGAGACGGGGAGAGACAAAAGATTTTCTACGATTAAGGAGTCTCAGAACGTCAGTGATGGATTTGTTGTCTCACCCGGGATGTTTTACATCCCTTACGGGGTTTTATGATAAACATCGGAGTCAGGAGAGGTAGAACCAATTAATTGAAGAAACCCCACCCCCTACTTGATCCTCTACCTTTGACTGTATATTTGTGATCACTATGATACATATTTTCGTTACTTATTACTTTTGGATGACATATCGTGTCCCTTAAGATGACTCACGAGGTATACATATGTTTATCGACTAATTGAAACGACATATCGTCTTAGATTGTGTTGTTATAACGTTTCGTTGATATGGGGTTATTTTACTTAAAATTAATCGAAGTTTAAGTATTCTTATTTACTACCGTATTGGGTTTAACACGGAAACTGTCAAGTTTACAGGTCAATTAACACAAGTACATCCAGCAAGTTAGTGTCCGGGTTTAATTTGTAGGTCACGGTTCGTGGTTCGGAAAGAGTTCACGTAGTTTCTTCCTCCAAGGACAAAAAGTGTAATACAGTATTTCGACTAGTTTGTTTTTGGTTCATGGATGGGATCAGGGTCGTTTTATCTTCAAACCACTAACCTTGACTTCTTAATGAGTGTTTAAAAATTATTAAGTAAAGTTGGGATGAGACGACGATGACGACGACGATTCAGCGCAGTCAGTACAGGTTGAGACACGCTGGGGTATCTGACGTCGGGTGGTCCGAGGGGGTAGGGACCCTAAGAGGTCCTTTCTTGTGACCTCACCCAACTGTAAAGGAAGAGGTTACGTACTTTCACTTTGCACTTTCACTTCAGCGAGTCAGCACAGGTTGAGAAGTGCTGGGGTACCTGTCGTCGGGTGGTCCGAGGAGCCAGGTACCCTAAAGGGTCCGTTCTCATGACCTCACCCCACGGTAACGGAAGAGGATCCAAGGGAATTTAAGTATACCGTTTGATACCTCTTGTCACACCTCTAAGGAATTTTGTGACCTTTATCTTGACGGTATACTGAGTCGTTAGGGTGACGACCCGTATGTGTGACTCCCTTGGTCTTGACTTTCTCTGTGCACATGGGGTTACAAGTAGTGTCGTGACAAATGTTATCGGTCCTGTACCTTCGGTGGATGTACAGGTAGTCGTCTACTTACCTATTCCTTCAACACCATGTATATGTGTTACCTTATAATGAGTCGATATTTTTTCTTGTGTAAACTCAGTCAAGATTACTCTACCTACTTTGACCTCGGATAATATGTTTCATTCAGTCTTTCTCTTTGTGGTTATGTCATATAATTACGTATATATACCTTAAATCTTTCTACCATTACTGTTGACATATACGTTCTATCGTTCACTCTGTGTCTACATTTCTTGTCTGAAAACCTGAGACACCCTCTTCCACTCCCACCCTACTAAACTCTCTTATCGTAACTTTGTACATATAATGGTATGTATTTTGTCTACTGGTCACGTTCAAGTTACGCACTTCGTCCCGTGAGTTTCGGCCACGAGACCCTGTTGGGTCTCCTTACCCTACCCCTCCCTCTACCCTCTCCACAAGTCCTACCCCCCTGTGTACATGGGGGCACCGACTAAGCACAACTGACTGTATACCTTTTTTTTATGGTGTCATAACATTTCATTAATCGGTGGTTAATTTTATTTATTTACTTAAAAAAATTTAAGTATACTGTTATAAAACTAGTAATAAACATGGAACCGAAGTATTACGAAATTCGATAGTAGTATATTAGTATTAGTAATAGTGATACTAATAATAATAATCGTTCCCGTCACTACCCGGGAGTAGGTCATTCCGACCACCAAGAAGTGTAAAGTCACTAGTGTAAGTAGAAAGTCTAGTTTCTTTTGGTCCTTAGGACAGAGATCTTTGTTCAGTGCACAAAGTTTATGATGAAATACATCTGTCCAGGAGATGTTGACCTCAGTTATTTGAAAGAACTATTTCGGGTCTATCATTCGTGAAATTCAAAACACGTAGGTTTCCGTTTTACCCTCATAATAAATCCTTGAACATAACGTTTTCTGGAGAAGTTCTTTTACCCTCGATAATTCCTTTGTAAAGTACGTTCCTACTTGATATTCCCTATTCTCTTTGTCATTCCTGAATTGTCTTCGTCTTCTATAATTCTCCTCCTCCGTTCTTGTGTCTTTTCTTGATATGTTTTTCTAGAATTACTGGGTTTATTGGTACTACCACACCAGTGAGTGCATCTCGGTCTGTAAGACCTCACACTTCAATTCACCCGGAAAATCCTTCGTAATGTCTCGATCACCTTCACCACCTTAAGGTCGACTTGATAAATTTTAGAATTTTCTACTACGATAATTTCACGACGTGAGTTATACAGTCGTTTAAACCTTTCGAGTTGTTACCGGTGTCTTGACCTTTTTCCAGTTAAGGTTTCTTTCTTTTACTGTTTTTTACAAGTTTGATGGCGTGTCAACGTGAGTAAAGTGTACGGTCCTTCCAATACAAGTTTTAGGAAGTTTGATCCGAAGTCTTCATATACTTGACTCTTGAAGGTCTACAAATTCGACCCAGAGTTTCTCTCCGTCTCCTTGGTTTCTAGTTTTACGTTGTGAATGACCCAGTACCTCTTTCGTTCTATTAAAGTCTTTTTGTAGATGAAGACGAAGTAGCTGATGTAATTTCGGAAGCTGACACACCTAATTTTAAAAAATTTCTTTACCCTTATGGAACATTGGAATGGACGGAGGACTCTTTAGACATACTTTCAGTTCTTCGTTATCAATTATAGCCTGTACTTGGTTGTCTGGCCAAGTTTTAACCTTTTTCTCATATTGTTCCGACATGTAACCGTGGGACGATTAAATTGAATATACGTCTCATGTAACACACTTTATAGTCCGACCTACTTAGTGTTCAACCTTAGTTGTAACGACCCTCTTTATAGATGTTGGAGTTTATGTGTCTATTATGGTGAGATTGCAGTCTTTCACTTCTCCTTGATTTCTCCGGAGAATTACTCCCACTTTCTCCTCTCTCTTTTTTGACCGAATATGAGTTGTAATTTTTTTGATTTTAGTACCGTAGACCAGGGTAGTGAAGTACCGTTTATCTTCCCCTTTTTCACCTTCGTCACTGTCTAAATTAAAAGGACCAGAGGTGTTAGTGACGTCTGCTACTGACGTTGGTACTTTAATTTTCTACGAACGAAGAAGATTCCTTTCGATACTGTTTGTATCTGTTGTAAAAATTTTCGTCTCTGTAGTAAAACGACTGTTTCCAGGTGTATCAGTTTCGACACCAAAAAGGTCATCAATATATGTTTACACTCTCACCCAGATATTCTTCCAACTCGTGGTTTCTTAGCTACAAAAGATTAACACGATCTCTTCTAAGAACCCTCCAGAAACCTGACGTTCCTCTAGTTTGGTCAGTTAGGATTTCCTTTAGTTGGGACTCATAAGTAACCTTCCTGACCACGACTTCGACTTCGAGGTTATGAAACCGGTAGACTACACTTCTCGACTGAGTAACTTTTTCTGACAATGACCCTTTCTAACTTCCGTTTTCCTCTTCTTCCGTCTCCTACTCTGCCAATCTATCGTAGGTCCTGAGTTACCTGGTACTCACACTCGTTTGAGTCTCTATCACCTCCTGTCTCCTCAGACCGTACGACGTCAGGTATCCCAAAATTTCTCATCCTGTGCTGAATCACTGACTTGTTCTCAATGTTCTCTTTTGTCTAAGGGTGACTAAAATTGAATTTTTCAGGTTTTATAGTATTGACTCCTACTAAAAAAACATTATGTCCAGATAATATTCTTCTTACCTCAAACATTCCTCCCTTTTTTTTCCTTTTATAAAGTGAAGTAAACTCCTCCCTCTATTCACCTGAGGTCCGATCTGTAAATGTTGACCGGAGGACAAATGTAAAGGACCCCGTCTTTTTAACACCCGAAGTCCGGTTTATGAACTTTGGTCGGAGAACAAACGTAAAGGACTCTGTCCTCGATCCACCCGAGGCCCAATCTGTAAATATCAGTCGGAAGACAAACGTGAAGTTTTGTCTTAATTGTTGTTTTTGTTTCGTTTATCGGTCCGTAACAGAGACCTCCTGTGAAATAAATTCTACGTCGTCCATGAAATTTTTTTAAATAAGTAAATAAATAAGTCGACCCGACCCAGAAGTAACTCCGTGATTCCTAGAAATCTACGCCGTACGCTTAAGAATCAACGTAGTACACCCTAGATCGAAAGACTGGTCCTTAGTTTGAGCCCAGGGGACGTAACCGTCGGACCTCAGAATCGGTGACCTGAAGGTCCCTTCAGGGGACTTCTGTAAAAATTCTATTGTCAGTACCGTTCTTCTCTCTCCCCGATTTGGAACAGACTCATTTTCTAGTTCTCCAGTATATAAAGGGTAGGGACCCTGTTTATTCTGTGACGTATATGTGTCTTTCCGAGGAACCCCCGGTTTTTCCTCCCCGTGGTGTGGGTCTCATCCACTACGGTTTTAGGGGGTATCCGGAGACCCGACCTTAGGTAGAACCTTTTTTTCAACGATAGCAGATTAACTAACTTTTACAAGATGACATTTCTGGTGAGACTCACGTTACCGACACTTTGGGTCTGTCCCCCGATCTAAACGATTAGACACGAAATTCGACGGGAGCCTCCTTCTGAGACCAGACGTGATAAAACCCCTCCGGGACAACCCTGTCGTAATGCCGACAGGTCCCGAGAACTGGGACCACCATCCTCTCTTCGGGTGCGTCTTCGGAGTAGACCCCCGTCGTTCCTAAGAACCCCGGCACCAGGGTCCCGTCTCGACCGACCGTCCACTTACCCCTTGTGTGGGGATGTCAAGTCTCGATGTCGGTTCTCACGTGTCTTATGAGTTAAGATAATTGGATGGAAGACACTGGAGTTATTTTGAGAGTTATTAGTCGCTCTTATTGTTGCGTATGTTTTTCTTTAAGGAAACGGGTCATCAACTTTTAACTTTACATGTTTCGTGGACTCGTCTATGCGAAAAATTACTTATTTTAATAAAGGAATTAGTCGTCAATAGAAAGTTAGTTAGGAGTGAAAGTCTCTACGTTTTTCTTAGAACTTTTAGATTTTCTCGAATCTTATTTAGTATTGTTTGATTAGTTCTCAGTGGCAAGTTGTTTTTACTAATACATCTTCAAAATCGAAAAGGAGAGGGTCGCTTAGAAAAAGAGGATTTTTGTAAGGTGTCATTGTCAGTTAGTGTTCTCTTTACATTAAGATATATTACAAAAGTCCGGATATGACAAACTTTTCGAATCCGGTGATTCTTCTCGGTATTTACCTAGAGTAACAGACAACCTTGGGTAGTAAAGTAGAGTTATTACCAATTTATTTCTTTATTGGCGCAGGTATTTACCGTCGAGGGAACTACCTGTTCGCCCCGCCGTGTCAAACCCACCATTTGAACTACGTTCACGCGGTGGATCACCTATATAGGTTTTATAAGTTATTTTATTTTCAACGTACATGGGGACAACCGACGTCTTTACTTTCTATGTCTGTCTTTCCTCTTCGTAGAAGACATAGTTAGTTACTGTAGTACGACCTACGAGTAAAAGAGAAAAAGATAAAAGGCAAAGAAGGCACAGGGAGGTACAGAAAGGGGTCCCTGCTGAGTTTCTGTCTGCCACGTACGATTCAGTGAAGTCAGTACAGGCTGAGAAACGTTGGGGTACTGACATCGGGTGGTCCGAGGAGACAGGTACCCTAAGAGGTCCGTTCTTGTGACCTGACTCAACGGTACGGGAGGAGGTCCCCTAGAAGGGTTGGGTCCCTGACTTGGAAGTAGAGTGCAGAGGACGGAAACCGCCAAGTCAACAGTAAGTCTGTACAGGCTGAGACGCTGGGGTACCTGACGTCGTGCGGTCCGGAGGGACAGGTGGTAGTTGAGGACCTCAAATTAGTTTGAGTACAGGTAGCACAGCCACTACGGTAGGTTGGTAGAGTAGGAGACAACAGGGGAAGAGGAGGACGGAAGTTAGAAAGGGTCGTAGTCCCAGAAAAGGTTACTCAGTCAAATAGATTAGTCCACCGGTTTCATAACCTCAAAATCGAAGTTGTAGTCAGGAAGGTTACTTATCAGTCCGGACCAAAGGAAATCCTAACTGACCAACCTAGAGGAACGTCAGGTTCCCTGAGATTTCTCAGAAGAGGTTGTGGTATCAAGTTTTTCGTAGTTAAGAAACCACGAGTCGAAAGAAATACCAGGTTGAGTGTAGATATGTACTGATGGCCTTTTTGGTATCGAAACTGATCTACCTGGAAACAACCGTTTCATTACAGAAACGAAAAATTATACGACAGATCCAACTAGTATCGAAAAGAAGGTTCCTTGTTCACAGAAAATTAAAGTACCGACGTTAGTGGTAGACGTCACTAAAACCTCGGGGGTTTTTATTTCAGACTGTGACAAAGGTAATAAAGGGGTAGATAAACGGTACTTTACTGTGCTGACCTACGGTACTAGAATCAAAAGACTTACAACTCAAAATTCAGTTGAAAAAGTGAGAGAAGAAAGTGAAAGTAGTTCTCCTAGAAATCAAGGAGAAGTGAAAGACGGTATTCCCACCACATTAGACGTATAGACTCCAATAACTACAAAGAGGACCGTTAGAACTAAGGTCACACACGAAATAGGTCGGACCGTAAAGAGTACTACATGAAACGTATCTTCAATTTATCCGTCCCACTGTTATATGTCGGAACTGCATGAGGAAAGGACTAAACCTTGGTCAGACAACGAGGTACGGGTCAAGATTAACAACGAAGAACTGGACGTATGTCTAAAGAATCCTCCGTCCAGTCCACCAGACCTTAAAGGTAGAGAACTTCTTAAAAAGTGTCAAACACCACTAGGTGTGGCAATTTCCGAAACCGTATCAGTTATTTCGTCTTCATCTACAGAAAGACCTTGAGAGAACGAAAAAGTTACTAGGTCGCCTACAACCGTTAAACTAGAGACGAAGGAGACGGAAAAGATTTAGGTCGAACTTGTAGCCCTTCAAGTGTCAAGTACATGACAACTTCGGACCGAACCTCTTAAAACTCGTAATGAAACGATCACACGCTCTAATCATGTTAACACGTCATCAAACTCGTAAGATACCATAACGGAAAGAAACCCTGACCTTACTTTTGACTGGAAAAGGTCAGGATACCGGTGACGACTCAAAAGGTTTAAACGACCGTATAACTCACGTCGTGAAAGTGTCGTAGTAGAAAATCCTAAACTTTATCGAGTTGACCTTAAGGTTGTGGAGGTGATCGCAACAAACATCACTACGAAAGATTCCGGGTGAACTGAAGTGCAAGGTCCCACAGACCGAGATTCACTCACTGGTGTGGTAGTACCAATTGACCCAGTACTTCTAGAAAAAACATACCAATACACATAGGAACGGTGGAGAAGAATTATAGAAGACGAAGACAATCCAGGTATGGTAAAGACAGGAAATAACACGGGTAGAAACGTACTTTACAAGGAAACCATAGAGATTAAAAGAACTTCTCTAGAGATCAGAAAGGGTAAGATAACGAAAGGAGATAAAGAAACGTAACTAGTGACTCCTTCCGAAAGAATAGAGAGGAACGATAAGAAACCCTGAAACGTAAGTTTACCCATATAGAAAGAAAAAGAGGAAACGGAAATCGAAGAGAAGAAAAGAGTCGATAGACATTCCGGAGGAGTCTATTAGTAAAAAGGAAAAACGTAAAGAAAAAGAACCCCTACCAGAACTAGTGACGGAGGACATGTTACAGTGTTTGGAGGTGGGTATCAAGAATCCGTGAGACAGATGATCTAGATTAGGGAGATTAAACAGTAAAGGTGACATATTAGGTGACCTTAACTAAATCCAGTTAAGGTGACCTAAACTAAATCCAGTATGGACTTACCAGATTTCCAAAAGGGACGAAAGAAGTTAAATTCAGACTTAAACCGTTATTCCTCAAGTACTAGAATCGGTGTCAGTCGGAGGTGAGAACAAAAACGACTGACATATCTCAAAGAGGTAGAAACCGACGTTTTTTATCTTAGTTAGACTAAAGTCTTAACTGGTAGACCACTACAGGTGCACATCTCAGAAGAGAACACAACAACCTTCTCCCACAAACGATACTGGTCATGTAAGAGAACCGTTTTGAGACAATCGGAAACTGGACGAAGCAAAACATGAGGTTCCAGTTTAAACGGACAATGAGGTTCACAAAGAACTGAAGGATGAAGACGTAAGGTCAGGGGATATTACCTTTCCTATAGAAGAAACCCACAATCAAGATCATCCAGAAGTATCTCGGTAAGTTGAAGTCGAAGAAGTCGTAATGAATGACCAGTCCCGTAACTGAACCTAATGACGTTATAACTTACCAAACGGAACCTTTACTTGTCTCTAGTAAGACAGTGAAAACTCTGACGTGGGTTCATGACGTAAAGTAAGAGAACAACTGATGCTCCCGATGAGGTAAAGAAGATTCCCGAAGAACGGGTGTTACATCTTCATTACTAGTAGATTCAATTTAAGTGGGTAAGGTCATGTAAAATCAAGTGACTAAGGATTTTACAGTTTCAAGTGAGAACGGTAGATAAACTGGTGAAGGTTAAACGGAACTAAGTACCTAGATTGTAAGGTACAAGGGTACGTTATAACGAGAAATGTCGTAGTCTGAAATGAAGGTAGTGGTCAGTGGTGTTGACCCACAATAAAAACGAAACCGAGGTAGGGAAGCAAGAAAGACCTCAATAAAGAGGTGAGAAGAGGTCATCGTCCAACCCGTGGATCGCTGGACCTCTCAAGTAGAAAGTCACAGGATAGAAAAACGGAAAAGCATGACAAGTACGCCAAGAGTTCCGTTCTTATGACTTCACCAAACGGTAAGGAAAGAGGTCACCCGGTGCAAAGCAGTCTTGAGAGACGGTACTGGACAGACAGAACCCACCGGAGTGTGTCGCACCGAGTTTCAAAGTAACTCAATCTGTTCCGACACCAGGTACACTAGTCAAACCAATCAAAAGACACTAACACCAAAAGTAAGACAGACGGGAGACTACCTCTTCCTATTCTTCGAATACCTTTGAAGGACTACCCTCTCTGACCCCTCCTTTGACCCAGAACAAGACTACTCACCCGGTACGAGTCATTTAGAAATTAGGTTAAAAGACAACTACCCGTCCCGACACAAGGGAGGGACAACAAACTATCCACCTCCATTACTCCGATTACCGCTGCAGGAAGCTTTCCAGCGTACGTGAGTGACGATGTGAGTCAAGGGGGTTGGGACGTCGTCTGGTGGCGGCTGGGTGCGGAGACGGCCTCTGAGGACCTGTGAGTGCCCGTTCAGCCCCAGTCATAGGAAACCGTCTCCTCAAGAAATCTTGATAGTGGTGGACCCTTCGGGGTTTCTGGTTACAAACGGACGACTCGCGAGGACCCCCACGAGAGCTCTTTCCCTCCCCGCACCGCTCTTGTCCTGAGCTGTCTCCTCCCCGACCCGACACTCCGGTCGCGCGGGGCGAGGACACTCCGGTCACCTCGTGTCCACAGTGAAGTCCCGAGTCGTAGTCAGAACTGACCTGGGAACGTCGGTCACCAGACCACTGGTCCTCGGGTGGTTACTGGGTGCGTAGTGGAGGTTAGGACGGTCGGCACGACGAGGTAGGTGTCCGGTGAACCGGTCGGGACCCCTTAAACCACCCTCTCCTCCGATCCCCCGAGGTCAGACATCTAGAGTGGCTCCTTGTTTCGGGAAGAATGGTTCACGAGCTGGTAGACGAAGAAGGAGTCGAAGTGAGTCGGGACTCCCAGGTCCGAAAGGGGAGCGTCCGAAGACTGTCGGGAGGTCCGGTAGTCGGTGACGAACCCTTCGGTGCTCGGAGCCGACAGGAGGAATGTGTGGCTCACCTCACTAGCCCACGAGGTAGGTTGAGACCCGGAGAACCCACAGGCAGGGGAGACAGGAAGTCCCGGGTGGACGCACCCCGGTCTCCTGTCGGCGGCAGGTAAGGATCGGTCTTCGAGTAAGGTCCGACTTGATTCGAACCGGGACCAAGAGGGGGAGTCGACCAGTTTTCGTAAGGAAGGGGTGGTATGGTACAGATACTCGACTACCTCCACCCTCCCGGTCCTGTGAACACTACCTACCTTACCCGAGACTTTAGGGTAGAAAACATGGGTTTGACAGTGGGGTTCCACTACTTTACTCCCTCTGTTTCGTTTACCCTTCTTAGGCTGTAAAGGATGACGTAAAGTATACATTATTCTTTACTACACGAACCAGCGAGTCAGCACAGGTCGAGAAACGCTGGGGTACCTGACATCGGGTGGTCCGAGGAGACAGGTACCCTCAGAGGTCCGTTCTTGTGACCTCACCCAACGGTACGGGAGGAGGTCCCCTAGAAGGGTTGGGTCCCCAGCTTGGGACCGGAGGGTGTAACGTCCGCCTAAGAAATGACTGACTCGGGGGCCCCTTCACGTTCTTTACGACCTTCCCTTCTTTGTCCGTGTGACTTCCTACGAACACCTTTGGACCTTGGAAGAGGTGACCGGAACGTCGGAGGACGACAGACCGGAGGGGGTGGAGACGAGGGAGAGTCTGCGGAAGCCAAAAGGCCAAGGATTTGGAGATTCGCAACCTCACTGGGTGGGTCAGGACCTGGTGAAGAGAAAGAAGGGTGCGAACACCCAAAGGGGGTCAGAGGAGACACACGAGATGTAGGGTCTAAACTTAGAGGGATGTACAGGTCCTGACACACGGAGTAACACATTCGTGGTGGACTTAGGTCCACTGTCCTTTGGTCAAGTTCGGACTGTTGGGGCTCGAGTGTTGACTCGTGGGTCCTGACCCGAAGACTGTGGTGGAGGGAGGGACGGGGGAGGGGGGTCCAGAAGGTCAGCTGAAGTAAAAAGGGTCATAGAACTCGGTTTTTCCACCTTAGTAGGAACAGAGGAGAAGGAGAGTGAGGAAGTAGGTTAGGTCAGGTGTTCATTCAATTTTGGGGAGGTCTTGAGGTGGTGGAGAGTCGTCCAGAGGTCCTTAGTGCCACCAAGTCCGGTACCATCCAAGGACCGAAGGACGCACAGACTTGACGAGAGGACGAGAGACGGAAACGGGGTCCCAGACGAGAGATAGGAAACGTCTCCTCACTGAAGACTGTACTGTTGTGTAAATATCGATTTTCATCAGGTCCATCTTACCTATACACACATACATACCGACTCGGGGAAACGACAGGTGGATTTTGATAGTGTCGTAACAATTAACCGAGATGAGGTTATATTTTATTTATCAAATTTTTTGTTTTTTCCGGAACGTACCTCTGACAACGGTCACTTCTTCTGCCCTTCCACCGTACTTACTTGGGACCGATTTTACCGAACACTCTTTAATCTCGGGTCAGAAAGAGCGTCCGAACTGAAAGACTCGTCTCTTGGCAACAGTCAGGAAGGGCCTTATCTTCCTTTTGAGGGCAGCGTCCACTATGAAAGACTTTCCGTGAAACTTTTGTTCGGGGAGGAGTAGGCAACATTTGGTGTCGACAATTTTAGGTCTCCATGGGTCAATCGGCACTCTCTAAAGAAAGGTTGTGTTGATTATTTACTCTGCGGCGATCCTTTTGGAGCCGTACACAACGAATACGGACCCGCGACGCGACACTGAGAGTCGGCCCCGGACCGCGGTCGGCTCTCCTAGTAACTGCGCAACTTCCAATCCGGTCGTTAGTGTTGTGACGGTGGACGGAAGACCGACGCTTCTCGCTCGGACGGTCCTTTTCAGTCGCGGTCGAAATGCACAGGAAGGGGACGCGGTCCCCGACCTCCTGTGTCGATCTATAGTCGGGGTGGAGGGTGGACGGTGAGCTGGAACCGGTACTCAGTCGGAGGAGGGACCCGGGCGGCGTAAAGTGGTCGGTTCACCACTGTTAGCACTAGTGGACGGAAGGAGTGGACTAGAACTTCCGAAAGTGCCCAAAGTAAAAGTCTCTCATAAAGGTGTAGGAAATGTCCTGTAGCGATGGGATGCAGTAATAGTAACAGTTGGAGTCTCGGTTCTCACTCTACGAAAAAGTCCGAATCGACGGTTATTCCACCATGATATTATAGATTGTAAAGATGTTGCAAAAGGTAGTGTGTGTAAGTGTGCTCGGACGACGTACGAGTCAGCACAGGCTGGGACATTGGGGTGCCTAACGTCGTGTGGACCGAGGAGACAGGTACCCCAAGAGGTCCGTTCTTATGACCTCACCCAACGGTAAGGGAAGAGGTCCGTTAGAAGGACTGGGTCCCTAACTCGGGTGTAGGGAACGTAGAGGACATAACCGTCCGCCTAAGAAATGGTAACACAGTGTGTGTGTGTGTGTGTGTGTGTGTTTTGTGTGTGTGTGTGTTCATAGATTTTCAAGTGTCACAACTTTATGTAAATACCACGTATTGAAACTTTATACTTAAATAACAACGTCAAGGAAAGAATCTTTCCGGCACTCGAAGTTCTCACCGGCCAATGTCACTTCTCAAAGACGTCTCTACGAGTCAGGTCTACCGATCTCGACCGGAGACTAAGAGTCAAGTAATTTGTCAGACCGAGAGTGGTTGTCCGGAGAGTAACATTCCGTCGGCCCCGGAGTCGACTACAGTTTTCGGGGTAAGAGGTCGCCCACCTGTCAAGAGTACTTCGCACGGGCGGCCGCAGGACGCGGCTATCACTGCCCCGACCGGGCGGTCACGCCAACGGTGGTCGTGGCAGCGAAGAGGGGGTAGCGTGCGAGGAGTCGCGGAAAGGTCTCGGACTGTGTTTCGAGCTAAGTCTCAAACGGAAACTGGCTCCACGTGAACCGGACGTCTACCTGCCTCCTCTCCTTTTTCCTCAGGGTCACACAGAGGTACGGGCGGGCGGACCCTTTCGAACCCCTGAGGACCGAGGCAATGGTCGGACCTGAGCCCTACTTTGTGTTTAGTCTTTCAACGGTTACCAAAGTAAGTCCGATGCTTTGTCCCAATTACGTTGAGACACTCACTCTGCCAGTTACGTGTTTTCGGTCCTTTAGGTTCTGACGATAAGGGTGTCGGACGCCTCACCAGGTGTGTGGCCCCTACCACGGAGACGGACCTGGGGGTCGACGTAGGAACGGTTCGCGTCTCGGGTCCGCGTAGGACCCTTATGCGAACGTCGTTCCCCAAACTAGTTCCCTTTGTCCCCGAGACGTAAGTAATGTCGTACTAAACAAATTCCTTTATTACAGTAAACGTCGTTGTACCTACCTGGAGCTCCAATAGTATAATTACTTCATTCGGTCTTTTTGTGTTTATACACTATAAGGAATATACACCTTAGTTTTTTTTTTACCATGTTTACTTGAATAAATGTTTTGTCTGAGTGTCTTTTGTTTGAATGCTAACGGTTTCCCTTTCTCCGCCTCTATTTCATCCTTTAACCCTAATTGTCGATGTGTGACAAGATATATTTTATTTGTTGTTCCTGGGAGACATATCGTGTCCCTTGATATAAGTCATAGGGCATTTTTGGACTTACCTTTTCTTTAGATTTCTGCCTTAGTGAAACGACATGTGACAATTAGTTGCTAAGAAGGTAAAAAAACTCTAAAAAAAAAAACATATAAGGATTGTCAATTAAAAAATTTTAAAATTAACCTCCGGTTAATGAAATGTTATGACACCACCAAAAACGGTATGTAAGTGTACTTAGTCGGTACCCACATGTACACAAGGGGTAGGACTTGGGGAGAGGGTGGAGGGAGGGGTAGGTAGGGTCACGTGGTCGGGACTCGTAGGACAGAGTACGTAGCTTGGATCTGACCGCTAGATAAAGTGTATACCATTATATGTACAAAGTCACGATAAGAGAGTTTAGTAGGGTGGGAGCGGAAGAGGGTGTCTCAGGTTTTCAGAGAAGAAATGTAGATATAGAGAGAACGACAGAACGTATATCCCAGTAGCAATTTAATGGCAGAAAGATTCAAGATGTATACGCAATTATATGACATAACCACAAAAAGAAAGACTGAATGACGTGAGACATATTATCCGAGGTCAAAGTAGGTGCAGTAATCTTGACTAAGTTTACGTAAGATTTTCTAAATAAATAAAAACCGACACGACCCAGAAGTAACGACGAGTCCGAAAAGAGATCAACTCCCCTCGTTCCCCGAAGGAAGAGAAGTGGCACCACATTCGTGAGGAATAAAGTTACCGAGGAGAACACCGTCTCGTGTCTGGGATCCGAGCTCCCGAAGTCATCAATGTCGTGTGTCCAAGTCGACGAGGTTCCGTACACCCTAGAAGTCCCAAACTTGGTCACAGGAAACGTAACCGTCCGTTTAAGAATTGGCGACCTGGAGGTCCCTTCGGGATAAAGTAATTAAAATTTTTCCTTGACCTTTTTTATGACATAATGCATGACTGACTTTTCATATGTGGACCCCGAAGGGACCACCGAGTCACCACCTCTCAAACGGACGATTACGACCTCTGAGTCCAAGTTAGGGACCAGACCTTCTAGGGTGTACGGCGCCCCGTGGCGTCAATCTCTCGTCTATGGTGAGTGACTTTGATCTCTTTTCGGATCGTTGTTTCTGGGTCGTGTCGGCATTTATTTATCTATTCTATAAAATGTCTTCATGCGTATGCCATTCACTCGTCATGCGACTTACAAACGTTGCGTTTCCGGGGTACATTAGTCGTAAGTCAGTGACACCCCATTTTCGCCGTTCTTCGGGACCTACACGGGGGAGGGTCGGAGTTTGAACTACTATTTTTAATTGTCTTTTATACTACTTTTATCTCAGACTCTGAGATCTCCTCTAATCTTTTAGAATAAACCTTCGTAGAGAGCTTTAACTCGGCGTGAACCACCCCTCCGACCCACTGTAAGGACAGTGATCTCAAATGAGGGTCGGGTCACCCTATTTCTTACACCAAGTAGGTCCTCTCAGGCGTCCAGGACAGATTCCACCTACATGCCGTGGGTTACAGGAAAGAAGGGCACCCACCTATGAGGTACAACTCCTCTACGAATGTTGTCTGCCAGAGGTTCCTGCGTGGACTCTTCGAGACAACTCCCCCGGTCCGGAGACTCAACCTGAAAGAAAAAATAATAATAAAATAGATACATAAATCGACGAGGTACAGGATCAACGACGTACACCCTAGATCAAGGGACTGGTCCTTAGCTTGAACCCGAGGGACGTGACCCTCGGGTGTTTCAGAATCGGTGACCTGGCAGTCTCTACAGGGACTCAACCTTGAAGGACCGGTGCTTTTAGAGTTTTTAAAGGGTTCCTCTAGGAGGTCACACCAGACCCATTCTTGTCGAGAGAATTTAACAATAAGTAAAAAGAGAAAGTGATTAGTCTAGGAAGTCTCGGGAAAGGGAGGTTGTCTAGTTTCCTCCTTCTAGGTCCGTCTGTGTCCTCCCACGTGTCTCTACGAAGTCCCTCACAGAGGGGAAGGACTTTAATGGACCCGACTAAGACGGATTAGTCTACGACGAACCGACTTGCATGGGTGTCTCAGTCAGTTTTGGTTCCTGAGACGGACGAGACTAGAGTATTTTTAGTAAAGGGAAAACAAACATTGAGGTCCGGAAAAGCATATGGACTTCACGTTAGAAAGTAGATGTGTCGTTTGAGGATGTGCATGACGTTCTAGGACTGATTCACAAGGGTGAGGTATATATAAAGGACTGGATCAGGAAGAAGATAGGGGTGTTGTAGGGTAGGTACCGGGGAAATGTCGACGACGTACGTATGAACGATTCAGCTAAGTTAGCATATACTGAGAAACCGTTGGAGTACCTGACTCCGGGTGGTGCGAGGAGACAGGGACCCTAAGAGGTCCGTTCTTATTACCTCACTCAACGGTACGGGAGGAGGTCCCCTAGAAGGACTAAATGTCGAGGATGGTGTAACATTAATGGGAAAAGCTCCAGAATGGGGCACTTACCTGACTCCGAGAGGAAAAAGATGGAGACGTAGGAGTCTCGGGTCCTACCTTTGACCCTGTGTGAGTTATTTATCTTTTCGCTTACCTGTTCACGGACCAACGTACTGGTCGAATGTTCACGATGTATTACATGTTTACAAAGATAAAGGAAAACAAGGCATTGGTTGTGTGTCTACCGAGGGACCTTGAGTGCTCAGGGAAAAGGACATCTGTGGGTAAGAAGAAGAATGGAAAATTCACTTATCGGTTAAGAAAGTTTAAAGTTGTCGTTGATCTTTGAGATGTGGAAGTGACACAGTAACAATTGTTTTACTATAGAAAGAAAAATCGGTAGTAGTAAGAGACTGCGTGAAGGTTTCAGATTGTAAGGTTACCCGGAAAACACAGAAAGAAAATGGGGTTTACCTCGTTTATTTCGGGAACCTTGTAGATCTTTCACACGGACTTTAGGTGTTACCGTAACGTTGTTACGTAACGTTGGTGAGGAACAGACGTGACGGTAAGTCGTTCATCAAGACAAGGACACACACACACACACACACACACACGCAAGTCAGTACAGACTGAAACGCTGGGGCGCCTCACATCGAGTGTTCCAAGGAGACAGGTACCTTAAAAGGTCCATTCTTGTGACCTTGCACAATGGTAAAGGAGGAGGTCCCCTAGAAGGACTGGGTCCGTCTAAGAAATGGTGACGTAGTGGACCCTCCGGGTCAAGACAAGGACGGTCCACACATATACGTCGTTCACTAAAGACCCCTTCTTGTTCGGTGGTCGTAGGTCCCGTCACCACCACTCGACTCTAGAGTCCTCACCACGACAAGAAACCCTCGACTAACAGAGGAGGTACCTCCTTTATAAAACCTTAGTGTCAGGATCGTAGACTCCGTAAAGATGTGAGGTTCTCGTCAGTGTACCGTCTTCGTCTCAGGTTTATTCCGTAAACTTACGAACTTCTTTTGTCTTATTTTTAACATTTCCAATCTCCTTCTCTATTAACTTACCCAACCTCTATTCACTATAATTGGTCCTATAAGGAAAGGGTCCCCTTTAGTCCCTCCCTTGTGTATTTCTTTCATACATTTATCGTGGTAATTGTCCGTGTTTAGAGTGTCAGAGTTTCATAATGTTCTTAAGGTCTCGGTCTCCGTTACGATCTCTGGTATCTTTAGTGTGGGCCTTTAGTGACGTCTACCACTGACGTCGGTATTTTAATTTTCTGCGAATGAGGAACCTTCCTTTCGATACTTGTTGGATCTATCGTATAAGTTTTCGTATCTGTAGTGAAACAGTTGTTTCCAGGCACATCAGTTCCGGTACCAAAAAGGTCATCAGTACATACCTACAGTCTTAACCTGATATTTCTTTCGACTCAAGGTTTCTTAACTGCAAAAACTTGACACAGTAACCTCTTCTGAGAACTCTCAGGGAACCTGTCGTTGCTCTAGGTTGGTCAGGTAGGATTTCCTCTACTCAGGACCCACAAGTAACCTTCCTGACCACAACTTCCACTTTGAGGTTATGAAACCGGTGGACTACACTTCTCTACTGAGTAAACTTTTCTGAGACTACGACCCTTTCTAACTCCCGTCCTCCTCTTCCCACTCCTACTCTACCAACCTACCGTAGTGGTTGAGTACTCACACCCACCTGAGGTCCTCAACTACTACCTGTCCCTCCGGACCCCACGACACTAAGTACCCCAGTGTTTCTCAGTCTGTGCTGACTCGTTGACTTGACTTGACTTGACTTAGAATCCATACTTCGTTGACTGAATTATTCTGATTGTCTCTTGTTGAAAACATGTCACAGTTGGTATTATAGGTGGTTAATAAAGTTAAATTTACAACAGTCTTCTAGGTGGATGGAGGTGTATAAGGGTGGACCACAGACAACACTACAGGTATATAAGGGTGATAAAAAAGTAAGGAAATCCATTTAAACACAAAGATTCTTTACGTATAATTTTTATTTAGACAAAAGTTTAACTTCCCAGTAGAAGTTTTATTTTTGGGATACGAGACTTTCACAGTTTTCAGTACTTTTCGTTTTTTTAATTTTTTTTTTCAAAATTCGACTCCAATGAGTTAAAAGGACATTTCCTCTATTTACTTTGTCAACCGTTAATTAAAACCGGTGTGGGGTGAGTCGTACACCCTAGGATCAAGGAGTTGGTCCCTAATTTAGAAACGAAGGACGTCACCTTCGGGTCTCAGATTTGATGACCTGGTGTTCCCTTCAGGGTCGTTTAAAACTAACTTCAAATATCTAACTGTAATAGTCTAGTTACAATTAAAGGACTAAAACCGGTAAAATAACACCAAAAATTTTTCTTACAGGAATAAAAATCTTTTACGTGTGACTAAATCTTGAATCCCAATTTCCTGGTACACAGTGTGTATAATTCTTGTGGGTGAACATACAGGGTCGTGCTCATTCCAGTTCTTATTCCAGTGTTAATGGAGACCACCATGTCACCATTTCCTAGTCGGACGGTTCGTCCCTAGAGTCCGAACTAAGGATCGAGTCCTCTTCCTCTTCCTTTACCGTTGGGTGACCTCTTCCTTTACCGTTGGGTGAGTCATAAGAACGGACCCTTTAGGGTACCTGTCTCCTCGGACTACCCCATATCAGGTACCCCAGTGTTTTCTCAGCCTATACTGAATAGTTGACTTTTTGTTGTTGTTGTAGACGTTTCCTGTTACAGTGGTTTACACTGCACGACCGCGTCACGCCGTCGGACCTGCAGGAGGTGTGTCGTGCTGGGCTCCACGGCTCGTTTCTCGAAGTGTAGAGACAACCGGAAACAAGGGAGCATACTCCTGTAATTCTTCTGAGACTTCTTCTTGACTACATACATATACCTATCGACTTAGTTAATCGACATATCGGACTTTGATTACGTTGTAACATTTAGTTGATATGATGGTATCCTATTTTCATTTTTGTTTTTATGGACGTTGTATGTGAATGGTTTTGGAAGGAACCACGGTCCATGATAAAGTTCGTGAAAGTTGATGTAGTTATTGTTGGAAAACTTTACTCTTCTGTCAGCACCTCTCATTTCAACAAACGAGTTCTTCGGCTCCGACTTCTCATCGTCACTGGTTCTGACTTCCCGATCGAATATGGTATAGAAAAGATGATCACAAAGACACTCTGGATTCACTGGACAAGGTTCGTGAAGTAAATCACGGAACCAGTATTCTTTACGAGTCAGTTTCAGTCCAGTAGAGATTACAATTGGAGTACCGACAGTAACTGCTATGAGACGTCTTGTGGACGTAAGGTTCGGAACCCAAGAGTCCAAAGAAAAAACACGATTCAGAAAACATCTCAAGGTATTTTATTACATTGGCTACCCGAAGGGACCACCAGGTTACCAATTCTTAGAGGGATGGTTACGTACCTTGTGTCCAAGTTAGGGACCAGACCCTTCTAGGGTATTCAGAGTTTCCTTGATTCGGCCGCGTGGTACTGGTAATTCGGACACGAGATCTCAGGTCCTCGGTGTTGAGGACTCGGGCACGTCGATCTCGGACACGAGGTGTTGTCCTCTTTCGGGGCGTACTTCGTTGCTTCTGAGACACATCGGTCCTTATTTAGTAATAAAATTTTTTATTACATTGGATATACGATTTGTAGTCTATGGAGTCTTGTCGGATATCTTTTTAATTCCCATTGTATCCACTTATAAAAAAAGAACATTATTGAAATATCGAACCGACATACTAAGTGAATCTGGACTTCTATAAAAAGTATGATAAACCTAAGGAAGGTATCCTATGGTCTTTCGACCCCTCCCCCCCTCTTTCTAAATATAAGTTAGTAACGGCACCGCGTGTATAAACACCGTACATAAACCCGAAAAGAGGTCTTTAGTCAGATTATATAGAACAGATCATTTTGTATGTCCTACGGTAAGGTTGGTCTACAATAAAGTGTTCAGTGAAAGGACAAAAAGTTCTACAAAATCAAGGAATGCCTCACCGAAACTACCAAAAGTGAACCAACCACACCTACGACTCACCTACCCGGTCAGTGAGGTACAAGGGATTTAAGTTTATCTCTGGTAAAATCAACGAGTCTGACGACAGTGTGTCGTGGTGTGTGACTGACCGAATCTGTTGTAGGTAAGTAAAGGGCCACCACACCTGCGTCCTACAGACTTTAGTTTCACGGTGGTCCCATCCAAACGAGTCTTCAGAGAGAGGAACCGAACGAACCGGTTGAACAGTGGCACAGGAGTGTACCGGGAGGGAAAGACGTACAGGGGTGGGATTAAAGGGAAGAATATTCCTGCCATCAGGAATATTCAGGTATAACCTACTCCCGGGTACGATTACTGGAGCAAAATTGAATTAGTGGAGAAGTTTACGGGAAAGAGGTTTATTCTAGTGTAAGAGTCTATGACCCCAGATCTTATAGTTGTATCCTTGAAACCTCCTTGTGTTAAGTCAGGTATTGTCTCTGGGACTCTCTACCCTTCTGTCTTAGGGTATATCTCCACCGAGGCTAAGGTCCTTATTTGTAAGGCACCTCGGGTGACAAACATTTTGTGGTAGATCGAAGACTACGACGTTGATCGGGTTCCCGACACGGTAGGGTGGTTTCAAAAGCCTTGGAAGAGAACGTAGAGGTATTTGAGGAAGAACTTACGACGACTGGTGTGGGACTCGTCTAAGGAGTGGCAGTGGAAGTCACACTAGGAGTCTCAGGTCCTTATGTTCTAAGAACACGTATTGTACAACCGTGGTGACGGCTTAAGTTGTGAGTCGGTTATACCGATTCGTTGGACCTTTATTAGGTAAGAGAGTTGTCGACCATATTAAAATCATGAATAAATGATGTTTGTAACTTAAAACGGAAGTCCGGAGTATCTCTTGTCGAGACTGTTGAAGGTCTTTGTATAAACTTTACGGATTGTATCGCATGTGTCGACTGATCTTTGAGGGTCACGTTTACTGTCCTCACTCGTCTTCACCTCCCCCGCCCCGGGACCTAGGCTCTCCTCTCGGGGGACCCAGACGCGACTACCGGGACGGGGTACAGACTGAAGACTGGGTGCCGGGTCGCTGGGTAGACGTCCCGGTCTACGTCGGGACTGAGACGTCTCTAGAATCCGGGGACTGAGACAAAGTACAGTCGCTTTGTCCCTAATTTTGATATAACAAGAGAGTGTGTGACGAGATAAATTTTACCTATTGGTTGCTTCTGGAGGACATATCGCGTTCCTTGAGACGAGTCACAATACACGGACGGACCTACCGTCCCCCTAAACGTCCTCTTACCTATGGACATATACTTACCGACCAGGGAAGCGACTTTGAGAGTGTTGTGGCAATTAGTCGATATGAGGTCATATTTTATTTTCCAATTTTTCACGTTTTTAACTTTGTCAGTAGTACCATGTTGAAACATTCCCGGAACAATATTCAATCTTATTTCCTTTTAACAAGATAGAAAAAATGTTTCGATATGACAAGAGAGAACAGTTACAATAGTCGTCGGACCTACCCTCCCCTCAAACCCCCTCTTACCTATGTACATGTACGTACCGACTCAGGAAAGCAACAGGTGGATTTTGAATAGTGTTGTACTAATTAACCGATATGAGGTTATATTTTTCGATTTTTTTTTTTTGATGTAATAAGAGAAGGGGAGTTTGATAACATTTGACATTTTTACTCTACCTTGAGCTTTTATTTAACCATTTTCAGTTTTATCTACTTTATAAGATTAAAAATTAAAAATTGGCAGTTTTTGTTAAATTTAGGTAAGTTACATACTAAAAATAAGACCGGAACAACTGATCAAATATGCGTAATGGTCCATTTCTGATTTACCGAGGGTGTCATTTTCAAGACAGAAGTCAGGATGTTCTTCTATTCTAGACGGGAATTCGATAGAACTGACTGAGGAGTCCCGAGATCTGAAGGTGTAACATCCTGTCTCTATCTCCTCATTAACATCAAAATGCTGAGACCCGGCCGAAATCGTGTTGTGCACTGGTGGTCCCCCGTCGTATCTGGTCTACGACGAAATCTGAATGGTCCAAAAACGGGAACGGAAAGAGATCACAGTTTCACGGGAGGGAAGGGGGGGCCTTTCGGAAAGACACGACCTCCTAGTCCTTCGCGGGGGTCTGTGGAGCCGGGTATCGGGAACCCTTGACGGGACCCGTCCCCAGGTCGGGGAGGAGGTCGGGATGTGTCTCGTTTCTTAAGTTGAAACTTGGTCCACTACCGCTCTCCACCTCTCCACCAGGGGCTCTTGTCCGCACACATTCTACAGTCCGTATGCCTAGTTACGTGTTATATGTGGTCCGTAGTCTTGGCTGGTTTAACTCCAACCGCGGCTTGAGTAGTAAAGGCTCCGGGACCAAGGAAGACTTCTAGACCACACTCGTCCTTGGTCGAAGGTCTCCTGCTCCGTCGGACCCCGTGAAAGGAACCGTTCTGGTGGCCGTCTCCTACAATCATTTCTCGTTTGCTCCTGCAGTATCAACTGCAATAAAACATAAAAGTTTCACAAAACTGGAGCGAGAATAAGTAATATCGATTATCAAGACTGGGAAGTGGAAGTATAATATCGACTTTTTAACTTTGGATTCTTTAGTCCGGCAATTCGTCTTCTGTTGTTCCTGTTTTGTCTTCGGGTCAGAGGGTCCACCCGATGGGTCCACGTGATCACCATTTCTTGGGGGGACGGTTACGTCCTCTGTATTCTCCGTACCCAAGTCAGGGATCCAGACCTTCTAGGGGACCTCCTCCCGTACCGTTGGGTGACGTCTTAAACACGGACTTCTTGGGGTACCTGTCTCCTCGAACCACCCGATGTCAGGCGTCTCAGCGTTTCTCAACCTGTGCGGACTCGCGTGTGTGTGTAGTACTATGTCGTTTTTGTCTTTGAAGAGGACGGAGGGAGGCTACCCCATAAGACGTGGAGACTCAGACACACCTTTGCTCGTATTGGACAGACAGTTCGTGTCTACATCGGGCTCCCCTTGACTCCTTTGTAGAGTCGTAGAGTCCCTCTGCCAGCCTCCCTGGTGACGCTCGAGACGTGGGTCGAGGAGGGCGCCAAGGGTGCGTGGCTAGAGGGTAAGTAGGACACTAACTACGAGGGTCTGGGGCGGACCTTTAAGACAGACACTCGATTAATACCCCTTACCGGACGCAGACGACCCGTCCTCACTCATTCTCCTAGCCATCCACTCTCGACCGGTAAGTGACCTACCGTCGGAAACTACGCTCGGCTCGTCTTTCAAACCGGCTTTGAGTTGTGGAGAATCTTCGTCTCTAATCAGTTCTCCTTCTTTCCTCTCGTGTAACACCTTCAAAAGTTCTTCCTCTGTTTCTACGGACACAAAACATAGCGAGTCGACGGAGTTCTTTTACAGGTAAACAAAAGAAATGTGAGGAAAATGTAAAATTCACCTTAGACCACTTACACAGAAAAGTCACAAGGGGCAAAGTGGTAAAAGAGATGTGGAGTACAACGGTAAAATTACTTCGTAGTAAAAAGGTCTCCCACACCCTTGTTTTGAATAAATTACTGGAGAGTCTCGTTTGTGACTTCAGAAGCTTATAGAGGGACTTAACTTTGGGGGTGGGGTGTGTTAAGTAAAGGAAAAATTTTACGGCCAAACGGTTGGTGACGTTTGTCTATTTGTCCCGAGAGGAAATGAGAGTTCGGTGGCCCAAGGATAGTCTAGAGTCTCGGACCCCCTAGGGACTCTTTGGGATCTGGGGACCACGAGTCCCCACGTGAACTTCCCGAGTCACCGTGCCGTCACTAGAGGAACCTTCCTACTGTGGTACACAAAACGTGAGGAGGTCGTGTGTCCATATCCCCTGAGTCGTATCTGGATCTCTAGAACCTCTAATAGGTTAGGTTGAAAAGTAAAATGTCTACTCCTTTTCTCCGTCCGCCCTCTCCGTGTGTCTCCGTGTGCCCCACAGTGTCCACACCCCCCTCGTACCTCCTATCGGTTCCAACCGGAGGGTTCCAAAGGTGTGAGGGACCGAAGTCGTAGGGAATCCCGTCTACACGTTTTACGAACAAAGGTCCCGGGGAAGGGTTTCGATGACTTGACCTTGAAGACCCCGATTCCTGATTCTCAAATCTAACGTTGATGGGATGTGGAGGTGTCACCACTATATGGGACTGAAATCCCCTTCGTGAACGTCGCCATCTGTTTTTGTTCGAACCTCAGTCTGTCTAGACCAGACTTAAGGTAGAGACGATGAATGATCGAAGTGTGGAAACACCTCGATTACAAAGGCTCGGGACACAGGAGTAGACATTGACCCCTCTACGAAACTCCCGACACTACATATGTCTGTGTGAGCCCGAGGTCTTTGACTGTGACCTTAAGTGAGTCAGTCTCAGTGAACAGTCGACCTCTACGACAGAAGTTCGGGGTCTCGAGGACAAGTACCTAGTATACTCCGAACCGTGTGGTAAACAGAGAAAACTCGAAGTTAAAGGTATTGACATATACCTCTACTATCATATTGGAGGAGGGATCTTACAACATTTCTATTCTCCATTATTATGGTACAACATCGACGTACTTGACCAGTACTTTGTTTTATCGACCCTAAGTTCCTCCCTTAAACCAAGGTGTCCTCTACCTTCTCGATTTCTCGGTTTATCTTGTTTCTCCAGTAGGACTCTGACCGACGACCGTCCAATTTCCTTCCACCCCCAACATGTCTCGGGTCCTCAGTCCCAATAATTAGTCGTCCTCGATCCCGACGTCACCCTGTCCTCCTGATTGCGGTGTCTCTTCTTGATCGAACTCTACCTCTGTCAGGTGTGTTCCTCCGCTCGACTCTCTTCGTAGGAGGGGGGGGAGGCGGCGGACCTCCTCCCCCTTCAGTCTTCTGTCTCCTGGGATCCTTCCCACCAAAGACCTCTATTGTTTCGTCTCTTGTTCCCACTGTGACCCAGATTCGTCTGGTGCGGACCGCGTGTGTGTACTTTTGTGACTGTGACAGAGTCTGACCTCCACAAGGTGAGTGTGTACAGCAACACTAACAACTGGTACTTTGTATTGTCGGGTTATTTTCCGAGAACCGTTCTTTTCATGCACAGACATTCTTCGGACGGAAAGTAATCGACGTATGTCCGTAACAAAGAGGTCCCGACCAGTGGTGAACCTCCCTTTCGGGACTTTAATCGTAGAATCTACCCTTAGATTATTTTTATTTAACTTCGAGCTAACGAGGTACATACCTCTACATTGATTGTGTGAATAAAGTATTCCATAGTATTCCTATATTGCTCTAGTATCCATCCTTTCATGAAGTATGTGAGTTCACTTTTCACACTTTTACAATCAACAAGTCAGTACAACTGAGGAACGTTGGGGTACCTGACATCGGACGGTCCGAGGCGACAGGTACCCTAAGAGATCCGTTCTTGTGACCTCACCCAAGGATAAGGGAAGAGGTCCCCTAAAAGGGTTGGGTCCCTAATTTGGACTCAGAGGGTGTAACGTCCGTCTAAGAAATGGTAGACTCGGTGGTCCCTTCGGGGAATATGTGAGATATGTTTATATCATAAACAAATATAAGAGTTTTTTTCCCTGTAAAAGGTTTTTTACCTAAGTGGTACTGGATGTAAGTTAGATTAATAAAAAAAGGTTGAATAAAACGTTCAAGTAGTAAAAGAAAAGTCCTTAAGTCTATCTTTGGACTAACCTCGGTTATGGTACTTTATCTAGTCATAGTGACCTCACTCTAAGGTTGGTTTTCGAGAGGACTCTCGGTAGTCGAATACACTACTGTGGGACAAGATGTTCTCTCAAGACCCTGAAAGGACCACTCGGTCACCAATTCTGAGACACGAAGGTTACGTCCCCCACACCCAAGCTAGGGACTACCTCATTGATTCTAGGGTGTACGACACGTCACTCCGGTTTTTTTTTTTTTTCTCTCTCTCTCTCTCTCTCTGTCTGTCTTAAGAATAAGTAGGAGTGTTCGGAACTGGTTGGTAGGTCAAAACGACAGAGGTGACTAATCCGACTACCTTACCACCTATATACTACTACATTATTTATATATGTTCGACCTTAGTTCTAACGGCCCTCTTTATAGTTATCGGAGTCTATACGTCTACTGTGGTGGGAATACCGTCTTTCACTTCTCCTTGATTTTTCGGAGAACTACTTTCACTTTCTCCTCTCACTTTTTCAACCGAATTTCGAGTCGTACGTCTTTTGCTTCTGGTACCGTAGACCGGGGTAGTGAAGTACCCTTTATCTACCCCTTTGTCACCTTTGTCACAGTCTGAAATAAAACCCCCCCCCGAGGTTTTAGTGACGTCCACCACTAACGTCGGTACTTTAATTTTCTGCGAATGAGGAACCTTCTTTTCAATACTGGTTGGATCTATCGTATAAGTTTTCGTCTCTGTAATGAAACGGTTGATTCCAGACAGGTCAGTTCCGACACCAAAAAGGACACCAGTACATACCTACACTCTCAACCTGACACTTCTTCCGACTCACGGTTTCATAACTACGAAAACTTGACCACAACCTCTTCTGAGAA